>JAGFMF010011861.1:5181534-5287828 GCA_019455555.1 Galemys pyrenaicus
GTGATGGTGCACTGGTGAGATGGTGATGGGGAATACATGGGGATTACAATTAATGGCAAGTATATGTAAATTTTAAAATATTTTAATAAAAAAAAATCTACACTCTTAAGCTTTTTTTGTTGTTGTTTAAGTAAAATCTGACAGCAGATGCCGGCACATCTTACGATTCCAAGCCCAACCACCCTGGATAAAGGCAGAGACGAGGCTCTAATTGAAGCTATTTCATCAAGTTAGCCACTATCCATAGTGCCTGCCCCATGTTGGTTCAGGCACTTAGAAATATATACACACTGTAATGCCTCCCTCCTCAGAGTGGCCCACAGTAAGCCTCTGGTTAGCCAAGACAGACAAGTTCGGTAAAAAAGAGAATATTATTCAAAAGGCCAAGATCCACATTTGGATAGAGGGACACAGCAATCATGCAAGAGAGTGATACAAGGTCAGGCAGTACAAGCAACTGTTAATAATGAAGCTCTATTATGAAATGAAAATTATATTTTCCATTACTTTGGCTATAGCTCAGATCCTGTAATATTTCAAATAAATAGTGACAAATAGGCCCATGGTGACCTACGGTCAGTGTTACTCGAGAAGAAAGATGCTCCACATTTAATATTTACTTGAGAAGGCTGGTGACTGACTGGCTGACTGTTGGGAGTCCCTGGGTATTGCCATCTGGATTACAGAGCACACTGATACTCTGGGACAAATTATACACACAGACACACACGCATGCGCGCGCACACACATACACACACATTTCTGCTTTAAAGAAAGGAAAAGGAATTTTTTAAAAATTATTTTTGGTTCAAAAGTGAACAATAGCTATCAGGATGAATCGTTTTCTTCAACATCCATCTGAAAAGTAAAGCAGACAAATTCCAGTTGTGATTAAGTCTGAGATGTGAGTCAGATATAAGTCTCTAAGGCTTAGGGTCTTGGCAGTGTTAACATTTTACTGGATAGAAAATTTTGGTTGAGAGAATCTGCCTGGCAGCAAATGTGGGCGCTCCATGTACAACCTTATTAGATCAGCGGGGCTCATCTTAGACTTCTTTCTCTGGTCTGCCGTTGTCTGAGGCCGAGGACGAGCAATGAGGTGGTTTCCCCTTAACTTTCTGACGCCAATCTCTTATGTTTCTGTTTCCAGTTATGGAATCCAATTCTAATTCCTGTGTTTCTGGCCTTACTTTCCATTTACAGCTTCTTGTTTTCTTTGATTTGACTTACAACTAGAAAGGGTCCTCAGATTCAATTAACTTCAGTAAAGTATCTACTAAGCCCAAAGTATTTCTTCTAAGTGATGAGAAAAAGTTAGGATGGGAGCTGAAAGGACAGAGTCCAAAAGATTAAGTTCAATGCCCAGCCATGTCCCTGTGGGTTAGAAGTCCTTATGGTAGACTGTTTAAAAGGGTTGACTTCACAAGACAATGAGTCTATAGTTTATGAACCCTGTGATTTTTTAAAATATCACCTGGGGGTTTGAGAAAGTCTTTAGAAATCTTTGTCATGCTACACTTTTCCTGAATTAGTTGTGCCACAGGTGATATATTGGCCAAAGTTTCCTGTTTTCTCCTCTGGGTTTGAGGATTCATTACTACACTCTTCACATAGGACTGAGAGAGAAAAGGTGAGATTTTCAACATTGTTTCCTCTTTGCCAGCAAATAAAAAAACAGTTTCCCAGACACCCTTGCAATAAATTTGGGAGCTATCTTTCTGATTTCATTTTTCTCCCCCTTCTTCTTTCCACTCTCCCTTCCTTCTTTGCTCCTTTCTCCCCCCTTGCTCTTCCCTCCTTTCTACTATTAAGATCAGTGATAGAAAAGGAATGAGAATTTCAATGTTCTAGTATCACTTGATATAACTTTAAAATCATAGTTAATTTCAAGGCAAGATAGAAATGTAATGCAAAAATCCACATTATTTAAAAAAGCTAAAACATACGTTAAAAAATATTTTGTATTACATATTTATTTACTCAGTTTATAGGAACCAGGTTTTACCACAGTCTATGCAGTTTTCTGCACGGTTGTCAGAACTCTAGCTGGTTGCAGAAGGAAGGATGGCAGAACTGTCTCCTGTAGGCTGACCTGGAAAAGCTATGAGTAGTCCTCTCTCTCCACCTCTGAGAAATACTGCCATGTTATACGGCAATATAACTTTCTCCATATAACTAACAAGTGTGAGGTTGTTGTTGATTAAAAAGTGGTATTCAAATAGAAGTTAATTGTAACAGTCTCATGAGGTAATACAATTTGTCATAGTCTATAGATTTGTGATTTGTCTAATGTTGGGCAATTTAGGTGGAGATTTGCTTTGGATATCTATTATTTAACTCCAATTTCATTATTTTTGTGATGTTACAATATTTTTTCCCCAAAATTTGATTAAATGTTTTTTGAAGTAAATGGAGAAATAAAAGGACATATTAAGAAAGAGAATAATCATGAATAATTTCTACCAACTGACAATTGTTAACATTTCATGCTATCCTTCAAATCTTATCCTAATGCCTCTACCATATCTACATTATGCAGGCAGAATAGTTGACATTGTGTCATTTATATAATTTTGTGTTCTTTTATCATATTATAAGAAAAACACTTCTTGTCTTTAGAACTTTTTGCAAAGAAAATGTTTGAATGACTATATAATGTTTCAACATATACTTCTATAACTCAATTTATCTCTTATCTGTTTTCAGATATGCAATTTTTCAGATATTAAATTTTTAGTTCTTAAAAATAATGCTGCATAACATATCTGCACCAAAACTTTTCTTCTGTACTTTAGACTATTTTTTGTAGGAAAGCTTCTTAGTCATGGAATGACAGAAAAAAGAGCAAATGGTCACGTTATCTTTACCATATGAACTACTTCTTTGCTTCTTAAAATTATCACATGGTTGGTAAACAACAAACAGCAACACAGCAACAATAGCAACAAAGCTTGGAAATAAAATCGTCTAAGGACAGACTGTGAAGGTGCCCTTTGTGATAGCCAACCACAGTATCAAATTGCTAAAGAACTACAACTGGATTTCGTTTATTTATTTATTTTTGCACAGGAGAACTGGGGTGTAGACCAGAGGATTCACCAGAGACAGAGTGGGGAGCAGAGCAGGCAGAACTACTGGAATACACTGCTGAGGGGAGCAGTGGGAGAGAAAGGAGAGCTCTGCTAAGCAATGTGTGGGTTACTTCCCTGGCTGGGGATGGAACGAGCTGCAGTAGTGCTTGTGCTGAGATTTAACCCGTAGTCCACCAGGAAGGCCCTATAACACGAATTTAATATGACTGACCTTCACAATGTCCTGCCCTCTACGTGAAGACTGTTGTTCCTCAGAGAGGGAAATTTCCAAACAATATATTTACTGTGATATTTACTGGATCCTTTAGATTTGCTCACATAAGCTCTAAGCACACTAGAAAAGAATTAGTGTAATGAGACAGATGTTTCTTCAGTATTGGATCAAAACCACCAGGCTGAGACTTCACTTTGGGTCAGACGGGTACATTTCTGTGTTTAACATTCCACAATGGGATAGAAAATGAGTTAAAAGGAGGAACCAACACGGCTCCTCCAAGCGACAGAGCTGAAGTTGTTTAAGTGGGTTAAACTGAGAGAGAACAAAGTGAGGAAACTACTCCTCCTTGTCCTATATTAATACAAATCTGCACTTCTGTCCCTTTCATTTTTCTCCCCTTTGTAGTGGTAGAAAGTTAATATGATATTGCTTTCTTAGCTTTGGACAGCCTAGAAAATATTTAATTTGTAGGAAAGTCAAATGTAACATAGAATAGCTGGTTTCTGGGTCATTTGGTAAATCAATGGGTTTCTGAGTGAGGTTAATTTTTTGTTAAAAAATATTTATGACCTAAATAAAAGCAAGCATCATTGCTTGATTTATGTGAATAAAAACCCCAGAATTAACAAAAAATCAGTTTGAGAGACATACTTGTTTATAAATGAGCCAATAACTGTGTCAAGGTACAAAGTCATGGTTTTGAAATTAGAAAACTCTATGCTATATTTCTCAATATATTTATTTAGAGTTGCATATTTGATACTAAAGAATCTGTTTTTCTTGGGAAGTTTCCTTAGCTAAACATATATCACCATCATGTAGAGGTGATTAGTTCATCACTAATGGTGAACTTTAAAATGAGGTTTGGTAATGTGGTTGAACATTTTTTAATAATCTGTCACTCTTTCTTTCTTGATATATATGTATATACACACACTCGCATATATACCTTTATTTAATAGGCTGAGAAACTGTGTTGAATATTAAAAATAATTTCTATATGTCTATTTAATGGATTCCTAAAATGTACCTATTCTTTTTATTTTCATTACATTTTTACTAATTCTTACTTATTTTCATCTATTCCCAATTGTTATTGTTCTGACAGACATATTAATGATGCTCTTTCCTTACAACTCACTGAAATTGTTATGTACGAAAATGTTCTCACACATTTTCGTACATAACACGATTGAACGATAGCACGGTTGAACTGGTGTAGCTGTCTCAGACAACTCAGCTGATCACACAGAGGGTCGCAGATTCTGCACATAATGGAGATCATAGGAATCTTAGCCTCTAAAGACCTCATCGTGGCTATTGTTTCATAACAGCAGAGAATACTTCTCTGATCTCCTCAGAAAAGATCAACTTTCCATTTGTGCAGAATGACTTTTCTTTTCCACTATCACCTCTGAACGGATTCGAGGCAGTATCCTTACTTACTAAGCAAGAGTTGGAGATTAGTTCTCACACACACACAAAATGCTATTTGTGTATCTTTCAGAAGGGAACATTTTGAAAACTATTTCTTTAAGATCTTTGATGTTTGCAAGATACCAGGATTCGGACATGATACAGTCATCTCATTTTTCGTATGAAATATCTGATTGTTTCCTCTCTCTCTCACACAAACACACACACACAGAATGGGATAAGGGAGGAGAATCTTTAGCTACTGATGTAATTTCTAGAGGTTTCCTCATGCAGAAAATTATTAAAAGAGGTAATTTAAGGACAGACCACCCCCGGTCCCTCTTAGATTTCTAGAAGCTGTTTTTCAGCCTGCTGTTTATTACCTTGCTTATTCAACTTAATTATAGCTCTTCTCCCATGTCTATCTGGATATACCTTCATTTTTACCAGGGCTGGTCCATGCGCACTTAGCTGGTAAAGGAAAGAAAGCATCCTTTTTATTACCACCAGTGCTTGTCTTGTGAAAGATACGAAGCTCAAAGCTAAAGTTGAAATCTGTACCTCTACATTGGTCACTTTGTTAATCTGCCCAAATTTTGAGGTTCAATCTGACTTAATGCTCACCATTAATTTAGCCCATCAGTTAGCCATGAGCCCTTTAATAATAGCCCACAGGAATTCCTGGTAGACACAACTCTCTGGCTTGTTTGGAAATTATACAAGGCCTCCACATAGAAATGGCTGGGACTGTCAACAGTTATGCTCTTTTTGCCTGGTTTGAGGAAGAAAAAGGGCTGCTTCTGTGCCAGTTTATAACAGCAGTGCTTCCATTTCAACTCTATCAGTGGATCTGAATTCTGGTTACACATTAATCGCCTGGGCAGCTTTCAAGACGGCCAATGCTTGAGCTCCACTCTAAATTAATGGGGGGTGTTGATGGAGCATGTGCATTTTAAAAAAATCTTCTCAGGTGATTCTAAGTGTTGTCAGGATTGGAAACCACTGAACTTAGGCCCAAGGAGATAAGTTTCTCAGAAGGAGGACATAATTGATACTTTTAACTTTACTGTCGTGGGCAAGCTGAAATACTAAGACTAGACTCCTTTTTTTTATATATACAATTTTCTTTATTATTGATAGATCAAGTTGAGAATAATATTGGCAAGGATATTTGAGATTTAAACAGCATAGTTAAAATTTAAAAAAAAAAAATTCTTCCTACTGCTCTCCCCACCAACCCCCAAGTCTCACCTTCATTACATATATATTTCTGTCATCCTTGTTACTGATTTTTTCATTTGGTCATCTCAGGGAAGCTCTTGATTCATGTTCTGTGCCTCAGTTTTTATTACTTTCCTCTGGTTTGAGATTCTACATATAGCTTTCATTTGACTTTCCCAGCTTCTTCTTCTTCTTCTTTTTAAATGTATATAGAGGAACTAATACCCAAATAAGGGATCAGGGGAAAAAAAGTAACTACAATAAAGTAAAAATTAAAAAAAGACTAGACTTCTTAAGTCTACTTTTATCATCAGATACAGTATAACCTCCAACTCCTTCCAACCAAGAATCTATTTATCAAAGCTCTCTCTCCTTTCCTTTTCTGCCTGGCAGAAATGCAGTAGGATTGTTCAGATTCAGGAGGTGAGAGTAGCTCAGCATATGATGATGGAATTAAGAGGTAACTGGACATGGGTGACAAGAGCATCTGCATCAATAGTTGGCTTCACAACTCATTATGTGACTTGGGAAAATCACTGAATCTTCCCGCATCTCCTTTTTTATTATTTTGCTAGAAGAGAAAATAACCCCTTGCCTCCCTCACCAGGCTGTTAAGAGTGACACCTGAAATTGTGTACTTGAAAGCACTTTATATACTTAATTTCACATTTCACAGAAGTTATTACTCCCACATGCCTAACAGTGTTATTTTGACCAGTTAATTTTTTCCCTCTGGATTTCTCTCATTTTTTAATGTAAAATACAATGTTTAGTTAGATATAATAACATATCTTAAGATTTTGTGTAATTCACAAATATGATGAACGTGTGTTACAGACTTATTGTTTGGGTTCCTTCCCCTAAAATTCATATGTTGAAGCTTTAAATTCCTGGTCTGATGATATTTGGAGATGGGGCCTTTGGGAGGGAATTGGTTTAGATGAGGTCATGACGATGGGTCTCTCATAATGGGGTGAGTGTCCTTATAAGCAGAGATACCAGAGATCTGGCTCATTATCCCTTTCCTCCATGTGAAATCACAGAAAGAAGGTGAACTTCCTCAAGCAAGAAGACCAACTGTAACAGTCCTCATCATACCCCAGCTCTGCTAACACCTTGATCTTGGACTTCTAGACTCCAGGACTATGAGAAAATAAATTTTGTTTTTGGAAGTCACACAACCTATGGTATTTTGTTATGGCAACTCACATTAAGACAGCATGTGTTCTGTATACAATTAAATAAAAGGGAAAAGATAATTTGGAATATTTGATAAAATTACTATTTGAATTAAAAAAATGTACAAATACTTTGAAAACCAACATCTTCATGATGTAATTTTTACTTTTTAAATTGTAAGATTTAAAATTGGAACTTCATATAAAAATCAATAATGAAGCAAGAAGTCTTATGACAGTGAAAGTAGAGAGTTTTGACACATGGGGTTTTCTTCCTGTGTCATCATTTATATCACAGATTTAATATACTTGTATTACTATGCATTTATACACACATACACTCATGTGTATATATACATATGTATCTTTATTGTTTCTTGTTTAGAAAATACACACTTTCTTAAGCATTTATTAGTGAATTGAAGCATAAAGATAAGCTACACTTTTTGAGAAATATACAAGCCCTTTAGTAAAACTAGCTTATTTTAAAGAAGAGAAAGGGCATAGCTTTCGCGGTCAGGGTACTAGTTCTCGTCAGCATGATCTTGAACGCATTCTGTCTTTGGAGCAGACAAACATTTTCAGTAAAAGTGGGATCTGCCTTAGACAAGTTAACTCAACTACTACTATTTGAGGGATGATCAAGGCAAGAAAAATGTCTCTGATCTGGGGATCTCCAGTCTCTTCTCCAAACACAGCATAATCAGCCTCATCAGATTTTTGGTCTGGAATAGATTGAAGCTTTGGGAGGAGAAAAACATACTATCCTGATCATTACAACTTTGGTGAATAATACAAAACATACTTACTGACTATCAACACTCAAACCTTGTTTTCTTTATTATAACCCTTTCTGAAAAAGAAGCTTCTTGAATAAGCGGCACAAATATACACTCAAACTATAAAGGGGATTCTGAAAAAAAAAAAAAAAGTGAGCAAGTCAAGGATTGTGTTGGGTTCTTTCTGTTTTCTCATTCTTGTGCTTTTCAGACCCAGGAGATGGAACTGCTCAGGACACAGTAGCTTCTAAGTGCAGACAGAGTACCTGTGTCTCCCTGCTGTAAGCCGTCAAGTTAGGAGCCCACACAGAAAACACACCATATTTAGCGTCCTACCCCCCAGCCTGTTCCTATCCTGAAAGCAGCACCTGATTGAGTTTCTTGGCTTGCATTTCACATGAAAATTTAACTTACTCAATGAGGTGACTATTCCACTTTTCTAAATGTTTTTTTTAAAAGGACAATATTAATAAGTGTTCTAATGCCCACCATTTTGTAACATTCAAGAAAATTTTTGTTTGTTTAGACCTTTCTACAGTCATGCACTTGGATGAGAAAGCTCAAAGCAAAATGTCATAGCCTCAGTTACTGAAATTACACTCATTTCAGAGATATTTTGGTAAACAAGTCAAACTACCTACCTCTACTCAAAAAAAAAGAAAGAGAGAGGCTAGTTTTATGCTCTTTGTGGAGTCCCTAACGTGAAGGCTCCAGTGAATCCAAACACATTTTGGGCTTGATTCTTGGTTTTCTGGCGAGCAGTGTGGGTACTTTTATAAAATGCAGAGCTGAAACCTAGAGAAGTAACTGCATTATAATTGGATCCCAAGAGTTTTATCAGCACTGGGATGGAGGGGAGTTGAGAGCATCATCTTGGTGCTGGAGCAAAGACTCTGCTGGAGACGGAAAAACAGTTCTCAAGAGCTCCATGGCCCTTGTCTGCCACCGTCCTGGTCAGGACGATCAAAACCTGTGCTTCTCAACAACAAGAAAGGAACAAAAACCAAAAATGAAAAGGACAAACTGGGGACACTTGGTGGGGAGGGAAGAGGGAAAGGGTGGAGGACAGACAGGAGCAGGGGGGACTGAGGTGATGGTGCACTGGTGTTACGGTGATGGGGAATACATGGGGATACAATTGATGTCAAATATATGTAAATTAAAAACATTATATTAAAAAAAGATATTATGATTAAAAAAAAACAAAAAACAAAACAAAACAAAAAAGAACCAAAACTTGTGCTTCTCTCAGCCATAAGCTTGCTAGTGCACCAAGGAAGTTTCCAGTTGCTCTGAAAATGAAGTGCTTGGAATCAAGTCAGGCATGAATTAGCTGAGAGATAACTGGCTGTTTTCCCTATATTCCAAACCCTTCCAAGAGGTAGAAATACTTGTGGGTACTCCAAACTGTGTTTATCTTTCTTATCATTTATGTGTATGCAAGAAATGTGATCAGATGAACTGAATTTGTCCACAACATATTTAGTTTTGATTTGGATGTAGCAACCTTGCCAAATGGCATGTGTGTCCAAAGAAATTGTTCCCTCTTAAGATGAGAAAGATGATCTTTGAACTAATCTTCCTGTTCCTTCTCAGTCTCCACCCCCTCCCTCCCCATGCATTTTCTCACCTATACTGAAAATAAGTGGAAGAAAAGTTTGGACCCCCAGAGAAGTGATATTTCTCGGATGGTCCAGAGACCATTAGTCCTGCCATCCTATCCAACCTGAGAAGCAGCAGCCCAAGGGTCTGTGAGGCACCCAGCTTGGTAAGTGGGCAGAGGACTCTTCAGGACAGGGTGGCTGAATACAAGGATCCGAGCTATAGAGGGAACCAGTCTTTTTTGTTCTCTTCCCAGTATGGATTTTTCCTGTGGAAAATAGGTGCATGACACTGTCTTTTCTTTTGAGAACAGCCTTCTTTTGAGAGCGAAATGCAAATAAATTGAAAAGTTTGGGGCTGAAACAGGGCGAACTGTTAGCAAAAGAACAGTTACAATGCGTGATGGAGCCCGCTTTGCTTCCATAAGACTTTCATTTAATCCCATAAATTCTAAGAGGATGGCAAATGCTTCTTTTTATAAAAAAATACTATTTGTGATTCATTTGTTTGCTTGTTTATTATTTTGAGCTGGTTTTATAGCAAAGGTTTTTCTGAACTAAACAGAGGGGAAAAATAGAATCATGCAAAGAGGATTCCATCGGGGTGGTTCTCATCCATTTTTATCACTCTACTCTTCAGAAGGTGTTTAAAAAAAAAAAAAAGGTGACAACCACTGGACACCATCACCTTTGCTCCCATCCCGTCTTCCTTTCTCCTTTTCCTTCTGATAACCTCAGATATTCTGGAAAGTTTGGCAATAATTCTAGAAAGTTCTTCAAACTCCACCCATTCTTCTCCCCTGCAGCCCTTGCATTTTTATTTGTTTGTTTGCTGCTTTTCTCTTTTCCTCAGGGTTGATTCCAGTTGGGTGGTGTTAAGTGGGTGGGAGGAACCAGAGGTGTATAGTGTAACAGGCGTCTAGCTCTCTCCAAGTACAGAACCCATGTGATCTCCGTATACCCCACAGCAATAATTTCCATCTTGCAGGTGAAGAACCAGCATGCTATATGTGAGGAAGCTTTGTCATCTGAATTTGTTTGTGCCTGATTACAGAAACCTGATCTGTAAAAGGAATCATCTTTATTCTTTTCATATTTTTATATTAAAACCCCATTTTCTATACAAAAATTATTCTCTATATGAAACTTCATTTTCTTTATGAAAATTCACTATCTTTTTTTAAATTTTGGAATAGTCCCTCTATAAAATTTATCATGTGTCATGTGGGACAAAGCTGGTCATCCAACTGATTTCTTTAATTGGAAAATTAATTATACAAGGTTTAGTCAATTTCTGTAAGTAAGGAAATTAATTGCTAAAATTGAAAATATCTTTATCCTAGAATAGGAGAAAATATTTGGAAAGATTAATAGAAATATGGTCTGGGAGGTTGTAAGTTAGCAGTAGGGGAGCTATCATTTTTGAATGTATGATAGCATCTGAATGATATTAGTTTTTTTTTTTTTCCCATTGGGAAACTACAATTTACTTCCAGGTTCTCTGATAAATAACCTTGAAGTCTTAGGCAGGGACTCCAATATGCGTCACTCCTTACCTCAAGCTGACTGTTTTATCAACAACACTGGCTGATGAAAAATCTTCCTGCAATTGTTATATTCTTACTCAAAGCATGCCTCTTTCCCCCATTCCAGCTGCTCTAGTAAGTGGATGAAAGAATTGCCAAAAACACGCGGCAGGGGTAGCTGGTTCGAAAGAAAAACATGACAAGCTTATTTGTTTCATTCCTAATTCCTTTAGAATTTGAAGTATATGGAGGAAGTCTAGCTTGCAAGAGGTTGCTAATGATAGGCGTAAATGCTTCTGGCTTGGTCTGCCAGCACATACGTATGGGAAATGAAGAAACCTGAGTAAACAGAGAGCTTCACTGGCAGCAACTAACATCTTCCAAGATTTTCAGGTCCCTGGGTGCAAGAGGCAACAGACTCCAGTAGCATTTTGCAATGGATTCCAGGTGTCTTCACATAGATCAATACATTTTTTTTTAATCTTTAAGAATCAATGAAATCTTACATAGTCTGCAGAGAGTCTCACCTGGAAAGGCTTAGTGAAGTGCCTATAATTTGGGGAGTGTTTTTTATTAAAATTCACAGACCTAAGACAGGAGAAAAAAAGAAGTTTCTATTTAGACAAATTTAGGGTCATGAACAGCTTATTTAAATGGGATTAATAAAAACAATTTACATGAGCTTTAAGACAGATTTAATAATTAGGATATTGTCTAAAGCAGGATGATCATGGGATTCTGAAGCACATGAAATTTGAGAAGCACAGGTCTCTGAGACTGGATTCCTGCAAATTATGGGTAATATATAGAACTGTATCTTGGTAGCTCCTGATTGGACAGGGTCCAAGTTTGGCCAATCAGATCTCCGATCTGTAAATGTAGGTTGAGATAGAGAAGAAAATGAGAGACAGGTAAAGAGATGTTGAGCGGAGAGTGAGGGGTGAACATATGGACCTCAGAGTTAGAAAATGCCTTTATACAGGGAGAAAAATATGAACGGTGTTGCCAGAAGCAGATGTAGACTCTCGACTCCCTACTTACAGTTGATTCCTAAGTCTGGACAAGACATTCATTAAACCATAGTTCTAGCACCTCTGGGTCTTTATAATAACCTCCCACGCAGCCCCTCCCCTGTGTTGCTTTTTCCTATATTTTGGAGTGTCCTTTCATGCTAGACTCATGTAATCCCACTCTCAACTGGGAGCACTTGAGAGATGGTGGTCAGAGTAGGCCAGCGTCTTCTATCATTCCCTATTCTCCCTTCTTCTCCTAGTCTCTCCTACTCCCTCCTCTCCAATGCTCCTGTTCCAGGACTGGCCAGCTCTTAGTGACAATAAATTGGTCTCTATTCCCACTTCGATCCAATGAGAGCTGTGTCTCTCAGGTTAGAGCACCCAATGTCATCTTTTACTGGGCCTGGAAGCTACTCTTTTGTTAATTTCTTTTTGGTAAACTAAAGGAGATTATCATTTTCTGGGTCTGGATGAGTGAGAGATGTCCTTAATGCCAAGACAAGCCAGCCTACTTGACTAGTTTTTTGCTTGGGTTTTTGGGTCCCTAAGTCTATTCATGTTTTCTTCATGGAGCTGGAGCCTAATCTGAAACCCAGCAGCTGGCAAAATGATTCAATCCCTTCTTTATCAAAGTCATTGCAGTCCATTTCTTTGGAGCTGGGTCATGTTCTAGACATCTTCCTATGAACAGGGCTAAGTCCCCAGATCTATGATCTCACAGACGTCACCGGCTCTCCCATAAGGTCTTCCTTATTCCAGTCTGCTCATTGTTCCAGTGGACTGAATATTGCCACTGGATTAAAGAAGGAGGATGACACTGTCTCTTTGCACAAGATGGTGTAAACTGTTGAGTTCTTGTTTTAAAGAATCTATCTTTTTAATTCCAGCTGGTTTCAGCTTACTTTTTGCCCCATATTAATGATAATATTGGTAGCTGTGACAAGTGAACCTAAATTTCTCTTAGAAGAGAACGGCCACCCAAACTCTTACCCTTCCTAGTGCAGGGAAGGTGCTGTGTCACCCTCTGGGTGTGATAGGGCAGAAGAAAAGAGCTACTGAGAGGACCATTTTGAAAAATTTCTCTTTGCCACTGTGAATCTCTACTGTGGAGTTTGCAAAATCTCTCTTCGCTGATGTCTGGGCATACTCAAAGAGGGTCAATTCCAGGTAAAAGCACCAATGGTCATTCTCTAGCGCTTATAGATTGAGAATGGGTGTAAAGCATGTGACTAGCAGACTTGAAATAGTGTGGATGAATCAGCAAGAGTCCGAACCAATGGAATGTTAAGGTTGATCTCTTCAGTCATTACCATATTATTTGGAAAATATTTGGGAATCATGAGGAATTTGACTGCTGAATTAAAAAACAAATTAGGGGAAATAACCTTAGTATGAAACTCTAAAAAAAGATATCACTCAGGATGGCTGAAGCACTTTAGGCACTTGCTGCAGTTTAAAAAAATGAATGAAAAACTCTTTCCCATTTCACTCTTTAAGCTCCTTAGAAGCCTTTAAAATAGAATGATCCAGAGAAAGATGTAACAAATGAACTCTAGAAGTCTGAAAAAAAGGAATGAAAAGTTGTCCTGGATCTTCTTCATTCTGTTGTGCTTGCTTCTTCTCTGCCTAACAGGTGTCTTACGCTCTGCAGGGGCTCCCCTGTGAGAGGTATGGAACAGAGTTCTCAGCAGCTGCCATTGGGGAAACAGTAAAATTGGCCCCTGAGGAGTATTATGGGAGCTGAGAGCCTACTATGACGCCTGGGTGACCCTCCCCTGCTGGAACTCTGCAGCTCCCTCTGCTCTCCTTTTTCTCCTAAGTGACCTAGGAAAGCAGGAATTGAGTTGTGGCAAATACTAGCCGAGGAACAAAGAGTAAAAGTTCAGAAGGAATTTATTTTAAGTTTAATCATTCATGATAAAAATTATTTCTAAGGAATTACATAGTTGACTGCCTTCTTCAAGTATGCAAAGATCATTTTTAACTAGTTTGATTATATGGGACCTAGTAAATAAGCCCACTCTAAATAGATTTTTCTGGCGTCTGCTGCAGGTCTGGATACCAGAACACCATAATTTCTGTCTTCCTTTAACTTTGCTTTTCTGTAAGGAATCTTCATATAGGAGTTGCCAAGGTTACCAAATCCTGCTTTCTGTGGCTTGGTTGGAGTCATCCTCTGTAACTCAATGTAATTTCTCACTAATGTAGGTGGGCCTCATTCAGATCCATTTCTTAACCCTCCTAGTCCTGACTGCCACCAAATATGGCACCTAACATTTGCTCATTGAGAATTTTATCAGCTATCATGATATAATTGTTTTCTCTTTCATTCCCAAATTTATAATTTTTAGTTTTGTATCTTACTTAAAATTTACTCTAAAGCTAAGTTTGAACTTGGAAAACTGACATTGGAAATAGAAGTCTCAAAATTATGAGTAGGTAATCACTCCAAGACTCTCTTGTTACTTAGAAGAATTCAAATTAAAATGGTCATGCATTCTTGCTTGTGATAGTGTTATATTACATATGACTCTACCCAAAGGCAGGAGAGAAGGGGTTGGGTTTGGATGGACAAGATTATCTTTGAAATACCTGCTTTTTTGCTGTTCTCAAAACTTCTATAACCTTCCTAGTGGAGGGAGTTGTAATGTTACCCTCTGGGTGTAATTAGGCAGAAGAGAAGAGCATGTATCTCTACAGTGAATCTCTAACACAAAGTTCTCAAAATGGTAGCCCAGTGAACTGGGACAAAATTTTTAAAAGAGAAGAAATTGCATTTGCTGCCAACATCTGCAAATCTGGAAATTTCTACAGATATATTAATTTTCATATTTTCTTGAAAAACAAATGGTGGAAATGGCCACATGGAGCCTGCTCCCCTCATGGCATCATGTGGCAGGAGCTGTGTAGCAGCTGCATACTTTGCAGGGAATGGGGGTTCTCTTAGGGTGGCATCAGGACCAACTATGTCTTTTGCTAGAACCAATAAGAATCACTTTTGGATGTCATCCACCTGGCTTCTGGAGCCCTCTGCATGTACATCTTTGGAAGAATCCACGGAAAGGGACATTTGGATATTTGCAAATCTACATATAAAATCACCAGCACCATATCTTGGAAACAACAAGAACTTGACACATGCTTATGGAATTGATATGATTTTTGACTCTTTGGATGAGAAAAGGTTGCAATAGGAGACTTTAGCCTCACTTGATAACGGCAATTATACAATTGTAGTTAAAGATTATACAAGAAGTACCTGTCACATTTTCCTGACATACTGAGAATATGCTTTCTGGGATTTAAGTGACAAGTTATTTTAAAATATGCAGCTAAGAAATGACACATGATTCACAGTCATCCAACCTATAAATGAGAGTCAGAGAATTGCATATACAATGTTGAGTTTGTTCAGTCTGAGCTATTGGTGAAGAAAAAATATCTTCTCTTCTTTCAACCTTAACCTGCCATATATACTAACATTTCAATCACTGAATATAAATCACTGAAATTTTCCACTACAGTTGTCTTCTATATCCAGGTCAGAACCTTAGTGAACATCCATAAGATGAAAATAAGAAAAGTCTGGTATTTTGAATATGAATAGGATGAAAATGTATCTATATTTATATATGCACATTTGTTTATATGTGAATGGAAGGAAAGAGATAGTATGTAAAGCACATAGAACAATCTGGCAACTAAATGTGTCTAGTAAACATATTGTTATAAATAGATAATTAATCAATAGTTAGTGTAGAGCAGATTTACCCTTGCTTTAGGCATCTGAAAAGAACCTATTTAAAAACTATGTCACCAACTTTGTAGGGGTGATTTAGTTTAGTTCGCTGATTAATGTTATTCTCTACTTTACAATTTCCTAGTCTCAGCCTAGGGGCTGAGGATCTCCTGGGCACGGAGACTGAATCATCTTCCTGTCTTATGAGTGGGGCATAGATAGTCAGGATGTAAGTTGCTGGCACTAGTAGCTGGCAGTGCCCCTGCAGGGCAGGCCTGGCTTTAAGCCAGACATAAGGAGCTCCAGTTTGGTAATTGTTCTCCACTGGGTAACTCAACTGTCACAATTCTAATAGGTGTCTTCCAACAAAACATACTCTATTACAGAAAATAAAGGACAATAGTCAATAGATTAAAATAAGCTCCAGGACTTTGGGGGAGTGGAAGTAATTTTATTTTATTTATTTATTTTTAAAGATTTATTTATTTATGCATACAGGAGCTGGGGTAGTAGTGGGAGGTGAGAGGATCCTCCAGAGACAGAGTGGGGAGCAGAACAGGCAGAGCAACAGAAATATACTGCTGAGGGGAACAGCCGGCATGGCAGGAGAAGCCTGCTGCACCATGTGGGTCCCCTCCCTGGCCGGCAGCAGGGATCGAACTCGTGCTGCAGTGGCTGCGGTCCGCTTCATAGTGCGTCGCCTAACCCACTGCGCCACCGGGGAGGCCCGAAGATAATTTTAAAAGTTAATCTTGACACCTTTCTTTCCCTGCCATAACCTATACCACCATAACTGTACCAAGAGTAGTTATCTCTCTGCTTTGGGTTTGATTTCCACATAATCACCAATGTTCTGGAAAATCTCTGAGTTTATTTCAATGAGCTGCACAATTTGTTGCAACTGTGGCATGAGATGGTTCATTTTCAACCAAATGAATGTTGATGTATAACACAGACGCTGAAATTATTATTTTTTAAATAAAATTTTTTTCCTTAAATAAAAAAAATTCCCATCCAAACAACTCTTAGAAACATAATGTGATTTTTTTGTTGTTGTTTGGGAGACTGGATTAGCAAATAAACATGCTAACTTCAAAGATTTTCATCCTGTTTTCGTTTTATCTAAATGAGATTAGATGACTTGTGATTTACACCACCACAATCTTCCATTGCTCCCCATTTTAAATAAAAATAGGATTATAATGAAAATCACATGGACTTGGATTTTTCAGCTTCTGAAAAATACGATGGCTAACCCGATGACCAAGGGAGACTCTGCAGCACGCTTGCAACATTTAGGCACTCGGTCCTTTAGTTTCTTGTCTGGGTGTGCTTTTGTCCACTCACTACAGTAATTCAGCACCTTCTGAATTAGGACTGAAAGAATAACAAAGGCAGCAGCAACAGCAAAACAAACACCCCAACTAACACTTACATAACAGTTTTGTACTTTGTGAAGTACTTGCAGTTGGAATTTTATTTTACTTGGACCTCCCTGCAGCCTGGCAAGGTAAGTGTCGTGGGTGTTGTTATTTCCATTTATGATGAAAATACTAAGGCTCAGAGAGTTTAAGGGACATGTTGAACACCAAGAGTATCCTGCAACTAATTGTAGAGTTATAGCTCTAGCAATGCCTGCTGAAGTCTAAGCCAAAGACCTGTTGACATTCCCATTTAATGTCACTCTTTAGGGTTCAAAATAAAATTTCAACTCTACCTGTTCCCGTATCAAGAGTTTAATCAACATGCTTGTGGGTTGTTTTCTTTCCTGGAATGCTCTTTCTTTTTATCATTCTAATTGACTCTTCCTTTGAAAGGTCTGTTTAAAAGAATCCCATTCCATGGTATTAGTTTGCTAGAGCTGCTATAACAAAATACCCAAAACTGGGAGATTTAAACAACAGGGACTTGTTGCCTCACATTTCTGGAAGCTAAAACTCAGGGAGTTGATTTGACTGGTTCCTTTGAGGGCTGTGTGGGAAGAATCTGTTCCAGGTGTCTCTTTTTGGTTTGTAAATAGCCATGATGGCCATGTTCATATTCATGTGGCATTCGCTCTCGGTGCCCAAATTTCCTTTTTGTTTTTTTAAATAAGAACATGAGATTAAAATTAAATTAGAGCCTACCCTAATGATTTAACTTTTACTTGATTTCCTTTATAAAGACCTTATCTCCAAGGATTAAAGCTTTGACATATGAGTTTGGAAGGTGGGGACAGAAATTCTTACATCCTCAATGTCATGTCACCTGTACCCCTTCTCTTCCTGCTCCCAAACTTAGTTCATGGTATCAATCATTATCCAGCTGACTGTTTGTAATTCTCTCTTTTCTTCTGTTTACTACAGTTTTTCAGTCCTTCAAAATATTGCCAGAATCCAAATCCTCACTATAGTTTTCCCAGTCCAAACTAATCTCCTACATGAACTGCTGTCATTATTCATTCTCAGTGTCCATAAAAGATCTGCTTTTCTCAAAGCAGCAAGTATGAGCTCTTGAAAACATAAATTACATCATGTGACTTCCTGTTCAAAGCACTGCATTTAGAATAACACCTGAACTTTTTATCATGGATTAGGCATTGATATTTCGAATGTGCTTTGGGGTCCAGTTAAATCAGTCTCATATGGGAGTTTATTAGATAAAAAGAATCTTTATAAATATCTCAAATCATACTTACTGGAGCAAATCATCATTCTAACAGTTTCCTAGGTCACTTGTGTGCACATTGAGTGTTTGAGAAACACAGGTTTAGAAACTTTACCTGTGTCTGTCATCCCCCCTGCATCTTGGAACTCACCTCTGTCCCCTTTCCCACTCTTACTCTTGCTCATCTCATTACAGAGTCTGAACTTCTTGCTGATCTCACACTTTTGTGTCTCTCTCTCTCTGCTTGGAATGACTTCCTAAAGATAACCTTATTTAATAAAGTTACCCCACCACCATGTCACACTCTCTCTCTCTCCTTGTTTATTTTATTCACTGCTTTTTTTTTCCTCCTGAAGACAGATTGTGAAGACACATTGTGTGTTTGCTAAATGTAGCATGCCAGGCCCTAAAGACTCCTTTGAAGTTAAACAAGGGCAAGACGCCTGATCTCCCTAGGGCAATGGGTAGATATCACGAGCGATGACTCAGAAGGCATGGGGCCATTGACTGATGTACTTTTCATCCCAGAGACTGATCAGTGGAATGCCTTGTTAGTAAGATTGGAACCATGGGTGGGGTTTGGCAGTATGATTTACCTGATCAGCGAACTCAACATAATCATATTTCCAGTTTGACCTACCTCCTTCTCTCTGTTTTCCTATCAATAAAAAGGCCAGGATCTTGGTCTTCTAGTAGCATCCTGCAGAGTACAGCCTGCTCCACAACTCCCATTCCTTTTCTTGATCAGTGTGGTATTGCTGACATAGTAGTTGTTCAATAAATATTTGACAGAACAATAAATATCTAGAATTTTGGCATAAGATAGACCATTTTTTGGGTGCTGATTCAATTAATTATTTTCATTAGTAAAACTCTTTTACACTACTATTACCATAGCATGGCATTTAATAATTCACAATTTTCATCGTTTTTCCTACTTGGGTTATTTTTTTTTTCCTTTTTTCTCATCCCATTTCTCTCCATCCTCACCAGAACAGCCTTGGGGTTCTGTTCCATGATATAGTACATTAAAAATGACTGCAAGTGATGTAACAGACAACTATTAAACTTTCCAAGGCAGCATGAAATAATATAAGCTTTAGAATAATTTTATGGTATGAAGGGTGCTGGCTGGAACTTTTGAATTTGAAACTTCTGAAATCAGAAGTTAAAAACTCTTACATCACTGTAATCTTGATGGAAAAGTCAACACAGTTGGCGGCAACATTTCAAGCTTTGATTATAAGCCAGTGACCTTATCTCTTGATCTGAAACTCCTTTGCTCTCTAAGAAGTCAAAATAAATTCTGAAGTATATGTAACAATGAACTCTAATTATCTCTTTGTTACAGAAAAAACAACATTTCTAAGTTGTTCCTTGACAAACACACACACACACTATATATATATATATATGTGTGTGTGTGTGTGTGTATATATTAAGAAATTATTTTAAATTGAGATTCTTTGGTCATTAGTTTCAATATGGATTTAAATCTGTTTCAGTGTAGTCAAACTCAGGCTTGTTTTCAAAAGTCACAGCACATTTGCCAAGTCTCTGAAAGGAATGCTTCCTCAGGAGTGGCTGCCTTCTCTTTTCTCAGACACCTGAGTTTGGCAATGTGGGTCTCAGTGGACCCTAATGGCCATGTTTTCATGTCTGTTCTCCCACAGCCTCTCATCCCCTCTTTATCCCAGTGTTTATTCTGCCAAAACCTTTCTTCCTACAGTGTTAGAATGTCTTTTAAAGAATAAGACAATTCAAACCATTCTATCTACTGACATTTAAGAAAAGCAAATAGAGACATAGACTTTAAAATGTTAATCAGGACATTTATTCCAGGGTAATTTCTGGGTAAGTCTGTGGATGGTGCCTGATAGAGGGCAGTATATTATATCTGATTATGGATTCTTGTATATGTATCTTTTATATACTTTACTGTCACACTTTTCTATATCTAGGAGGAATGAGCAGTGAATAAAGTAAACAAGATCTCTGATGTCATGAAGCTATATATTATTAGTGAAATAAATAAAAATTAAGTAAGCACATACTTATACAATTTCTGGTAGGAGTAAACAACTCAGCAAAATGAAGCAGGGTATGGTACCAAGTCTCAGGCTTCAGGAATATGTCATTCAGAGCAATATCTTAGTTTCTGAAAATTTCAATTCTGATGATGCCAATTCTGTTGAGCTAATCATTTTCCCCTGAAGGCAAACCAAAGCCAAAGATTGCTGAGTCAATTATGGTTTCTGGATAAAAGTGACCATGCTCTTAATTCACTTTATAACTACAAAAATGAAAATACACCACTATCTTATCCCACGTTCACATGTGAAGTCAAAATATATTGAAGAGTTGAATGGAACATCTGAAACCACATAAGTTCTAGAATAAAATATTGATGATAAACCCCTTGATGCTAGTGACTCCAAAAGCAAAGGAACAACAAAAACAAAAACAAAAAGAAGGCTATATCAAACTAAAAAGCTTCTGCACAGCAAAGGAAAACAATAAAATGAAAAGGCAACAAACTTACTGGAAGAAAATATTTTCAAGTCATATATTTGATAAAGGGTTAAAATAAAAAACAGAAAGAACTCGTATAACTCAACAGCTAAAACCCACAAATAATCTGATTAAAAAAGTGAACAGAAGCTCTCAATAGACATTTTTTTTTTTCCAAAAAAGATATACGGATGGCCATCAGGTACATGAAAAGATGCTCAACATTACTATTCATCAGGGAAATGCAAATCAAAACTACAGTGAAAGGTCATTACATGTCTACTAAGATGGCTATTACTAAAGGAGGAAAGAAATAACAAATGTTAGTGAGGATGTGGAGAAAAGGTAATCCTTGTGTACGGTAGGTGGGAGTGTACATTGGTGTAGCCTATTTAGAAAACAGCATGAAGAGTCCCCACAAAATTAAAAATGGAACGACAGGATGATACAGGAACTCAACCTATGGGTATTTACCCAAAGGAAACAAAAACATTAATTTAAAAGATAAGTTCACCATCATGTTCATAATGACATTTACAATATACAAGACACAGAAACACCTAGGGATGAGTGGATGAAATTGGCTGGTTGCCAGAGATGGGGAGCAGAAGGTGGGAGAAATGGGTGAAGGGGGTCATAAGTATGAATTTCCAGTTATAAAATAAATAAATCACGGGGATGTAATGTATAGCAAGGTGACTATACTTAATCATGCTGTACTGTATATTTTAAAATTGCTTTTCTTTGTAACAGTTTTAGGTTCACTTCAAAATTGAAAAGAATGTACAAATCCACATGCCCCTGCAAAGATATATATGCACAACTCCTTTCCCGATCATCATCCTGCACTAGAGGGGGGCAGGAGTTATAATAGGTGTGTCTACATAGATACGACATTAAATCCGAAATTCCAAGTTCGTATTGGGGTTCACTCTTGGGGTTGTTCATCCTATGGGTTTGAATAGATGTATAGACAAAAACCCTGTGCTTTTTGGATTCTTTTTAGAAGAAAGAATGAATAGAGTTCTTGAACTAAGAAATGTGCACTTGTCTTATATTTGTTTGCTATCCTAATGAAAACAGCCAATTCTCCTGGCATAATTTATAAAATGCTTGGTAATACACAGGGGAGTTGGGGAGTTCTCCAAGGCTGAGGTAGACTTTATGGATATGTGTTTATGTACATGTATATGTATCTTGATGTATCTCAGTGTGTTACATTTAACAATTTTTAGACATTACAGACCTTTCCACAATGATTTGTACCATATTGTTTCATGACATTCATGCGGTGAGCCCTCATCCATCTCTGGAGCAACAGACTTTGTGTGTTTGTTCTGGAAGAATTCTATTTGCCACAGAACCACAAACCTCAGTTACTTGACTTTTGAATTGTTTTGCAACTTCTGTGTTCTTTCATGGGTTGTGTGTCAATGGTGGCGTTTTTAATTATGACATAAGACACAGGATTGCTGGAATTCTATGCACCCTGCATGGGGAATGGCTCATTTCAGAAAGCCCATTTAGGGGAAAGTGACTTTGTGAGTGACGGTTCAATATAAGCCATTGCTAATTTCTGAGATTTAGTAACTGGAGCAGTGGTTACTCCAAGGCACAATTCTTATTACAAATGCCTCTTCATTTATGACTAGTTCACCATTGGAATAAACTATCAATGTTTTGATATTATTTTTTTGTAGGTTCTATAAAGAAAGCAAACAATAAGAAACAATCTTTGTATCCTTAGAAATCAGAACAACTTAAAATGTATTTGCAAAACTAATAATTACTTCTTGCTGAACACTTGGAAAATATAGAGACAAAAGAGGAAAATAAAAAATCATACAAGATATTACCATCTAGGCAGCCAAAACCACTTTTGAGTATTGAGAAATTATAATTCTCCAATTCTTATTTTGACTAAAGGTGACCTTCCTATCTCTATTTAGACATACACCATAGAGACTGATGAAAAGGTAAAATGAAAATATTTCATTACTTCACGCCTAGAGCAAGTGTGAATAAATTCCAGGAAAATAATTCCGGGAGGAAGGTTTAAAATCACTATGTCATGTGATTTCATAGTAAATGAACAGATTGTTGACTTTTCAGAATTAGATGTCCTAACCATAATTTTCATGTTATTACTTTATGCAGATACTTGCAGATTTGTGAGCATAATTGGTTGTATATTTTCAAATAAGAGAAAAAATAATTTCAACACAACAGTTTTTATTTATGAACTAGGATTTGTTTATATTTCCACTATGAGTGGGTAAGCACTTACTAGGATCATTTATGGTACATTTATTTCCAAGTGTCCAACAAAGAATAACTATTAGTTTGGTTTTGGCAACAAATTCTAATTCTTTAATGGTCACTGATAAATCAACAAGTGAAATACCTGCTTTATTACCACCATTGTCAATTTGATGATGAATTTACATAAATGATAATCATAATCTTCATTAGAGGCTATTACATAAAATGTTATTCACTTGAATAATGAATTATTCCTTCTAACTTTTATTTAAGGATAATTATTGGGTGTTAAAATATTTATGGGAATTTCATACACAGCAACTAGGAGGGTAAATTGGTAATCCACTTTGGAAAATTATTGGCAAAATTAGTTAAAACTGACCCTATACATACCCTATGACCCAACAATTATAATTTTAAATAAATACTTAAGAGAAAATGTGTGGTTTTGTGCACCAAGAAGATGCATGTGGATATTCATTGCTATGTTATTTGTAACAGTTTAAAGCTAGAGATTACATGTAACAGATCAAAACTTAATTATTAGATTAAGCAAACAAACATTCCCCCACTTCCCCCTTCCTCCCCCTCCAAACACACTGGAAACACTGGAATACTCTATACCCATAGTCAGCTGTCTCTTGTATATTGTAGGTTTTGGGGACCGTATGGCTTCTATTGTGAATATTCGGCTCTGTCAGTGTGGTGTGAAAACTGTTAAAGACATACGTGAATGGGCATAGGTGTGTTTCACAGGGCAGCTTGCTGCTTCCCTTTCGCTCTGAGCTCCTTAACTTCTCTTGCACAGGCCTACCTGACCACCCCACCCTTCTCCTCCTAACTTTCTGACCCATCCTTACTATGGTTCATCATGCTATGTTTGGGAAGATATACTTCCCCTCCAGACTCTACACAATTAAACTGGTGGAGCTTCCCAAGGGCAGGAGGCAGAATGCCCGTCTCCTTGCATCCTTCCCCTGGCACAAAATATGGACCTATCAATGTTTGTTGATTGCCACATATTCTGATGTTTAGCTTTCCACTTTTGCTACCATTAGACAGAAAGTGAAGCTCAAGAAGACTGATATTTTTATCACACCTGGGTGTGACAATTTCAGTTCAAATAGTTCGGCTTTTGTTTGTGTTGTTATTCTGCCGCTATCTCTCATCTGAGTCCTGGTTCTCAGCTACACTCAAGAGTATGGTGTTTGGTTGAGGAAATGCTGAAACATTCCACGGGCAGCAATCACGACACTGGAAGCCTTGTTTTCCTTACATAAGGCAGTATTAACATCCCCCAAATAGTTTTTTAATAGGCAGTAGGATGATGTAGAAAGGCTTTAAAACCATAAAACTTGGGGTGAAATAATTTTCTGTATATTTCTATATAAACACAGAGAAGGCAAAATAATGGGCCTCTTTTGTTTTCTCTACATCATGTTCCGTCTGCAGGAGAATAAACTCTGGGGTGATAGGAATTTTACTTTGCTCATTATATCAACTTTCAGAGAGTTGGGTGTTCAACAAATATTTGTTAATTGCGTGACACTTAGGATATGTCCTAATTGCCTCTTTGTAAAGAACTATGTATTTCTAATCCTATAACCGAAAGTAATATGCTTGGGAAACTGCCAGTTAGTTCATGACTGAGTTGGCAGAGGGTTTAAACGCTGCACCAACGAGTCTGATACACCTGGACCAGGCTCTGCAGACAATTACGCTGTTTTCATGTGTGTCTAGCAGCAACATTGGTTTCCTCTGAGGGCCTGGGTGGCCACACGGTTACTAGCTGGCTCCAGGGCTTTCAATGTCCTGTCTTTCAACTATACCCTGGCAGCCTTCTCTAATACCAGATATGATTTTGCCTTAAAACAGACTGTACATGGTTTTTTAAGAAAAAATATATAGACTTCAAAATTATCTACATAATAAATTCACAGGCCCATGCCAGTAATAAGAGCAAAATATTAATTAAAAATCTTAATTTTATTAGATGAGAAAGCTCCAAAAAGTGAAAAAAAAACACAAATAGATACTCCAGGATAAAAGGTGACAGTACGGTCTTAATTCTTAAAATAATACCATGATATTTGATGTCAAGGGGAGAAGACAAAATTACCATTTTTTAAAAAGATCAAATTTAAGATTCAAGTCCTCAGGTCCAAATGTACATTGGCTTAAAATTATTTAATTTCACAAGTAACCAGTTAATGGTTGTACTGCAGACTGCCCAGACAGAAACTAGTTTACAGGTATTGCAAATTCCCTAACGAAATAAATATGCTTTTTCCATGAAAGGGACTAGAATGCTCTTTGATCTGATGCTTCTACTTTGAAGTCAGTGGTAACAGTCCAGCTATCTAGAGTATGACCTCAAATTCCTTTCCCATTCATCCTTCCATTCTCCTTGAAGTCTGAACCACTTTTGCTCTTCCCACTGCCCTCCTTTCTTGTATCAGGACTTTGGAATATGGTTTTGTATCCACAGAGAATATTGCCACTTTCTTGGCCTTTGTGTCTTAATCCATGCCTCTTGGTATCCCCGCTGTGTGTGCTCTCTTTATGTCTAGTAGTTTCAATACACTTTATTTCTCTGGTATCATTTTTCCCTATCTGCAGACTTTAGGGTCCAGGGCATAAATCTCTTCTTGAACTTTGAGGGCAGAACACGTGCCCCATTGGTCTTTGCATTCCCAGTGCTTGCACAGTGCTTTGCCTAGAGTGGTGTTCAATGTCTGGCTGTTGAAAGAATGTTGGATGAATGTCTTTGTGGCTCACACAATATTAAAGACTGTTTTCAATATTTTAAAAAGCTACCCTCATCTTTATGTAATGTTTTCTCTTTTCACTTACTTTTCTGTGCTGTTGATGACATTAATAAATTATTACTCAGCAGTTTTGCTTTGTTGCTCATTATCAGTTTGGGTCTTTGCAATTGTTTATTATTTATTCATCAATTTACTGATGCAAGAACAATATTTAAAGAATCATAGCAGCAGCGTTTCATCACAGAACATTCTATACTATCACCAGAATAACCCCTAGGCTAGACAGATATATATTTTTATTTCTACTCTGCAGAAAAGCTATAAATGGAAACTTAAAAGATGAAGCAAATACAAGAGTATATAGTTATTTTTTCAGAGCAAAGAGTAGAAAGCGAGTCTCTATGCTTATGTTGAATCTTAGTAAAATATTGATATCATAGTATTTTTGCTTTGAAAACTGGCAATGCCTTTAAATGATTTATATTAAACTTCAACCAGAAACCTGATAGTATGAGGACAACTTTCTGCATGGTAGGTAAGAAAGTCCTTACTTTTTATTCAAATGATATGACAGCATGAAAGGAATCATGTATGAAACAGTGGTAGAGAATTTCAAATTGGTAAATTACAAATAGGGAAAAAATAAAATTTGATAAAGAGGAGGGAGAAACTGAACCAACAGAATATCATCTATTATAAACTTACTTTAAGAATAAGGGGAAGGAATACAAGAGGCATTGAGTGAGATCTAGAATTCTTTTCTGAAAGTTTTTTTCCCCCCAGGATTTGTCTTCACAGAGTAAGGTTAACAAATGAACTAAGAAGTAATCCAACATTGATAATTTCATTAAATACTCTTGGCTCTTTGTACCCGACAGTTTCAGTATACTTAGAAAGCAAAATTCTTTTAGTAACTCATGATACTTCATGCATTAGTTGTGTGATGAGAGATAATTTTTCTTCTGCTTTTTTCTTTGGTATCAGTTCATTACACCTCATTGAGGTACAAGTCTTGTTATCCAGTTGTTTACCTTTGCTATAGTTATATAAACTTCCAGGTCATTTTGAGTCTGAGGGAAATCTCATGGCTAAATTCTAAAAGAGGAGGGGGATAATGGTTTTGAACATATCCCACAGGGGTAATGGAGAGGTGAAATTTTTATACAACTTGGTACTTAACACAATTTCCCATATTTGACCTCTCTGAGGGAATTCTGAGGACTGAATATTTAATATTCACTGCAGCCAGTAATGTGGCACCTCTTTACTTACCTTTGTTTCCAACACAAACTGCTCTCCTGAATCCGGAAATGATTAACCGTAAGACACGACAGTTGTTTGTTCCTCTTAAAAACTACATTGACTTCAGTGCTTCAGAATAATTCAAGGTGAATTTTATACTTATGTCTTATTTAACCTGAAACATGACTTTGGTATGGATGGTTTGTTTGTAGAAATCTTGAGGTAGACAGGACAAAGCATAAAATTTGTCCTTTTCAGAGTGATCTGGGGACACAGCAGTGGGAGAAAACTGGAAATGACATCTGTGGCCATTGACCCTCTACTATATTCCAGCTCAACTGCATGGAACACAGCACAGCTGGGAACAAGGGAGGCATCCCTAACCTGGAGATGGGAAGGCATGGGACCAAAAACCTGACAATTCAAAGTCACAACTGTCTCAGTTTGACCTCCACTAGGGAGCATAATGGTTGGAGGTCGAGTTTTGGAAACACAGACTTTATATATTTAGCTTTCTTTGAAAATTTTGATTTACCCACTACAAATGTTGTAGCATTTCTTGCAAAAATATGAACTACATTCATAGTTGACAAGATTTAATAAACTTAGTATTCCCTTCAGCTATCAGGGTGATTCCTTATCCGTTCTGCTGGAGATAATAATGTTTTCTAGAACGCTTCAGGAAGTCATAGGGCATGAATACAGGTTCCTCTTAAGGGAAGCAACAAGCTAATACCTCAGACAATGTGAAGCAGCTCTTTCCTTGTGTTAACATAGGTCCTTTCTGATGAAACACAAAAGTGAGGTCTCAGTTTTAGTGAGTTCCATGTTTATAACTTGATTTTCCCGTGTTACAAGAGAATAAATCATGTCACTTCATTTTCCCCTTATTACCTGGCACAGTATTGCTGTGGAATGGCAGTCCTTGGGCTTCAGGTGGCCCCAAGGCAATGGCAGGTTCATTGTATGTGCTGACTTGCATAATCACTCACTTCGTATCCTCTTTCATCTAAGATTTTATGTTTTAATAAAATAAAATTTGTAGCAATCCTCTTAAAAATAAGTGGGAAGAAGTATAAACTTCTTAAATGTCAGTTCCTTGAGGGCACAATTTTCATTAGACACTATAAATATTTATCACCTGATTTAAAGGTGAAATGTACCCTTGTTCTTATAGCATATTTATATTTTGTGTGTCCTCAAACTAATAAAAACTTTCATTTTCATGGTTCCTTTATATTTTTAGTTCATATCACTAAAGAAATATAAATTTAATAGTAGCAAAATCTGCAAGCTCGGTAACATATTGCCATTGCAAAGATAGCTGTATTTTCAAATATGATTTATTTAGAACATGATATAAGAGGCTCAGGGTGGACTTCGCCTGTTATGTATTTAAGTGTTCAGGTAATTATGACTATTATGACAGTTGTAGTAATACAAAACTGATTTATATAAAGTTTTAATTTTGGAATGTTTGGCAATTTGCTCAATTTATTGGCGGGGAAATTTAGTAGTCAACAATATCTTCTCTCAGCTATATAAATCATTCCATATAAGATAAAGAGACAGAAAGATGATTGAGCTTATTTTAAGTGAGTCAACACTGTGGGCAGTAATAGATCCTCTATTGTTGTCCTTACCCTAACTATAAATGAATTAAGCAATGCACACAGGAGCCAGGCCAAGGGAAACAGAGTCAAAATATCTACTGTGCTCATGTATTTAAAATCATCATGAGTCAAACATTGATTTAAATTATTTGATCAGGTAGAAACTATAATCAAATAATATTGTAAAGTTATTTAGTCACGTATAGTATCTGTCCATTTCCCTCACTTTTATTACCTATAAAATGAAATTAACTATGGCCCAAACTCATATTGTAAAAATTAAATGTTAGTTAATGAACAGATCAGATGTGACTTAAGGTGGTTTCGAAATTCTAAGGCTGGGACATAGGTTTAACAAAGGAATTCTTTCATCCATCCATCCATCCATCCATGCATCCATCCATCCATCCATCCATCCATCCATCCATCCAGCCAGCCAGCCAGCCAGCCAGCCAGCCAGCCAGCATCCATCCAGCTAAGCCAACCAGCCAGTCAGCCAGCCACCTTTTTAAAATATACCTATAATCTATCTAGTTGGTACCCTGAATTATTACTAATCTTGAGGCATTTTCATGGTTAAGGGAAAAGAACACTGGCCATTATAAGCAAATAAATCATTCAGCTTCACTTTTCCCCTTATTTCTGATTTGTTTTTAAGTCATGAGCAACCTTGAATTATTTATTACCTGAATATCTTGAATCATAAATGACCAAGACATCTATTTATTTTTCTTGCTGTTTTTGAACCATCTCACTGATCACATAGGTCAACAACTTATGTGATATACAGATGTTAAATGAATCATTTGCTCTTTGTTTATGAGTATAGTTGGGGTTTGGAATGGATATATGGTGAAAATCAAATTTAAGTGTTATTTGAATTGATTCATTCTATTGTTTGTTCGATTATTATAATTAATTGAAAGTTCACTGGACATAGTTCAGTGATTTAAATAAGAATCAGACACTAGAACTAAAGTTTTATAGCTTAGAAATTTGGATCATTTCTTACTTATATTTTTTGTACTAGTTTCTAATCTATCAAAATGAGGAAAATAATGTCAATGTCATTCTTATTATTACATATTAAAGTTTGTGACAGGCATTGATGACATATCATCCCACAAGAACAAATGATTATTATTAACAGTGTTGCAATCTAATTTCAGATGCAACGTGAGTAATTGTTTTGCTGACCAGATTAGTTCAAATGTATGTTTCTTCTGGGTATTGTGAGTAAGGGTGGTCTACTGTGATGTAAATATTGAATAGTTTACCTAGCATATAACCTCTAGCTTTGGAATATAATGTAATATTCTTTTTGCTTTTTCATAATCATTGCCTGAATACAAAGCTTCCATTTTTATGGTTTGCTGATAACCCAAGAAAAATTTTGAAAGACCCAGAAGCACAGATCCTGACTTCTTGACAGTTGTTAAAATCAAGACCTTTTCTCATTATCATGTTCCACAAATAAATGGGCTACAGCTGTCCATATACCTATAACAGTGTACAAACCTCTACAATATGGAGCAAGAAACAGTAATGCAACAGAACAACCATAAATTCACATGACAACATGCTTAATATATCTAAAATGAAGAGCCTTCTTACCTAGCATGCAAACACATTTGACATTCTGGTCAGGGTTTTCAAACAAGATTTCGCCACACCTCTGAAAGAGAAAGAAAGCCATAGTTATTTTAAGATTTTGTATCAGGACTCCCAAGCAACAAGTCTGTTCAAACTGACATCACCATGACATTATGCTACTCTTCATGATTTCCTTGGTTACCTGAGTCTAGGGATTATATCACGAGTGGAGATTTTCCTGGTAGTAAAGTACTTGAGAAATAAATTGGGACAGATTATTCCCACATGCCTCATGTTACTGCCCTTAGCTGATTTTGTGTACCAGTAGCCATGGCCAGAGATGCAACAGGGCCCTAAGGGCCCCTATTAGACATGTGCATAATGGGTATGCAATTTATGAAATCTAGTAATCTGAGTTTAATCACCCTTAAAATTGGTGCTCATTCAGCACTCAAATTGTCTTAAACTACCCACTCAGCAATCAAACACAGATATTTTCAAGCACAAAGATAGGTGTTCCCACACTTAACATTGAACTTGGTGGGGGCAGGGAACAAATTTAAAAAAAAAAAAGGCACTCAACTCAGTACTTTTCCTGAACTCACAGACTCACGGAAATAGCATTTCTTTCTTATCTATATTTCAGTTTTAACTCATTTGTTAAAACTTTTATGCCAAACAAACTGCAGAGATAGACTCGTTATTTAAGAACAGACTATATTTATACAAATGGTTGAAAATGGTTAGCACCTGAATAGATAAATAAATCCTCCAAGTCATTTGACAGTGATAATCCAATAGAAAATGTATAAAGAACATGAACAAGCAATTGATGAAAGAAGAAATCTGGTCAGGAAACACAGAAAATAGTTTCAAACATACTAGTAATTAGAAACCAGCAAATTAAAACTAAAACAAGGTTTATTTTGAATTCAGTGTTGTAACAAATTTAGAAGGCTAGCAATAAAAAAAATCTTACGAGGAATGTAAATGAATGGAATCTCTCATGTACTATAGATTCGAGCACAAAACAAAAGACCACTTTGGAGAAAATATTGACAAAACTAGAAAATTTGGAATCCACATGCTCTATTATATAGGAGGTCATCTAGACTTATAGAGAAATGTGCATTTTACAACCTTAATGTCTAGTTACAAAATAGATATTATTCATAAATTAGAACACTACAGAGCAATAAAAATGAATGAAATAAGTCTATATATACTTTAAAAACACTATATATATAGTTGTACATAGAAATATATAGTTTTGAGGTTATATAATGTTCAAATCACATAAAAAATGCTCAATCACATAATGCTAAATCATTTAAAAGTACAATGTTAAACAGAAAGCTGATTTTTTAAAAAATGAAGTTAAAAATTCCCAAAATAGTACACATTATTTATGGATACATTGACTTATAGGAAAAGCAGAAGGACATACAATGAATAACAGATATGTAATTCAGGGGAGGAGGAAGTTATACAGTAGTGAAATGTTAATGAGCCTATAGGGACTATCAACTTTTTAAATAATGATTCATTCTTTAAATTACTCTCTGAACTGCTTCTATACTTGAAGTATGTAGTAATGAGAAAGAATTGCTTCCACAGGCAGAACTCTAAATATACAAATGCTACACACTTCTCCACACCCATCACCTTTGGGTTTCTTTCTAGAAGCCATTTGGTCCAAGTCTACTACTTACTTCAATGATGTTTTCACCACTTTGTCCTTAGAAAGACTGAGGACCTATTACAGTCATCTTTTTTCATTTTTATTTCACTGTTCATAGCTTAGTTAATTCCACTCCCCTCAATCAATCTTTATTTTTCTCTATACTTAATTTTTATAAGACAAAATAAATTTCTAGGGAAAAAAATTCCTGGACATGAGAATTCTCATTCTTCATTCCTAATGATGAAATCCTACCGTACAAAAAGGGGCAGGTTGAGAGGCAAAAGGAGGACTCAATTGCATTCAAATAAACCTCTTTTCTGGGATGACCTACATCAAGAACAAAGAGATGAACAATTGGCTCCTGTGATAATCAAAAGCAAGCAAGCTTCTTTGGTGAGTCAGCAGAACAGACTGCAAAGGAGGGAGGTGTTGGGTGTGACCACAGGTTGCAAGAGGGTATTGAATATGAGGTGGGGAGTCCATTTTGTGAGCTTTTTTCTGGCTACTCTGATGACCTATCGTGTTGTTACAGGGCAGGGAGAGGAGCACTTTAGAACCCACAAACCTGCCCTCTCTGAATGGGTTTTGCTCTTTGCCTTATTAAGATAAACATATAAAACTTTTAATGGAAAGGAATTTTAATACAATTAGGGTACAATACAGAAAGGACAAAGAACATAGTTACTAAGTTAAGCATTTAAAGTTACCCAACTTGTTGCCAAAGTTACCTAAACTTTGGCAAAAGTTTAGCCAGATAGGATTGGCTTAAAGTAAGGCTCAAAAGTTTGCCACACGTTTAAAGGACCTTTTAGTAGAGACCCATAGAAAAGGGTCAGAAAGAGTTAGACAAATCTGGGAGGAAAAGAGCAAAATCAAAATCAAGATGACAGCTGCCATTATTTTTTTTTTTATATTTTATTATTTTTTTTAGACAGCTGCCATTATTAAGCTCCCCACAGGTCTCTCACCCACATTTGGTCCAACCAGTCCAAGACCAAGAAGCAAGCGCAGTTTTTTTACATATGGCTTTGTTCCACCTGCCTCCTCCAGGTTTTCTTGCTGCTCTCCATCCTGCTTTTTTTTTTCCCCTCACTTTCTTTTGTCCTTTCTGCAGAATTTTTTTTTCCTGCTTAGTTTCACCCACTTAGGGCGGAACCGTGATTTTGGAACTTCTCCCTTTCCTGGGGATCACCCTGTTACAATGTGATATTTATCATGCTATTTAATCTTCAGGCTTCATTTCTTTGTAAGCAGCGTGGGGATGTGAATATATGTCACAGAGTTAGATCAGAGAATGCGCGTGAGGCCTAATGACATATGGAGTCGGTGTTACTGTCTGTCCCTAGTTCATTTCTGTGTGAAACCCTTTCAAATTGCCAAAGTCCATTTCCTGCATTACTTGCTTTTGAAAATGCATATTAATGATCTGAAGGAGTTAATAATTATTTTCAAATGAAAGATCAGAGATTTCGAAACTGTTTTCAACTTCTTGGCAGAACAAAGTGCTGAGAAGTTCCACCAGGCTATATTCTACAAACAATTATATAGCCTACAAACAATTCCAAATGGGTCCAAATGACTTGGAATGCTCCCTTACACTGTTAACAACCAAACCCACACCTTTGCTGGGACAGAACTGTTCCCACTGTCTCTTTGCAGGGGTTTCCTGTGGATGAGGATTCTGGTAGAGGTTGCATAGCTTTCCATGGCTACTCAAAGTCCAATGATAGTCTCATATATGCCCCTCAAGATGCAGATAAATGTGTGTGCAAGGGGGTCTGGACTTTTGTTCTCTTTTCTGGACATGACTAATCCAGAAGTTTCTGAAATTTCCATGAAACATGAATTCCTTAAGAGCCATGACCTGTCTGGGTTCACTGGGCATACAAGCTATGACTGAGTTATCAAAGCAGGAGCTGTGTGGCCCTGCTGATGACCATGAGGCTGTCCTCTTGTCTTCATCTCCCAGGCCACTTGGCAAATGGCTAAGGCAACTCTAACTAGTTCTTTAATTGTCTTGCTTTTGTAAAGACACTAAAGTTACCTGATAATGATAATGGATTTTAAAGCAATGCCAGAGGGACTCTGATTGTTCTCAGGATTGGAAAAAAACAGATTCTTTCCAGTGCTTTTTCACACTGATGCCAGTGTTTATGGGGACTTGGCTGCCAGGCTGCTGCTTGCTGTGCAACCCAGGGTGATGACGCAGTTTAGGAGATTAATTTGGCTCAGCCACAGGGTTCATGAAACCCTCAGAAAACTTCAGGATCCTCTGTAAGGAAAGTCTGCACCCTGATGGGTTCTCAGGTGCTTCAGCTCTCCCTGGTGCTTCATTATCTGGTCATGCACGTTGGGACTCCCCGTCCCTGAACCTTGCTACTGGACTACCCTGACTCTGACCCAGTTCTGATCACCAGGCTTCTAACTCTCAATATCCATCTCACCATAGTATCTCCATCTTTGTTTTGTCTCCTGTGCTGGAAGTACTGAGAACAAATTACCTTGTTTATGTCCATCTTTCCCAGTCAAACCAAATAATCTCTCCACCTTCCAAAGAGCCAGAGCCCTGGTTATTCTCTCTTTTCATGACACACAGGATTGCTGACATGAACTTAAGTGTGCAATATCCACTGCCCCTACAAACCATGAAGAACCAAACCGCTTTCAACTTTCATTGTCAGTGTACCTAACTTGCCTCATTACTGTTCCCTGATACCAGGTCCTTACTAAATACTTGTGGATTAGCTAACATTTATAGAGCCCATATCATGGTCTCAATATTGCTCTAAGTGCTATACATCATCCATCTTACACTTTCATATGCACCTTTTAGAGTGTAGAAAATACTAGACTATATCCACTTATACTCCCCTCTGTTATCTTGCAAGAGTTGACAGCAATTAGAGCATTGCTTTGGGTCAGACTGGCCTAAATTCAAATCCTTTTACAATACCCATTACCCATTTACATAATATACTATCATGGGCAATTTTTATTTAATTTTGCCAAACTTGCTTTCTCATCTGTAAAACAGGTTAATAACATCTTCAAGAGAGTATCATTCTAATCTATTTTTTAATTCATTATGAATGCACCAACTTAAATTATTGTAGATAAGGTCATAATGCAAGAACATGCATTAATAAGCCAAAGTCATCCATTATAATTCTACTTTAACTCTTATTACTTTGGATTAAAAATGAAGAAATACTTTTAAATTAGAAAGTCAAAATAATTCCACAATTCTGTTAATTCTTATTTAAATTTTCTATATTAAATCTAAAATTGCCTTTTAGTCTGGAAGAAGATGGATGTTATAAAACACTGCCTATATCCTAGCACATTTACATTTTTTATGCTAAAAATATTTAATTGCCACTAGTGAAATTGTGTTCCATAAATATGTTCAATAAAGTATGCTTCTCTTCAGTGAAATGTATTCTTTTCATTATTTTATTATAAAATTAGTTGTGAAAATTGACATTAGATGTAATATTTAAAAATCATACTTTCATATTCAGCAAACCTCTTTTTAAGGGAAAATTACCATTGAAATGAAAATTATATTCAAATATTAATATTACCACAATATACTCAAAAGAAGCAAAAAATTCTAAGGCCATGAAAAGCTCACACATTGTTCTGTTGGCAGCTCTTTGAGCTTTCTTAAGCCAGTCAGTGTTTTTCCTGCTTCACTAAGCTTTCATACTCTTTTATTTCTGAATATTTGCTATCACCATATTGCATTAGTCTCTCAGCAGGCCTGCAGCAACTAATCTTTTCAGGCCAAGTGTCTTGATATCTTTGGATGAGTGAAAACATCAGCAAACAAATAAAATTCAAGACAGAATCCTTGTTACTTGGAGATTTGCCCCACTATCAGTTGAGGCAATAACTGTTTTCTCCAAGTAGGCAGTGTTAAATGTCATCAGCAAATAATACACAGGCTATAAGTCTTTGAATATTTCTTTCCTACCTTTATAACTTTTCCTTTTAAACAAAAAGAAAATTGAGGGTTGGAGGAGCAGCCTGTGGTCTGGGCCTCCAGGAATGATTCTCTGACACAATTGCAAAATTGGCTTAGAACGGGAATTGATGGTGGGCCACAACTGGGAAGGTGGAGATGCCAGGAGGCATCCCTGGAATTGCTGACTTCAAGAACGTACCATTCAGGCAGGGGTCCAGAGATTAGGAAGCTATTGGCACAACTACCTCTTGACACCCATGGAGCTGGTGATTGAATGTTGGATGCTACTGCAGAAATGTGGAAAAGCCCAACACTTCCATGACTGTACTTGATGGCTCACTAAAAGAAAACTAAACAAACATAAAGAACCTCTTGACATATGATTAGACTCATTTTGAGAAAAAAACCAGAATGGCATTTCCTGAGCTGAAGAAGCGCTAACCATGGTCACTGATGGAAAATGAAGTACATTTTTGCCAGGAGCAGCAGAGACAACATGAGAAGTCAGGGTCTCAGCACAGAGTACCTCACCCTCACCTTTAGTGCATCTTTAGGGCTCAGTTTCAGCAGTACAAGAAGTTCTCCAGTGAGGTCTTAGGGAACAAGACAAATGTTAATTAAATGAGCTAATGAATAATTATCTTACTGTACTATGAGGGATATATTTGAATTTAAGATTATGTGGGGTAGTATAAGCAGAGTTTTTTTTTTTCTGGGACATTTATACTCATCAGTGAGGGGTGCCATTGATGCATACACATGATATGTTGCTACAATGGGATGATGAAGGGGAAAGCTGACATTGAAAAGACATTTCTAACCATCTGCATCGCTTCCCATATTCTAGTTCCCCTCAACAAAGAGCCCAATGACGCTAATCAAAGCCAGACTCCCAGATGATAGGCTTGGGGGAAAAATGGCTTAGATCTATAGATCATTCAAAAATAGATTCTGTTAAGTCACTCAGTTTTCCAAAGACTAACAGGACCTGGAAACCTATACCTCCATGAATGTCTAGCAAATGAGTGAAAGTAAGAAGGAAGCTTCAAAAGGAGATCATTAAATGATACTCTGTTCAGGCACTCTGTGTACTTTGAGTGTGGATATAGTTAGATAAGACAGACTCTGTATCAGGAAGTTTATAGCCGAGTGTGAAGAGAACATAGAAGGCTGTGGGTACCCTCAACAGTGGGCAAACAATGCTGCCTGGGATATCAGAGGAGTCCGAGAAGGAGTCCGTGACCACAGGCCTGAGTCTGCATGACAGGAGTTGACTGGCAAAAGAGTGGCCTTCCCAGGCAGAGATGGCTGCCTGTCTAAAGTCTAGAAAATTTAGGATCTTTTAATTAGCTGCCCTGGGTGCGTCAGGGTAGAGACCTTAAGCAAAGTGGCAGACACAGGTGAGACCAGAGGAAATTAGGGGCTAATAGTGATTAATACAATTTTCTGGGCTGGGATAGAGAAGAAGGGTTTACCTTTGAAGACTTGCATTGCTGAATGAATTCTTTCAGCAAGATAACATATAAGCACAGCAGAATGACATCAGAGATCTCTCAACAGTACTGGTTGCAGTCTTTCTGTCCATTTCTATCTTGAAGAGGGTACCGAGTCTGAGATGTTCATTTTTCTTGTACGGAACAGTGAGAGTCAGAAGAACTCCCCCTAGTCACTCACTTGAAACAACTTACTGCCCAAGTCATTAGCACACAGTGTGGAGACATCGTAATTTCCCAGCTCCCAAAGAAGCTGTGTTTTCAGGGTCTCCTACTGTGCAGCGCCCTGAGTCCTGTCTGCCTCGTGGGTGGCAGAGCCAGGCCTTAATCTCTAAACACTGCGGCAGCCCTTGGCATGCTGGTGTCAGAGGACGCCGATTTGGAACTGGGGCCGATTTCAACTCGAGCTCATGTTTTCCTTTCTAAGTTTTTCCAGTGAAAGAGCAGATTTCCATCCCATTGCAGGCTGTTAAAACGTCAGACTAATAAGTTTTCAACAATCTGTCAGTGCAGATCTTCTGCAACAACCTGGCACTGTCTTTCAGTCGGGGCCTCATCGTGCAGTCCAGCCTCAGCCAGTCAAAATAAGAGACACACCAGCAAAAGAAAAAAAAAAAAGATAATCACCTCGAGCTGAGCAGAAATTTTTCTTAACAAACCCATTATTGCCAACAGTCAACAACAAATCTGTGGGCCACATAACCTGAGGTGACCCTTCTGGAACCTCACAAACCTCTAATTAGTTATGGTTAGGAGTGACTTGAAAGATGTTAACGCTATTGCTGTTGGAAAACGAACCTACTAGCTTTTAACAGCTTTGTTTTCTTCTTCAGTCAAAGGACAAAATGTTAGCTCAATGGCGTAGGCTTTGTGTTAGAGACGTGCCAGCAGCATCAATCTCCAGAGAGTCTCTCAGCATTTTATTACATACCCCTATTTTTAAATGTTTAAAAACTACTTATTATGAACCCAAACTTGGAAAACCTGGTTTCAACCCAAGAGTAATTTTTTAAAGATTATTAAGCAAACGTCCACAAGGCAGAACTGGTTTCCTGTCATTCTAGCCCTGGACAGTAGAGGGCACTCAAAAGGCTGGACGGCTAAGGTATGATGGACACCCCCAGAAGGTTTGGGGGGCAGACTGTGCACGGATTCTGAGCCCCTGTGTATTGTGTTGCTCTCTCTGGTTCACATGGATTTTCTCCATGTTCCACTTTTCATCTGGGCTTTTTCTGCACAATGAAAAACACATCAAACCCCACATTTTTCACTGTGCAAAGACTATTGTCCCCAGGCAAACACAATTTTAGCAGACTCTGCACCTGTGGTGGTTGATGATATGTTGTTGGTATCTCTAAAGCACCCAGTTATGGGAACTGAGTAGGTTTCTTAGCCCAAGGCACTTTGGGAATAATTCTGGTATGGTCTTTCAGAATTTTCCTATATCAGACACAAATATCTATGCTACAAATCTTGATTAAAAAAAAAAAAGCAAAAATTTGGTCTGAAATTTACAGTACAATTTCACCTGTTATTTATCTTCTCAGAGTCCTAATTGTTGATAATTAGTTACAGCTATTTTTCAGAAAGATAAACACTTTGTGAAAGTCAACAACTAAGGCCATAAACCTGGTGAGTTTTTAAAGGTGACATTCATAGATTCCTTGTGATATGGAAAACAGGTTGCAGCACAGAAAGAACAGATTGGGTCACATAATAGAAAGAACACAGACTATCTGGGTTCAAGTCTCAAATCTCCCCTTCACTAGTTGTGGGATCATGGGCTTATTATTACTCAATTTTTGAAACTCTTTGTAGAGCCCAGTGAGTAACACTGCTCGCCCCACTAGTGAAATAAAGTAGTATATAGAGAGCATCTTGTATACTCTGAAACCCACCATGGACCTGGTGAGTATACTGAAGGAAAGAGGGAAGGAGGGGGGCAGTAGGAGAAGATCACTTGGCAGCACTGTGTACAAGTTCCAAAACACAGTTCTACTGTGTCAGTCATGGGATTATGCACGGGGAAATTTTTGATCTTTCCATGATGGAAAATGCTGGTCTCTGACAGCCAAAGGCCTAGAGAACAGAGTTTGGGAAGGCAGAATTTCAGCCTTGAGTTCGGAGCTGGGGAGAGTAGTAGCCTTCAAGAGGAGAAGAAGCAGAGAGCGGGGCAAGGTGCAGACCCAAAAGAAAGCAGGAAAAGGAAAAGGGACAGTGTGAGAATTTGCCATTTGCATAGGGCAGCTCCAGTACCGGAAACACACACTGTTAACCTGGAAGGGATCTTGGAAACCAGTGTGGACCGTCAAATTACTTTGCAGATGTAGCAAGCAAGTCTCTAGGGTGTCAGTTTTTTTTTCTTTTTCCTAAAGCTTTATGATGATTACATGTGTACACTGGAGTTCAAATCGAAACTTAACAACGTTTACTAGATGTGTCACTTTGGACAAGTTCCACAATTCTTTGCCTAGATGTGTCACTTTGGACAAGTTCCACAATTCTTTGCCTCAATTCTTTCCTCAATTCCTTCTCATATGTTAAATGGTATATACTAGACATAAAGAGAGCACACACAGCGGGGATACCAAGAGGCATGGATTAAGACACAAAGGCCAAGAAAGTGGCAATATTCTCTGTGGATACAAAACCATATTCCAAAGTCCTGATACAAGAAAGGAGGGCAGTGGGAAGAGCAAAAGTGGTTCAGACTTCAAGGAGAATGGAAGGATGAATGGGAAAGGAATTTGAGGTCATACTCTAGATAGCTGGACTGTTACCACTGACTTCAAAGTAGAAGCATCAGATCAAAGAGCATTCTAGTCCCTTTCATGGAAAAAGCATATTTATTTCGTTAGGGAATTTGCAATACCTGTAAACTAGTTTCTGTCTGGGCAGTCTGCAGTACAACCATTAACTGGTTACTTGTGAAATTAAATAATTTTAAGCCAATGTACATTTGGACCTGAGGACTTGAATCTTAAATTTGATCTTTTTAAAAAATGGTAATTTTGTCTTCTCCCCTTGACATCAAATATCATGGTATTATTTTAAGAATTAAGACCGTACTGTCACCTTTTATCCTGGAGTATCTATTTGTGTTTTTTTTTCACTTTTTGGAGCTTTCTCATCTAATAAAATTAAGATTTTTAATTAATATTTTGCTCTTATTACTGGCATGGGCCTGTGAATTTATTATGTAGATAATTTTGAAGTCTATATATTTTTTCTTAAAAAACCATGTACAGTCTGTTTTAAGGCAAAATCATATCTGGTTTCATATGAGTATTAAATGCTGATTATAGATATAAATTACCTAGAATAGAGACTGGTCCTAATCAAGATGAATTAAGCAGACTTTTTGTGCAGTGGAAACACTGAATCTGGCTGGTTCCTATAGATGACCTGGCTGCTTGACTGATGCTCAGAGACTCTCTGACCCTCCCTGTCAACCTTATTCTTGGCAATGAGGAAAGGAGAGAACCCAAAGGTATTTAGGAAAAGGAGGTTTTCTGCAGGGTATCACACACACTGACCCACATCCTGGTACCCAATAAATTATTTTCAAGAACGCATAATTACTTGGAAGCAGAAAAACCTTGAAAATCATTTTTTTCAACCGTAATGGGTTACAGCGTTACTCCATGCTAACTTCCTAATCAGGGTGTTGAGCTGTTAGTCTGGTCCATTTAGCTCTCCCTGAATCATGCATAAGGCACTGAAATCCACAATATCTGTGAAATAGGAGTACCCTATAAATACTTGTAATGAGTGGATGGGAAATCAGAAGACAAAGAGCAGGTTGAAAATTAGCCCGGTCTCTACACGGGATGGGTTTGAAGATCTAAAATCAAACCTCACTTGTACAGATATTTAATATTTCATTCAAGTACTCATTTCATTCAAATACAAATATTTCATTCAAATACTCATAATTCAACAAACATTCATTGAAACCTTTCCAATAGAGTTAAAGTACTGACATACCTGTAATTAGCTGTTTATGTTGAATTTACTTACTAAACTCAGTGGAACTTATCTCTATGTGTAGATTACATTGTTCTCAAATAATTCCCATGCATTTACAGTTCTAATTAAGGAGGATTAAGCGGACTTTTTGGGCAGTGGAAACACTGCATCTAACTGGTCCTATAGATGGCCTAGTTACTTGACTAATGCCCAGGGACTATCTAACTCTTCCAGAAGCACCCTTATTCTTGGCAATGAGGACAAGGAGGGAATCCAAAGGTGTTTGTGAAAGAGGAAGTTTCTTGGGGATCAGGCACACATACCCACATCCTGCTGGTTTTAGAAGAGTTTCTGAATAGGGTATCCTTGTTGAATGTGGAGAGAGGAACTAGTATTAAACATGTCCTCAATGGGAGCTGAAGACATGAGGTAATCTGGAAGGGTATTTGTTCTAGGGATAATAAAGGCAGGTACAAAAACCCAAAGGTTCTTAAGGAAATGAAAGACATAAGAATGGCTTGACAAAAATGGGGATAAGCAGGAGGATTGGCCATGTGGAGAGATATGGAGGCCGGGAAGCTGGCAGGGACCAGGTCATGTGTGGCACCATAAGACTCCACTGAGTGACCGACCAGGATTCTGTAAACCATGGTTCTGTTTGAAGCCACTGCAGGTCACGGGCCATCTGTTTAAGGCAGCAGGGAGAGCCCAAAAGTGTATAGAAAACTTTTCTAACTGTAGTACTCACAGCAGCCACACTTGCTGACTGATGTTGGTCCTCCCCACACTTTACAGAATCCTTAGGTGGGAAAAGACTTCTGCTAAGTGAGGCACCATTTTACAGTTGATTCTTCAATGGCCTCATCCATAATATTTGTAGCTTTGAGGATGTGACATTAATCTCCCATTGTGACTCTTAAATATTATTTCACACAGGTGTTCAAAACCAGATAGAGTCTAGTGTCATCTAAATGGTCTTTATGAAGGGTGGATGGTAGGAATGAGAATGGAGCTTGTCAAATTGCAAAGACTAGAATGAATATACTGTATAGATCAGGGTCTTTCAAATCATGCATAGGGTGAAGGCTGAGAATGACCCAAAATAAGTGACTAGCTGTCACATCACTGGGTCCCTGAAGATGGAAGAACTAGGATCTACACACCTAAGTTCTTCCCGGATACTTGAAAAGGAATCTCCTCATCAGAAAGTAGTGGAAGCATACTGTACTTCAAGACCATCATCCTCAGAGGGACTAGAACAGAACTCTGGGTTCCTGTCCTTTAGGCTGACATAATGTGCAGCAGTGCTTCAGTCTACCCCCCACCCCTGTCCCCTGGAAGACTGATACTGTGAGGGACTGGAGCAATGGTCTTTTTTTCCTGACCTGTGTGTTGCCAACAATATTACTCACAATTGCTAAACTCCAGCCATCTGGTCAAAGCGTCCAAACATTAGACATTGGTTTTATTGATTTACACTGCAATTTTCAAGTTTCTTTTTATGACTCTATAGACAGTAAAAGCTTAATAGATTATATCAGCAGTATCACCAAATGATTGTATAGATGTCATGATTCAGAGATTTGTGGATCCTCGTGCAGCCTGTAACAGAATGAACTTACTCAGGTTAAAAGAGTACTTATCATGTATTCTTTGTGGTATAGCTCAGTAATGCTCCTGTATATAAGCTAACAATTAAGTGTAATCCTATACACTTATAGTTTTAAAAGAAATTCAAACCAGTCCTTGGAACTAAATAACCCTATTGCTAGGGAAAATGACTTCCAGAACATCGAGCCTAACATGCAAACACAGGGCCTCTGAGCCACAAAGGAAGAAACACTTTTCCACAGGGATAGGAGCTTGTTGTGTAACAACTTGTGAGGTCAAAGATCCAGATGTTCCCATAGACAATCGAAAAAACACAATTATTTGTCAAATGTATTTACCATCTCCATATGGATAGTTATGAGACACGGATTTGGCTTCAAAGCAGAAGTATCTGTAAAATCACAGGAATTCAATGGCAATCCCAGGCTCAAGCTGGGAAAGTCCAATATCTCGGAGAAGTGACTGACAGGTTTTATAAGCAGCATGTAAAAGTGAAAACAAGTGTGTATTTTGCTTTGGTATAGCTTACTAACCCTGGCAGTGTACACTGTTATTAGCCACGTTTGAAAGTCATCTCCTCTTGGGTCTTGCTAAGTTTGTGAAGGTAGGCACTTTTTAATTCACTGCTGTTCCCAGCATCTCAATTGAAATCTGTCACATTAATTAATCTTGTTTAAAACAAAGAACCAATGATTTGGGGCTAGAATATACCCAATCCATTCATGACTGTCTGATCGTCAACTGAAAATCTGTGAGACAATGAAAACTAAAATTAAAGACAAGAATGGGTGAATGAATATATATTTAAAAATTTAATAAGCTCAAATGCAAGTTTTTATGCCATTACTCCATTAAGAAGTTGATATTTGGGTTATGCAATGAATCTACTATGAATGCTTTCTATATAGTCCAACTCAAAGGAAAGATTTCTCCAAGCATTATATTTTTGAAAGATGATTTTCCCTGGAAAGCAAAAATCATAATGTTTTTCAACCAGAAACTCTTCCTACTGATAAAGATTACTAAAATTGAACAAAAAATATATTTTAAATATCGGTAAGAATAGGAGTCAAGAAAGCAGGAGTACTGTAACTCATATATATATATACGCATATATTGTAACCATTAGTATATGTTTAAATAGTTAAGCAGTACAGTGGTTCAAGTGCCTGAGAAGGAAAATTGTATAAAGGTCACTTGGGAATACTAACTGCTGTGTTGACTGTGGTTTATAATTCCCATTCTAATCTATTTATTGCCTCAAGACCGTCTACAATCTTCTTAAAAGTAGAGATGATCATTGATTTGAGATTTAATTTTTATTAGTGCTCACTGAACTTGAGGAATCCAAAAGTTCATGGTTCATTAGCTTCCCAGTAAATCTGCCTGTGAAATTGATATTGCTTTATGACATATATTCAATTAATCATGCTCATTTACTAATGCTTAGCAAACTAGCAGATTTTTGATTATATTGATTCCTTTTACTTTAATGTCATAAAAATATTTCTGTATGTATTTTTAGCAAGGCAGAAAAGAAACTGAACACAAAAATAGCGAATAAATTTAGAAATGAAGTTAAGCATATTTATATCCATTTTATAAATTTACCAGCCTTAAATATCAAGAGGTTAAACTATTTAGGGTAGGGGCTATGCCTTATCTTTGAATTCTGGTGTTTAGTACTGGTTGTGGAATGTTTGGTATAAGGTGGGTGGCTTTTAATGCTTGGTTGAATAAGGAAAATATCACATACCAAGGGACTGTGATTATGTCAACATGAGCATTTGTGGAGATCACTGATACATATGAAAGATATTTGTGTGTATATAAATATAAAATATACAGTGTATATTTATACACTGTTTTATATAGATCATATCCAAACACACACTATATACATTAAATAACTGCTTTCTAGTGCGCCATTGTGTAGGGGCTAAGAATACAGGCTCTTTCTGATGTTCAGTAGTGAATCTGAATTCCAACTCTATCATTTTATAGCTTTTTAACTTTGGACATTGCTTTATTCTTTCTCTCTAAGTCTCTGTTTCCTCCCCTAAAAAGACAAGACATACAGAACTGTTATGAGATTAAATGAGATAACACAGTTAGGTTTTAGCACACCTGGTACGTGGGAAATGGACAATAGATGCCACTGTGATTTTTATACCTTATACTGTGGGTGTCCTCTGGTTAAATAAAAAAGGAAGGAAAATTCTTACTTTTTACTCTGCACATAGAACTACTTTGCCATTCAATCCAAGTGAACCTTTGCTGTCCCCTTTGTCCCACGATTTCATGTTTCCAAACCTTTGAAGAAGTATAAGGAAGTGACAACGGAGACCTGAACTCGTTGGAGTCTGGCAGATCATGGAGAGCATTTACTACCCATTGATCTCAGGAATGTTCCTGAACTGGCTTCATCCTCTCTATGATGTGATCAAACCGTTCTACCTCTCGGGGTTGTCTTGAGGATTAGATGTTACCAATGAAGTTTCTAACTCAATGTAGTTGAGAGCATCTTTTTTTTTTTTTTTTCAAATTCAAGATCTATATTCCCTTCTCAGTGTTCATATTGTCTCTATTATTCAAGTCTTAGATAAAACAGTAATCCTTATAAAGATTTCTTGATAATGTCAGCCTCTTTGCCCTTTTCTTCCTGAATTTTCTATAATTATTGTGGTTACAATGTTGAGATAAGTGTATGTTTCTTTTCGTGTCCACAGGGGCATGTTTATAGACATATCATCACCCCTGTACATACAACTATACACATGTATATTATAAAGGCAATAAAGCTTATTTTTGAATTAGAATCTCAAAATATTTCACAAAGTTATATATGATAGAAGGTGCTAAACCCGTTGTAGGATTATGTTCTTCTTTTCAATTCTTCTGCTTATATTGACATTGCTAAGAGGAGACATTCTCTTATAATACTTCCTATAATATATTTTGTTTTTATTCCAGGAAAAGATCACTGCTACTCATTTATTAAAAATGAAAATATTGAATTTTTGGAATCAAGGAATCAGCTGTGTTTTGGCCTGCCACCATTCATACTTTTCACTTTTTCCATTGCCAACATTCTTTTAATGCCCTTTGTTAGTAAAAAGATTCTTCATCTAAACCCAAAAGTAATTCCTTTTGTGTTTTCAAAACAAATGATCTTAACTTTGGGTAACAATGTCATCTCCATCAACAGGTCACCAGAACTTCATATGCTATTGATGCACATTAAATCAAAGAATATTTTTTAGAGCAAGCATTTGTTGAAACCGATGAATAAAGGGGTGGGTAAAATGATGGAATTTGGTTCAAAGTTTTAAAATCAAGGTCTGATCTTTATCTTTATGCTAACTATGTGTGACCTATGTGAAATAATTGCTAGCTTTTATATTTTTTCAAATTTTAGGTCTGTATGTGGCTTTTACTCCCTTAAAAGGAAAATTAATATCTTTCCTGACCTTTAATATATAAAACTTTTAATGTAAGACAAATTTTAAGGAAGATAAACTCTCTGCCAACTTATTAACAACCAATGTTTCAAATATGTGGTTAGGTGAGTTGGCAAGAGTGCCTTCTCATAAGGAAACTATCTTGATGGTCAGAATAATAAAGTTAAAGAGCTTTGGCAAAGGATACTTAAAAAAATGAAACAGTGCAAACAGTCAGTTGTTCGTACAGCTTCAAATAGCCTCAGAAATCTTAGTGAACAATGAAGAATTAAATATCTAACAAGGCTTTGGTCACTTGAGCAGCACTAAAATCTCTGGAAACTGAGTATTATGAATATAATTTTTATGACATTTTAAAGCTCTCTCCATTATTTTTTAGCTTAGTGACACAAGCTGGAATTTAGGTGTCTTACTTGATGTCTCCCTTTCTCTCTCTGCCTCTTATTCTTACCTCCTTCAGCCTCAAAATAATTGAACGAGTTTTCAAGTCTTCTTACTTCTACTGCTCATATCTAGCTCCTTTTCCTACCCCCCGCAATCCAGTACTGAGGTTCTCATAGCATCCTCTTCCTGGGTGCAGGTTTCTGCATAGCTGTTCCATAGCCTGTTTTCCTGATGTTGCTTCACTCCATTCTAATTGTCCTATGGCAGCTAAGATGATTGACTACTTTCAAGTTGATCACTTTCCTGCTCAAAAGCCACTTTAAATGGCTGTTTTTTTCTCCTCAGAATACACTAGAATTCTTAGTCCAGCACAGAAGACCCCTCATCCCCTAGCTTGCATCCCAGTTGTACACATCTTTGGCCTAACAGAGCTGCCCCTCTACCATCTCACTATTCTGCCTCAGCTGTAGACTCCTGTAGATTCATCCTCCCTCTCTATCTTTTAGGTTACAGCATTGAAATCACCTGCTTTTTCTGGAGACTTTCCACCCCCAAATTTCTGTCAAGTGTCTCCTCTGAGTGCTGTGGATAGACATCTATGGAAGCATCAATGATGCTGATTTCCTAGACTAGCCAGGTAACATTTCCAATAGACTTTCAACTATTTTCCTCATGTCTCATACTTAACTGGTGCTTAATAGATATTTGTTAAAGGAAGAGATGAAGGAAAGAGTGGCAGAAAGAAGGTTGATATTAATAGAACAAATATTTACCTTGCAATTCCAAGAGTAGCCAAAATAGAGCTGGGTGTCCAAGCATGACAATACCTGGACTCAAAATAACCACCAAACAAGCCATGCAAACCCTTGTCACTCTTCTGATACCAGAATTCTTGACTTGCTGGAGAATGAACTCTTTTTTGGTTCTATAAGTAAAGTAAGCCTGATGCATCTCATACTTACTGTTTGTTATTAGAATCAAAAAGTCAATGGAAAAAAGCAGAGTCCAGGAGGATTGGTTTTAATCCTGGACCTCTGCTGGTCATACAAATGCAGGCACATGCTTGCATGGTCTATTGACATCGTGAACTTCAGATTTATTTAAACAAGTGTTTAACCATAAGTATCAAGACTGAATGCCTTATTTTTATTATCTATACATAATAGTGCATTCTGGGATCAGTATTATATATGCTATTAAGCATACAGCTAAAAATTATATAAGCTACTGGTTTTTTTGAGGCAAATATCTACTAACTTTTGTTTTTTATTATTTAGAATTATCATGTTAATTTTATGTTCGATTACATTTAGCTTTTGAACTACACTATTTTTTTGTTTCCTCCCAATCCAAAAATGATAAGAAAATTTTGCTTTTGAAAAATAACTGCAATTAGCACTAAGACACCCTTTCTACCTGAGAAGTCATTTAAAATGGCTGAACTCTTAAAACTAAATTCAGTTTTCAGCAGAGACAGTAGTCTCTTTTAATGACTGTAGAAGACAAAACCATATATCATGACTTGTGAATAAATTTCACCTACCCCTACCCTCTGTCCCTATTGAGTGTGAAGACAACCTTCCCTGCCTAACATCCCCCTCCTTATTTTACCTTGCTGTAATCCATCTTTCTACTGTTTGCATTACCTGACATACAAGAAGTATTTTTATGTGAGGATTATGTTAGGATTTATTACTTCTATTTCATTTTAAACTCTTTTAAGGTTGGAAATATTTCTCCTCTTTGGATCCCCAGCATGACTTAGATAACCAGTTATTGGATTAATGCTCTGAGGAATAGAAAGAGCAAACAAGTTTTCCTTTTTGCTATTAGAGTTTTCATTTTGTAACCAATAACACTTGTAAAATTCTAGGGTTCTAGATAGAATGAAACTTGACAGTGACATGGTAATATTTATCCCCCGAGAATCCCATTCCATGAAATATTATGTTTTTCTCACTTCCCAGAATGATACCTAGATACCACCCATATAACATACTGCATACACAAAATATGCTTTTACATATAAGCATTTAAATATGAAATTTAAATGCATCTATACGACTTATTCTTTTCCACCCTGTGCATTCATTCAAGATGAATTCTTACTTCATCTAACCTCCATAATGAAAGATGATCGCATACCTCACTCACTCATCCACCTTTCTCCCAGAAGGCCCTGATAATTAACCTCTTCATTTGGATCAGTTTTCAATTGCTTATCTTAACATGTATTTTTCTATATAAAATAATAGTTTTCATTTTTAAAAAAATGTAATTAAGATGCAGTGATTCCTAAACTCTAATTGACCTAAAAGTTATGTGGTGTGTTTACTTTTTAAAACGGGCATCTCAAGGGCTCTGCAGTGAGATAGGAAGAGAACAGGAGCCAGAAATTTAAACAGAAGAAGATGGTGCTGCTGATACTGGAATCCTTTGATGTCACTTTAGGAAATGCTCACACAGTGGCAGAGAGCATCATTCTCTGAGTCTCAGCTTCCTCACTGAGAAAACAAGAGTTAGACTAGATGTTTCTTAGTTGCCTCTGGTTCAATTTTGTTTTTCTGTGTTAATCTTTCACACACAGAGTAGTGGTAAGTTAAGCATAGAACTTCAAATTGTTCCAAGACACAGAAATATAGAAAACCTGAGTAGTTGTGACCTTAGGCAGGTTTTTCACTACTCATAGTCCTTCAGCCTTGGAAATGATTTAATTTGTTCTTGTTCACCACATTTTCTTTAAAAAATAAATCCAGTTTTCATTTTTTTTAGATTTATTTATTTATGCATACAGGAACTGGGGTACAGGCCAGAGGCACGGTGGTGAGAGGATTCACCAGAGACAGAGTGGGGAGCAGAACAGGCAGGTGTACTGAAACACACTGCTGAGGGGAGCAGCGGGTGAGGCAGGAGAGGCTGCTATGCCATGTAGGTCCCCTTCCTGGCCGGGGATTGAACTCGTGCTGCAGTGGCTACGGAAGCCCCATAGCACGGTGCTCAACCCCTTGCATCACCAGGAAGGCCCATTGTTCACCACATTTTATTGGCTTGGCAAATGCGAGGTAAATCAAGTATACCTTGAAGGATGCTATTTTCTGATAAGCTTTTAAGTGACTATATATTCTGATTCCCCACCCCCCCAAAAAAAACAATAGCGATTTATTTAAGAAAAATGATTGCAGTTAGATAGGAAAATGAATTTGAGTATTATACTGCAATGACCAGATGTACGAGCTGCAGAGTTTATACATATTTGACAGAAAGGGAATGTGCAGTAATTCAGTAAAACATTACTTATCTCACCAATTCTTATTCTTTAGAAAAATAATCATAATATCTTATCAACTACTTTTTTCCTCCACAGATCAGCATAAACAAACATTATTACTCCTAGGGACCACAGAAATTATTGTTCCTTCATAAGTGTCCTGAAAAGCATTGTTTAAAAATATAATGTGACTCATAATAATACTCTGTGTTGTAGATTGTAGTCTACAGAAATTATCAAGAAGTAAAACTTCATTCCACCTTAGCAAGATAGAACTTTTAAAAATCATACTCTATTTAAAATCGGTGTATATACAAACCACTAAAGTCAAGAGAAAGCTAAGTAAATCCATGGTTTCCATCTGGATGCAATATAGTCCAGTGGCATGATAACAAAATGTTGGTTTTAGTTCGTGCTTTATGTGATATTTTACTGTCCCATGGGGACTATTCTGTTTGTCTATTAAGAAATACACAGTATTACATTAAAAACAACAACAACAACAACAAATGCTGGCGAAGATGTGGAGAAAAAGAAACCCTGGCACACTGCTGGTAGGAATGCAAGCTAATCCAACCATAATGGAAGACTGTATGGAGGTTCCTCAGTCTACTAGAAATGGAACTATCATATGATCCGGCAATCCCGCTCCTAGGAATCTACCCAAAGGACACAAAAACACTGATCCAAAAGAGCACCTGTACTCCTATGTTTATCGCAGCACTATTTGTAATTTGTAAGACCTGGAAACAACACAAAAGCCCAAAAGTAGAGGACTGGATCAAGAAGATGTGGTACATATACACAATGGAATATTATTCAGCAATCAGAAATGAGAAACTAGGGACATTTATAGAAACATGGATGGAATTAGAAGGAATTATACTCAATGAAACAAGTCAGAAGGCAAGAGAAAAATATCGGATGGCTTCACTATTAGGAGGAATATGAAAGAACAACAACAACAACATCGAATAAGCTCAAGGAATTGGGCAATTATAACCAAAAGCAAACAAAAAAACTCAACAAGACCAAAAAGCCAAGATAAACCAAAGGGACCATGGGGGGGGGGAGGGGAAGGGGGGAAGGCAAAGATGGGGATGAGGGCAGAGGGTGCACAAGGGACTGAGGTGATGGTGCACTGGTGAAATGGTCGTGGGTACTCCCTGGGGACTACAAATGATGTCAAATATAATTAATACCAAAAAAAATATAATTTGTACTGCAATGAAATAAAATCAGTTTCTAAATGTTAAAAAAAAAGAAATACACTGCTGACATTCAATTCACAATTTTAGAAAACATCTTATTTTTTTTGCAAAGTTTGTTTTGATTAATTCAGTTTTTATTTATAAAAAAAGTTAAATGGTAAGTAGCAGCAGGATTTGGACACGCCAAAAGACATAAAGACTATTTTGATATTCAAACTTAAATAGTTATAATCTATGGGCCTGATAAAATAACTTCTCAGTTCTATATATATTGATAGAATAGCATTACTCACAAAGAAATTACAATTAGTTTATACAGTTACAAAATTCACAAGTAAATCACAAAAATATAGAGTTTACTTTCAACAGCAGCAAATGGAATGTCAGTTGCTATTTCTATAAGAATCATTGGTCATTTCTTCACATTTGCAAGTATATGTCAGGATCCAGCTTGATGACCTCAAAGGCAGCGTTTCAAAATACACATTAGATGAACAGGAGTTTGACCTCAATGAAAGCTGGGGAAACTCCGTAAAGCAATAGGACAGGAGGAGGCCATTCCTCATCACCTCCCCTCACCGCAGGGCTGCTGGGTGAGTCACAGTCACTGTCATGCTCATGAGTTTGAGAAACACTAAAAGAGAAAGGGAAAAGCTAAAGTCAAACTGATACATGAAGACTATTGATTAAACCATACATGAAGACTATTCCAGTATTCTAAAAGCAGCAGTTTTTGAACAGATTTTGTGGAAATATGAGGACTTTCAGATGAAGGCTCTAAGGGAGGCTACGGAACTTGATGAAATGTTAATTGAAATGTTTTCAGTGCTTGAAAATGTAACAAAATTTTCATGTATTATTAAATGGTTCTTAACATTTTGATTAAACAGAATGTAAAAGTACTTAGAAAGTAAAGAATAGAGTATCTTCTGCCATAGCTGGTCTTGGATTTGAAGTTCTCAAATCCAAAGGGTGCTACTACTGGAACAAAATTTTTGGACCAGTTTGCCTACTCATCTGAAACTAACCCAGCAGGTATATTACTATAGCTTCTGGTTATTTCACTAAAAAATCCAGATTACTTCAACATATTAGCTAACATATATGCTGTTGGCATAACAGAGTGATTGAAATTAATAATAAAATATTTATTAGTGCTGTCCATTATAAATATAATTCAAATCACATATGTAATTTAAATTTTTTAGTAGCTACTTTATAAAAAAGAAAAGGAATCAAGAAAATGAAAAAGGAAAGAATGAAATGTATTGATGTATTTCATTAAGCTAATGTATCTAAAATATCATTTAGTATTAAATCCATATAGACTATTTTACATTTTTTGACCTAAAGTTTCAAAGTCCAATGGGCATTTTATACTAACAGCAAATCTCAATTTATTTTTCCTACATTTCAAGAGCTCAACAGTCCTATGTGGACAACATAGCTATAGATAAACTCTTACATGGACTCCTAAATAGTTTTTTTTATCTTAATTTGTATTTCTCATAATCTTATTTTAAATTTTCAATGTTCTTGAATTAACTTTTGGTTTATAACTTTTCAAAAATATGGCTAAAAGAACTTTAAAATTAGCAGTGGGTCACCTTTTTAAAGCAGAAATTTGGAAAGACAATAATAATGGATTGTATCTGCACATAGATATAAAATAATAATCTTGATATACCACCATTAGTGGACTTATTTCCAGCTGTTCCTATGCTGTGAGCAAAATGAAAGCAATGTGCTAAAGATTCTCTCTGAGAATCAACTAAAAATTCGCACAGAGTATTATTAGCTGAAGATTACTTTTTATAGTGATAAACCACCAAAATCCTCATAATATTTTAGGCAATGAAATTTTTGCACAGTAGCTCTATACTTTCTGCCAAGTTATGATGTTATTTTACAACAAAATAGCATGAGCATGAAAATAAGATTCTCAGGTTATTTTAGCATAAATGTTACAGAAAACAAATTAGAATAAAGATTAAAAAGAATTATTCAGTTTGTAGGGGAGAAACATATTTTTCTTCAGAAAAAACTCATTAAACTGTGTGCTAACAAGTACATTAGATGAGTAGGCTGCTGTGGAAAAACAATTAGAACCTAATGTCTTAACTGGAGAATAAACTAAAAACATGAAATCAATAGAGGTGACAAATGTATTCAGACTAAGATTATGCATAATCTTTATAAATTCAACATTTTGAGAATGTCACCACAGCTGATTTTTTTCTTTTTCTTTTGTTCAGTGTGTTTATGCAGAAAAAAAAACAATATTTTACTAAACATGCGACATAGTAGCAATAGCTAGTTTGAGTGGATAGACATTTTAAAAAATATACTAAAAATTAAATTAACCAAATTAAGTTAATATAATTAACATTATATATTGTAATATTAAAAATAAAATAACAAAACATTTAAAAGTATGCAAGAGGTGCAAAAATGAGTGTCACAGGGAAAAGTTAGCTATAATATCTTGTATAAAGTTATTTCTGAAAAAAAGAATCTATAGTAAGATTTTTCCAGGCAATGCTTTAAGATCATGTTGACTGATAAAAGTTATTAAAACATTGTCTTTAATAACACATTGCAGGGTTTGTTGTTGTAGTTGTTGCTTGTTGTTTTAGGGTTAATATGTGCAGTGTTAACTGTAGTATAGACTTTTTCACCCTGAAGTTCCTTGAATATTTTCTAACAATATGTTAACAAGTGAAGTATCTCTCAAAAAATTAGTTTAATTGATTTACATACCTTACCTTGCTTTTTTTTGCAGTAAATAGAAAAAACAATTTGCCAATGCAAGATAATGCCAAAAACCACAGATAATATGTCAGCAAAAATGAAATTAACATGACTAAAAGTGCAAGTGAATATTTAGATTAGGTAGGTTATAAAATAGTCCCTTACTGGATAATCTAAGGGGTTTTGAAATGACATTTTGAACAACGTTTAATGTTATATGATAGCCATGACTATAGACTAAATATTTGTACCCCATGTTCAGGGGTAGAAGGAAGGTTAAATATAGGTATATCAATCAATGTAATCTATTAACAAAAGTAAAGATAAAATTCACAAGATAATATCAATGGATGCAGAGAAAGCTTTTCTTAAGATTCAGCATCCATTTATGATAAAAACTCTAAACAATTAAGGGAATAGAAGGAACTTCCCTTAATATAATAAAGATCATATATCACAAACCAGCATAATACTTAAGGGTGAGAAACTAAAAGCCTTCTCTTTATGGTCAGGAATAAGACAAGGATGTCTACTCTCACCACATCTGCTTAACTAGGATTAGAGGTTTGGCCAGATCTGTCAGACAATAAGAGATTGAAAGAAATCCAAGTCTGAATAGAAGAGGTGAAATTATTATATTCATAGATGATCATATCACATAGAGAGAACCTTAAAAATTCAGCCAAAAAACTATTCAAAACGATGAATGACTACAGCAAATTGGCTGGTTACAAAATCAACATTCAAAAATTTGTAACTTTTTAATTTACAAACAAAAGATGAGGAAAAAAAATCAAGAAAACCAGTTAGTTAACCATTGTTTCAAAAGTTATTAAATATCTCAGAATTAGCCTAATTAAGGAGTTATACGACAAGAACTATATAACAAGAACTACAAAACACTATTAAAGGAGTTAGAAAGTGACATAAGGAGATGGGAGGATGTTCATGGATGGGGAGAACTAATATACTCAAAATGACTATCTTGCATGAAATAATATACAAACTTTGATGAGCCCCATCAAAATACTAATAATATTTTTCAAAGACATTGAAAAAAATATTGAAATTTATATGGAACCGCAAAAGACCTCAAATAGCAATGCAATCCTGAGGGAAAAAATGAGAGAAATGGAGGTATCATCCTTTTTGACTTCAAACTTATCTATAAAACAATGATACTGAAAACAACATGATATTGGCACAAAAAACAGATACATGGATCAATGTAATAGAAAAGACAGTCTCTTTAAAGAATATTGCTGGGGAAACTGGAAAACTATACATAAGAGAATGAAGTTGGATCACTCTCTAATTCCATACAAATGAATTAAAGATTTAGATACAAGTGAATTAAAGATTTAGATACAAGACTTCAACAATAAAATTTATAGAAGAAAACTTGGCAGTATGTCTCATGACATGAATCATAAAGATGTTTTTGGAGACTTGACATTTATGGCTAAGGAAATAAAAGCAAAACTAAACAACTGGAATTATCTCAAGTTAAAAAGCTTTTAAAAAGTTAAAGAAAATGTAAGATTAAAAAGACCTGTTACTGAATCGCAGAAAATCTTCACAAAATATGTAACTAACAAGGGGTTAAGACCCAAGATACATAAAAATATGCACAATTCAATAATAGGAAAACAAACAGGTGGTTTAATAAACTGGCTGCATATATAAAAAGGCAATTTACCAAAAAATAAATCCATATGACCAACAGAATTATGAACCAATATCATAACTTCAATAAAAGAGATAAAGTGTCAAATCACTGCACAAGAGTAAAATTGATGGGATGTATTGTTTTCCCATTTTTAGTTTTCTAAGGTAAATCCAAATCACTTTCATAATGACTAAACCAGTTTATATTCCCACCAACAGTGGACTGCATCTTCTCCAGCAATTGGTATTGGGGATTCCTTAAAATGTGTCCATTTCCAAGGTGTCAGAGGGCATCTCATTGTCACAGCTCAAGAATCTGGGAAATTTAAGATAGAGGGACCCACAGATTCAGTGAGTGGTGTGGGCCACTTTCCTTATTCATAGACAACTGTCTTCTCTCTGTGTCCTCAATAATAGAAGGGTTAAGAGAATTCTCTTTTCTAATAGCACTAATCCTATCCCACTCCCACCATCCCTTGTATACCCTTGTCCCTTTCTCCCTCCTCACTCTCTTCAACTTAAAGTTCTCATGTTGTCGTTAAGGACCACTAGTTTTTGTAAGTGTTTATCAAATCATCTACTATATAAACATCCAATATTTGTTGTGATTCTGATGAGCTTTACTATACATAATGCCTACTGAAATGACTGCAGTACATCTTTCCTTATGCTTAAATAGTATTCCAGAGTGAGGATAGGCCTGATCTTCTTAATCCAAAGTCTACTGCTGGACATTTATGCTGCTTCTATGTCCTAGTTCTTATCCACAGTGCTACAGTAAACATTGTAGAGCATTGTTTTTTGTGTGTGTTGATGGACGGACCACACAGACTAAAATGACATTCATCAGCACTGACTGTGTACCTGAACTGAGTGAGGAATCTGTCATTGACTGTCTCTAAATTGAAGTCTTGAATATTAACAAATATAATGTTTTTTATATTTTTGATGATTTATTTTTTAAATGGAAGATTTTATACTTTCAGCTTCTGAATCAATTATTGACACTTTTCTAAAATTACCTTATAAACTATTAAAGCTATTGCTATGTGCAGCAACTGATTCAATCGGAATAGGATTTTTCCTCTATCATATAAAGTACAAAATTGCAATATATGCTGCTTTATATAAAAGTGCAAATACCATCCAACACCTAGAGTCCAAATTTTTGTATTACTAAGACAGCCTTAGTCTTTTCCCTAAGTAAAAGTACTTCTAGTTCAATACTTTGAAATTAAAAACAAATTTATAATACTAAAATGTTTTAATCTGTCACTTATAGGAAATTTTACCTTGTCCTTAGACAAGTCTTGCTTCTGAGACTGTGACATCTCATCTGCAACCAGGACATTGTGGGACCAAATGCTAGAGCTCTGAATGTTTTCTCTCTTATTCTTTCTCTGCTCTTATCATCACCAGTTCCCCTCATGTACCATGCATTGTCCCACTGGAAGGTTTTCACACCTGCTATTTGCTCCCCTTGGCATTGTCTTCTTTTATCTTTTAGTTACTTCCTATCCTGGCTTAAATTATTTGCTCCATTTATATTCCCTGAAGCAAACACATATCTCCATCTCTTAGACTAGCTTAGTTCCTCTAGAAGGGACCTATCTATACTTTAAAGGTCACTATCACTTCTCTACTTTTACATTTATTATGTAAAATTAAATAGTTTTTTGACTAATAGCCTTTGATATTTAGATTATAAACTGTATGAGGTTAAGGACTCTGTTTCAATAGTGATAATCTTAGGGAGGTTCTTAAGCAGAGGGGCCTCAGTTTTCCCTCTTTAAAATGGGAATATAAGTAGTACCTGCCTCATATAACTTTTTGTGTGTTTTATAAATTGTAATTTTTTGTGGTACTTAAGAACAGATATGATGCAGACATACAGATTCTCATCTCTCCAGATGGATGCTGCCACACCAAATCCACCACCAAAGCACCTACAGTCTTGATTTTTGGTGGCTTCTAAAAAGGGAGAAAGTGCACAAAACAAACCTTTAGAACATTGACTGTCACATATAACTGTTTATTTTTAATGGCTGAGTGAATACGTTTTAAAATAGTTAATTTAGTGTATTTAATATCTAAAGAGCTTTCCTTCCTGTCATTAAATTATTTTGCAAAAAAAGATTTCTATCCTTTGGACAGACCACAGTATGTTCTATAGCAGAACAATTAGGTTGTTTTCAGTTTTTAAATAATAAAAAGCACTATGACAAATGTATATTTACGTGATTGTTTTATTATTAGCTTAGTATACTTCTCTAGAACTGGCATTATTGGATCAAAGAATAATCACTTGAATTTCTCCTTAATAGTGACTATCACAGATTTCCAGAAAATGTGTTCTAGTATCAACCAGAATTGAATGAAATTGCTTGTGCCCGCTTTGTAGCATTAACCATTATTATATTAAAATTATTTCTCAACTTGGTAAGTACAAAATGTATTATTATTGTTTTGATTAGATTTCTTTGGTTACTAATGAAGTTTAATAGCTGTTCACATCCATCATTTTGAATTTCTTTCACTGTGTATTTCAACCACTCACTAGCTACTTCCTACTGTATAATTACTAATGTTAACCAATTTGTAATAGTTTTTTGATTACTAGGAGTTTTGATCTGTGGTCACATTTTGTAAATACTTTGTTCATTTTACTCTCTTTTAATATTATAACATTTCTATGCTGTCAATTTGACCTTCACTGTCTTCTCCAGGACTTTGCTACCTATACAATCCTTCCCTGCTCTAAGACCATTATATACATGCAGCATGTCCTTCTACCTTACATGGCTTTATATGATTGGTTAACATTAACTTTAACCAACTTTTTTTGGTGTTCTCTTTGGGTTTGGTATAACTTTTATATATGTATATGTATATATATACATCTATATGTATGTATGTATCTTAAATAGTCAATCCTCCCTGCATCAATTCTTGACTGATTACCCTATTCCCATTGTTTGTGAAGTTTTGTTTATCATATATTATTTCATATAGTTACCTAGATCAATTTTATGTAATTTAAAATAGTCTACCAATATGACACTTACACAGATGTCCCCACACGCCTTTCAGGTTAATTTCAATGATTTGATTCCGCTTTTCCTGAAGTGATATCGCACTGTGCACCTCCTGCAGGACAGGTCATGCATCTGCTCGGTCCCCACCAGCCTTATGCATTTTGATGCTGTGTAGACACTCAACACACAGTCGTAGAACACAGCGGGCTGTGTGGACAGTTGGTTACTTTAGTTTCATTTTTTAAAATGAACACTATCAAGACAGGATTGATATCTTTTGAAAGTTTTAATAAGGCAAGGAGATTTTCCAGAAGGCGGTTGCATCCTTTTATTAAAAGCATCTGTGTCATAACCACCGGCAGAGGCCCAAACACCCTGAAGTGGTTGGCTCTGGGAAGTCACAGAGAGAACCCAGCCAAATTCTGTGGTGGAATGATGTCCAATGTCATACTGCATCTTGATTTGGTGACCAACAAGGAGGATCTTTCTGCTTCACAAATCTTATAAAGAAACACAAGGTATGATGTTCTTGTGAGCCTTGCAGGCAATGAGAGAAATACATCATAATGTTAGGGTGTAGACTTGACCTATGACTGTTGAGATATTTTGTAATTAATTTTGCTACTTTTATTTTCTCATAATGTGATTGGTTCTGTATATAACGTTTTATAATAAATTGCCACCATCAGTGAAAGTTCCCTCAAACAGAAAAAGAAATCCCCTGAGAGTATTATTTTAGTGAGTATTCATAGAGATGAAATTACTATTGTGAAAGTATAAAGTGCCACATACTTTCTCTCCAACATTGTAATAACTACTGAGTCAGCCCTCAATTATCTTCATAGAGGGCTGATAAAGGGCATTTAAAAGCACAGATAAACTCTGATTTTTGCTTTGGATAGGTTCCTGTACTTACATGTGAATAAGAGAGTGACTTAACCCCTTGGGAATTCACAGTACATCAAACCAAATTAGGAAGTCAAGCAGCTGTGACCTGGTTTTATAAGGGCCAAGAAAGCTATAGAGTTTCACTATTGAGACTTGCAACTCAAAATGATCCCTAGGTTCCCATGCCATTTGGGACACAGTAGCGCCTTACTAACGCATATCAAATACTACTCTGGGCTTGTGTTTTTGCTTCCAGAGTTGTGTACGAGGAAATATAACCCAAACCACCCACCTCTGGAAATAAAGACTTGGTCTAAGTGATCTAAAGAGGGGCAGTCTGCAAAAGTGTAAAAGAAATTCAGAATTAGAATCTTAGTTAAAAATCTGGATGTAAGATTTTTCTTATATAAAACAACACTTATGAGTCGAGTTCTAACGCTAATACTCATTTCATGAATGTTGGATTGTAAGATGGGAAAAGCTATACACTGGTTATTCTTAGTTTGGTTCAGTGAATTTTATTGCTCATTGTTTTGGGGGAGGGATCAATATTGAAATTAGATGTTGGCATGACAGGGAACTAAAGTTTTTTTGCACATGGACAGTGGGTTCAAATGAGACTCTAGTTGTTCTTGTCTGGGTTCAGTAGTTTTCCTCCAAGTTCTGTAGCCCTCAGAGCCTACAAACAAGTGTAGCTTTTGGAATCTGGTTTAACATTCTCTGAGGATATTAGAGTAAGACTGTGATATATATTTTATCTATTTTTATGGGCATGTTAGCCTTGTTTCTTAAAGAAAATGAAAATCCCTTTCTATGAACAATTGCTAATCTAGTATTCCTTAAAAAATAAAAAATAAAGACCTCAGAGTGTCCAGTGATAAGATACATTCTGCTGTGACTATTTTAATTAAAGAAAATGGATCATAATGGAAACAACTTAACAAGCAGGGAATTCTCATGGGCTCATTTTTTGAAAAAACTCTAGTATTATTTTTATTTCTAGTTTGGTGACAAGCAATATGTTTTCTTGGCTTTAGTTCAGGGGTAAAGCTTACAAAACCACTTGTTGGGTTCTTTCATTGTTATTGTTGCCACTGGAGGAGCTTTCAACACTCCTATGTCACTACCAGCCTCCTGAATACATCCATTCATCTAAGAGAAACATGAATTCCAAGATAACCTTTGCCATCTGGTTTTTACCACAGAGTGTTAGAATGGAGGTCAAAACAGGAGATGAGTGGTGGTTAGTTGGAAATAGCTTGTTTTCCAAGAAAGTCTATTATTTAGGCTGCTCAAAGAGAAATGGAACTAAACCAAGATATTGTACTCAGCATTCACTGATTTTAATAGGTGGTCCTCCTTGGCATTTGACCCTCCCATGCTCTTTCTGTCTTGCGCTCTGTTGCTCTTTAAACAAGCTTGAAAAAGAATAAAGAACTTTGCTGGCTCCTCTCAAGAGAGAAAGAATTCACCAGTGGGAACTACCAGCACCACATTTTTTATCAGAACATAAAGTTCGCTAGAAATCCCACAGTGACGTCATCCTTCCACACTTGCTGATGAAGCTGTAGAGATTTCCAAGACATCTGCAAATGGATTGGCCACTTTGCAGGAAATGGTCAACCAGCTCTCACTTCAAAGACCTTTCCTTCAGTAGGTTGTGTTTAGCCCTTAAAAGAAGTGGAAAGTAACCTAAATCACAGACCAGGCTAAAGCAGTACTTAAAAGGATTCTAAAAGAACTTCACATGCTGTTATTATTTTTCTATGGGTTGATAAGTTTACTATAATTACTGATATTTGGGTGAATCTCTTTCTGAAATCTTATTAGATTAATGTAGCCTTGCTGTGGAATAGACAAGAGTTTGAGGAGCTGATTGTATGGATATTGCATAAAAATTAACCTAGAGACAGACTAATCTATCAGGGGATCAAGCTGTGAATGGTTTGAAAAGCAAGTTGTCCACATTTGAGGATATTATGTACCTGGGAGTTGAAAAGGGGATTGAGGAAATAACTTCTCAAAAGATTAAGAGATCACAAATTTTGAAATCATTTATTATGAAGAAAAAAGGAGTTTGGTGGGAAATTGACATGGTATATGTCAGATAAGGTCCTTAATAACCTTTAACCTGTTTCTTATTATAGCTAACAGTTCTTTATTTTAATTGTATATTACAGACAACTAAACAAATATAGATGTACTTTATATTAATAGAAATATATCAATATTTTTCGTCAAGGTAATTTTTGAACCACATTAAAATATTCTTATGAAAGGATTATTTAATCAGATGATCAAACTAACATAAACTTATGAACACTTAAAAAGATAAGCAATATATGATTTCATTCATATATGGTCTGCAGAGAAAATAAAGAGACCTATGTTTAAGTTCAGTTTTCTTATTGTAAGATGGGAATAACAATATTATTTTAAAAATCTGTTGTGAAGTTTAAATGAGCTAAACTCATTTTAAAGAGCCATGTAAACAGTAATAATACTGATTATGATAATAACAGATAAAGTTTATTGAATGCTTACAATGTGCTAGGTACTATTCTAACTTGTATTGACTCCTGATGAACTTGGAGAGATTCCCCAGAACTTTTCAACTGAATGGATACTCTGCAATAAATGGTCAAAGACTTCAAAAACTTTTACTTTAGTAGATTGTGTTTAAATATTAAAAGAAATGGAATGTCTTAAATGTGATTGTAATGTACTTCTACTTTAAACACATATACTTTTGTGTTCTCACCATTAAATCACACACAGGAACTATCTATGACAAAAAGTAAGTTTTCTTTAAATAAAATGAATTTCCAAATATTTTTCCAAGTTTCTCTATAACATATATCTGTGTTCTTCGGTAGAACATACATTGTCCATTTCAGTAAAGAAACAAAATTGGAACTCTGGGGAGACGACACAGAATATGAAATATGAAGAAAGTTTCTGAGACTAATATGTGATGTACGTTTTTACATATTCATAAAATATGATATGAACTCTTCCATTCTTAGCCACAATGAAGTAATTGGTAATGATGAGCTCATCTGGCCAGAAACAATGGAAAAACTGGGCAAAATATTTGAAACAACTGCTTTTAGATATTGGAAGATGGCATAGAACTATGCTTTGAAAAAGAGAGGAATCAAGGTTAAGAGTTCCCTGATTATCTCAGCTAATTGTCTAGACACAGGAAACTGGAGTCAAAACAATGCACAGTGGACTTGCTGCACTAAAGAAACAGATACTTGGGCTTGGGGCTGCTGGAGTGACTAGAATGTTGGTGTGTTGCGCGAGGCAGAAGAGAACTGGGACCGGCAAAGAAGAAACTGCAGATATTTGCTAAGAGTTCCTTTAAAACTTTGATCCAATATTAACCTGTTTATGTTAAGGACCTGGGAGTTGAGGGAAATTGGCAAGGTGGGGAGTTGCAGGAATTCTGGCCAGACTGAGGAGAGAGGACAGAATGACATTCCAGGCATGCAACTGAGTCTGACATTCACCACACTTTAGGAGGAGGGCCGCTCTAGTCCAGGAATAAGGACCACACCAAACCTCCCTTAACAAGTTTGATAATAAACCTTGAAAGAGTCAACTGATTCTTAAATAAATTGACTTCCTGACAATAAAATCCAATAATTGTTAACGGAACAGTACAAAATCCATACTTGCAACAAGTTAGGACTCCAACATCCAGCACAGCAAAAACATTTACTAGATGAGCAATGATGTAAAAAGATTTAACCCACAACCTGGAAAAGAAGTCAATAAAGACAGATCTAAAATGATATCGATGCCAGAATGAGTAGACAAGCTCTAAAAGTAGCTATTATCAATATAATGAATTAATAGATGACAAATCTCAGTGGAAAGCTGGAAACTCTAGAAGACGATCAAATGAAATTTCTCAAACTTAAAAATATAAAATTCTAAAGTAGGGGCTTAGTGGCAGATCTGCTATAGCAGAAGAAAAAAAATGCTACTGAAAATAAAAATTACTAACTGAAGCACAAGAAGATAAAAGAGTTTAAAAACCATCCCTGCAAATTTTTTATAAAAAGTTATGTGTTAATTCTAAAATGCATATGGAAACATAAAGGATCTAGAACCTATCCTGAAAAGAACAATGTTGGAATACTAGTTGCTGTAGAGACTTGCTATTTAGTTGTGGTTAACATGATAGGGTAGTATTACTAAATCATATACAAAAAATATAATTTTATATAACTTAGAATTAAATATAATCATGAAGATTATTAAATTTCTGGAAGAAAACAGTATCTTTGTAACTTCGGGACAGGCAAATATTCCTTATAAGATTAAAGAAAAAGCCAACTATAAAACATTTTGATAGATTTTTATCATATTAAAACATTTGTTTTTTAAATATATATTACTATTTTGTAAAATATATCTATTACATTAAATATATATCAAATTGCATAAATATATCTTATAAATGTATTATGAATATGTTATAATATGATATTTATTTTTATTATATTCCTTTCAATTAACAGAGAAACATATCTGATAAAGGAATTATATGCAAAATATATAAAAAGCTGCAAACCATTTTCATCAAAATTAGGTATCACCAAACACCCATTAAACTTAAATAAAACTGAAAAATATTGGCAAAATTGTGGAACAAGTGAAACTCATATTGTGGGTAGAAATGCAAAGTAGGAAAACTACTTTGGAAACCAGCTTGGCAAATTCTTATAAAGTCAAAAACACCTATGACCCAACAACTGCACTCCCAGATAACCACTCAAGGGAAACAAGTGTGTCTTCACAAGAACACTTGGACAAAAATATTAATAGGAGCTTTATTTATGGTAGAAAAACTGAGAACAACTAAAAGGTCTATCAAGAGTGAGATGGAGAAACAAATTGTGGCTTGTCCATACTGTAAAATGCTACTAGGCAACAAAGGGCATTGCACAACAGAACCACAGTGCAACCAGGATGACCTTCAAAACAGATCTGGCTGGGTGAACAAAACCAGTCACAAAGCAAATATATATGAAGTTTGACAACAGGCAAAAGTAAACCATGGTGGAAAATATTATAAAGGTGGTTGCTTGGGGAGGGAACAGCTTGACTGGACAGGGCACAAAGGGGTTTCTGGGAGATTGGCAATGGACTTCACCTTGATCTGGTGTTGATTACATAAGGGTTAGGCATTTGTCAAAACACATCCACTCCCAGACATAAGATCATTGTACTGTATACAAATATAACAAAAAAGAGATCTATTAATGACATTTCTAGGAAAATGCAAATTCAAACCACAGTGAGATATGCCTACTTGACCTGGCTAAAATTAAAAGGACTAATGATATGAAGTACTGGCAAGGATTTGAAACATCTGGAACTCTCATATTTGCTGATGGGAATACAAAGTGTTATAATGACTTTGGAAAACAGTTTGGCAGTTTCCTATAAAGGTAAATATACACCTCCCTAGGTATTTATCCAAGAGAAATGAAAACATGCATTTATACATTTATATCAAGACCTGAGCACTTTTTAAGGCAGTTTTATGTGCAACAGAGAAACCTCAAATATCCATCAGTTAGGGAATGGATAATTAAATTTTGGTATATCCATACATTTGAATAATAATCAGCAATAAAAAGAAACAAATGCTGATGTATACAATCACAGATATAAATCTTAAAAACACTGTATGAAGTGAAATAAGCCAGTCCCAAAGGCAACAGGTTTTCAAGTTTCATAAAAGCAGATCTAATGGGCCAGAAAGGGGAGCAGGCCTCAGAATTGGAACTTACGGCAAAGGCACACAGGGAACATTTTGGAGTGGTGGACACATTCTCTATTCTAATTATGCACTATATGCAGTTTTCAAAACTCAATGAATTAAAAAGGATGGATTTTGATATATGTGAGTTACACTCCAATAAAGGGTAAATAGTTCAAATATCTAACACCAAAAATATTCTTTTGAAGGGACAACTATAAATTATAACATTGCTTAAAATGCATCTTATGGAAGATAGAGTTGTGAGGAGTAAGAAGGAACAAGACTTAAAACCATAATCAAATACAAACATATTCCCTGACTGGAGCCAGCAAGATCTCTGGATAACACTATATTTCATTCAAGGCTATATTTCTGTAGCCTTTTTTTTGTGTTAATCTCTGCAGTAATGATGTGTGTGTCATGGAAAAAAGAAAGTTATATGGTCATGGCTATCTTGATGTTTACAGTCTTATAAAGTTGACTGTCATACTGAAAACAGCAGCATGAAGTAAACACGCATATATGTTGTCAAGAAGTTCTGCTCCATATATAATTGTGAATTTTTTTTTCAAAGAGCAGTTGCCCTTTATTTAAAAAAAAGTATTCTATATCAGAAATGATGATGATAGTGGACTTTCCTAAAAAATATTTGTTATATTTTGAGAACAAATTGGCTGGCAATTCTTATTGGTGCATGTCAAATGAAAAATATTTTAGTTTATTTCTTTTACTTGCTAAGATTCTTCTTGAATCAGGACACCTAGTAGAAGGTGAGACAGACATTGGTAAGATTGTAATGAGAGGCTATTTCAACTGTAGACTGACAGAATGCAAGTAAGGAGGAATGTTTTATGTAATAGAAAGAGATGCGGTAGAAACTGGGTGCTGGAAATGAAGATAGAGATTCCAGTGAAGCTACATTTCCACACTAGCATCATCAAAGGATAAATTAGTGGGCAAAGTTCAGCTTGTGCCTGGGCAACTTGATGGTGGTAATAGCATAAACCTTAACTATGATGTGTTTGAATCCAGACACTAATTGACTTTGGGTAAGTTACCAAAGATCTGGAAGACTTACACTTTTTAAAAGCAGGATTATAGGAAGAAAAAAAATCAACTTAACATATGGAATTCTGCTGACTTAAAGATGATTATATAAAGACCTCATTATATTGTGCCTGGCTGGCATTTAGAAAGTTTTCAATAAATGTTTGTCATTATCATTAATACAAAGAAAATGGGATTTCTATTCAGAAGATATAGTGTCAATGGCAAGGGACCAACTATTCTGGTTTGCCTGGAACATTCCTGCTTCTAGCACTGAAACTCCTATGTTCTGGGGCCTCCTTGGTGGCTTAGGCATTAAGTCTTAGTTCTATCACCACTATGGCCTAAGTTCAAGGTACATCCCCAACCAGGGAGCTAACCCACATGGCGCAGCAGACCTCTCCTGCCATGCCTACAGCTCCCCTCAGCAGTATATTTCAGTAGGTCTGCCTATTCTGTTCCCTACTCTGTGTCTGGTGAATCCTCTTACCCCCCAGAAACTCTGGCATACACCCCAGTTATTCTACGCAAAAAAAAAATTAAAAAATAACCACTTTGTTTTAAAAAAATAAAGTACTGTGTGTTGGGGAACCTCAAGTCCTGGACAAACTAGACTCTTGTTTCCTAAGTTCTGATCCCCTTGTCAACAAACTCTGATCTTGGGTAAATTTCCTAATTTACCCAAATTTGGACCTCAACTTTTTAACAGTAAAATGGGAATGATAAAAAACAAATTTCTATGATGTTGGAATAAAACAGTGCCAGAAATAAATCTTTGTAAACTAAAAGTTATTCTGAGACATTATTATTATAATAGCACATTTGCTGCTATTCTATTAGAGAGCTACAATTATATTTTACCTTCAGCTTTCACTCATTTCATTTTACTTTTCTGGAATGCCCATGTAATTTTCCATCCATCCTCCACCAATGATCTCTCTTGTCTGTTTTCATACTGTCTCATTGTACATGCTAAAAGCACACTTAGAATATTAGAAGAGTCTTCCAATGATCTCAAAATCTTTTATCACAACTTTTCACTTAGTACTGATCATAGTTTTAAGAGTGTGAGTGTGTGTGTTGGGACTATGGTGGCACCATCTAAATACTTTTACATTATTCCCTTTTGGGTCTCTCTTAACTAGGAATTTATATAGCCCTAGAATCCCCTAGTTCTTTTCAGAAATATTCCCACATGTGTTTTCAGGCCACCAATACAAAGGACAATCCATCATAAATACATGTAAGTTACAAATGTGACCCACATTTAATTTTTTTGAAATTTCTAGTATGCAAATATTTCTGTTAGTCAAAATTATTATTTCAGCCTACATTGATATGAAATTATTCACAAAATATTTTACTTTTTTAAAAGCACCAACTCTTGATATATATATGAACTATGATGGACAAGGCCGTCCAGTCAGTCACTGGAGAAGATATGCCACCCATCCAAAGTCAGGGCACAAGTTGGGTTTGCTAATTTTTTCCCCCAATAGCTGTGGGTATGAAAAATTTCCCTGATACAGTTAACTACTCATAGGGACAACTTATGACTTAATTAGAGTTCTTTGCTTTCTTACAAATAAAGACTATGGCTAATGAGATGTTCACTGTAATTACTGAGCCTTTTTTCGTAGTAAAATGTTCCTACCTTTTCCTTTTATTTAAAAATAAATTTCAAGTATTTTCCTTCCTGTAAAAGATTTATATGTACAAGGTAAATCTTTGTGCTTTCAGCTGTATAATAACTATTTTATAATTATATAATAGCCTATTAATTAATAACCTACTTTTTAAACTCATTCTTAGTAAAACTTCTGACAACAGGATGTAGGTTAATTATATGGATTAATGATCTGATGTGTTCTAAGAGTATAGAGTCACTCAGAAATTTTTTTCATTGAATCAAATAATCTTCTTGACTATATGAAATTCAGGTAATCAGAGAGAGTTTAAAAATCCAGTTAGTGAGTAGGCGGATGTATCTCTCAGTAGTACCTATGTTTCTAAAATAGTGATTATAATCTTGCTATGAACAGTGGGACAGTGGATCCCAATATTGCCCAAATGTCATCACAGCACAAGGTATTTAAAGATGAGAAAATTGACCCTGAATGGATGTTGCAGTGGGTCCTCCCTGGGGTATATGCTTTCTATTCTCCCTGGTAAACTCATCTGTAGTTGCACCTTGACTGTATATTGGTACTATATGAAGTTTATGTAACATTCCTAAATTTCAAACTCATGTCTCTAATGGCCTCACTGAATATCATCACCTATTGCCATGGACAACTCAAAGGCAATACAACTGTTTGGGAGTTGGGTGGCAAGCAACAGGATCCTGCTCTGATTTATGCAAGCAGTTGAAGATGTTACTACGAGAATACCTGATAGTTATGTAATATTTTATAATGCTAGCATGTTAACTTGGCTACTTAGCCTAGAAGCACTCCTAAGGACACATCTGCATGTTGCACCTGCTGATTTTTCATGCTGTACATTACACATTTGTCCCCACTAAGCCTGGGCTCTGAATTCCACCTTACCACCAGACCCATATAACTCAGACACTGAACTTTCTACAGAACCTCCAGAAAGTGGTTTAAAAAATTTATAGACAGTTCAAAACAACAAAAAAGAAAATAAACATATGAAAACAGCATATCAATAGGAAATATACAAAGGTGTGCATAAATATTTATGCACAGAACAGGATGATAATAAGAGTACTGTGTACTCAATGTCAGTACAGAAAAGAACATTATAGCGTCACACCTTGGTGACCCCTTTTCTTTCACACTTAGACGTTCAGTTCCCTCTCTATCCATCCAGAGGAAACAACCATTCAAACAATATGCTACTTCACTTTGCCTAGTTTTGAACTCAATGCAAATGGAAACAAATGTTTGTATATTTATGCTTCCTTCTTATAAAAATATATCTTCAAACTTCTTCCATGTTGATGAATGTGCTTGTATTTTATTTCTTTATACTGTGGTATTTAGCATTTCTGCTCTTAATAGACATTCAGAATTTCTATCAGGGATATTTCCAGGAATGTTTTTTCTTTTTCTATTAGCATGACAGTATTAAGAACATTTTTACAAATAGATGTACAAAAGTTTGTCCAGATTAAATATGTAGGAGTGAAGTTGCTGAATTGTAAAATAGATCTGACATATTTTCTAAAGAAATTAGACCAATTTACATTCCTACAAGTATTTGATGGCTCTTTTTGTTTCTTCACATTACTCGATGATAACAGATTTAAAAAGTTTGATAATATAGTAATCAGAAAATAACTCTTCTGAGAGTTAAATTTTGTTTTTGCCAAATTTTCAGTGAAATTGAATATCCTTTCAAATACTTGTGAGCTATGTTCTATATACTTTATTATAATACACAGTTTCAATCTTTTGCCCATTTTCCTATCTGGGGAGAATTAATATTCCCCAGAGTCTATGATGCCTACGTTTTAGTAGAGTAATAGTTAACATCTTTGCAAACTCTTGATTCATAACTTTTACAATTTTCCATACAAAATTCTTGCCCATCTTTCACAGGATTTTTAGGTGCTTTATACTGTAAATTAAATACCTTAAAATTATATTGTCTAACTGCTTTCTCCCACCCCTCCCCCAGGGGTGCAGAATTGCTTTTAATTTTGTATGTTCAATTTTTAGCCAACAAATTGTTAATACTATCTTAGTAATTATAGTAATTCAGGAGTTCCTGGTCTGAGAATGAGAGAACTTTCTGTTGGACTAACTTTCCTGCTGATGACAACTGGAGATGCTAGATAAAACATAAACAAATTTTTGATTGAAAGCACTGCATGGCAACCAAAGCAAGCAGACTTGACAAGGAATGATCTGTGAAAGAAGGGTGAGCTCTGTATTTCTTTGGGGTACTCGGGAAGAGAGCTCAAGTAGAAAGGCACAGTTTTGCTTACTTAGGTTAGGAATTTAGGATTGCTAGAGGTGCTGGAAAGAAAAGGTAGCCCCAAAGAGGCGAAAGCTTATGGGGGAAACATAAAATCTCTAAACACATTCCAGTTACACGTTGACTGACTTCTAAACCATGCAAGTTCAGGGAGTGTCTCCAAGAAAGGTAGGAGACTCAGATAGAACTGAGCAGAGGTCACAGCTGGGGTTTGCTGGTGTAGGGAGGCAGAGTATACAGTTCACCAAGTACTCGGTCACATCAGTTATTTTCCTCTTCTCTTACCAAGTTAGTCCAGAGCTTTTTCATGATCTCAGAAGGATGGGGTAAGGGGACAGGCAATTAAGAATCAATTTCGCTGGCCCAGTTCAGTTAACCTACCGACTCTAAAATGGAAGTTCAAGATGCATATGGACTCCAGTGAAATCTCATTAACTACATTTTCAAAATGACATCCTAGGAAAAGCCTGGAAGATTAAGAAAATCTAAGTCAAAATAGGAATGTATTAAAAACATCAGGGCAATTTGTCCTCTTTATGTGAGGACACTGTGTATATTTTCACTATTTATTCCTGTGTATACTTGCAGAGAAAATGACACATAATCCACTTCAGCTCTCCCTCATTTTTAAGGTGCAGGATAAAATCTAATAAAAATAGAAGAATAGGAAAACATTTGGAAACTCTTCCTCTTTTAAGATTTTATATATATAATGTCTCTGCTCAGTGGATATGATTGGAGGGCAGGAATGGTAAGTTCTGATGTGCTAAAAGCTGGTTAGCAGGATGCGTTTTCAGAGGACTGACATCCAGATTGACAAAGTGAGAGTAAATATCAAACATCAAGTCAAAAGCTGAATTTATGGTTTTTCCAATTTTGCAAAATTGTAGCCAGTAAGTTTGTAACTAGTGCAATAGAGAAAGATTTTGGTTATTGTTTTGTAAAGAATTTTGAAACTTGTTTTGCTAAAATTTAATACCTTGAAAAAAATTCTGAATTTTTCTCTTAACTTTATTTAATAGAAGTTCTCTAAAATTCTTTTGGTTATGTGCTTCTTAGGGTTCCACATCAAGCCTTATCTATTGACCTTGACTAAAATGTCCTCTGAGTCTCCAAGGTAGGCCTGGTCTACCAGGATCCCTAATGCATGTCATCCGGGCACACTCAGTGAACAGTCTACTTCCACGCAGATAGAAAGGGCAACAGCAGCATCCAATTGAGAAAACAGTGTTGCAGAGTTCTGAATGTATGGGATTCTTCTTTATAATTTGAACAAAGAAGAGTAGGAAAATTACAGGGTCACAGAAGTACAGAGAAGGAGCCTTGCCGTCTGTCCTTGTTCTGCCACTCTTAGAACAATCCAGCAAAATGATGCCTGTTAACACCACTCCAAAAAGGGATCGGCGTGCATTCCAGCTGCTCTCCACACAATCAGTCCTTTCTGTTCACAAAAAGGCCTGGGATTCATGCTGGTTTTGCATAGTGCATTTAGCGTCATGTTGGCCCACTCCCCACGCCCTTGCACCCACGCAGAGAAAGAAGAACAGACATGTAAGACTGGTCGTGCCCCTGACTGTTGCAAAGACATTCAGGCCCAGGCTTCCAAGCTGTTCCTCTGGTCACCTTCAAGCTCAACACTGGTGACATTTTACACATTTGAAATATTTCTATAAACAACAATAATCTAAAAATAAATAAGAGAGTATTATGAGTTCTCTGAATGAGGAGACAGTGTAATGATTACAGTAAAAGGAAGACACTGCTAAAAATTTTAAGCATTTAGTACAAGTAAGTTAAAGGATTCTAGATTTTGGTTGATCATCTTTTCTCATTTCCCCACTACTCAATTTATTTATCAACTATTTTAAAGAAAGAATTCACTGTCCAAAGTCTAGGTGTATAATGGTACATGTATTATGTAACCCATTAAAGAGTTAGATCATCAAAAATATATGATTATTTTACCAGGATAAACAATCCTATATATTGATTAAATGGGTCATCTTACTTGGAAAGAATTCTCAAATATGTTAGTAGCCCTGTGTCAATTTTTATTTTAATTCTTATGCTTTAAGTCAACTTTTTGTATTTGTTACATTAATAATGCAACATCACTAAGATTGGAGACATAATTTGTAAATCCTAGTATAAAATGAAAATGCAGAATCCCTTGGGCAAAAATTAGTAAGGATTTCAAGATGGTGACCAACCATGGGCCCTTCTGTGTGAGGCCCTATTCAACTGCACAGATCATGTATTCATGAACCAGCTCCGAATGTGACTTTTGAGAAACAAAGAGTTTTGGAACCCAGATTGATAAAGGACAAATAAGCTGCATGCAGAGATGGTAATGAACTCTTAGAAGTTGATGATCTGCAGTGAGTTGTATCTTGTGTTACTTATATAGGATAGATAGAAGTGGCCAGTCTGATTTTAGGTAAATGCAGATCTCCTCAAAGATCCTTGAATATCCCCAAAACAAAGAAATTTAAAAAGCTCATGAAAGAAAGTTGTGTTGATGTTGTGATTGCAAGTAATAGTAGGTCCCTACACAGGTCTAAGTTATTTTACATCATACTATTTATGTGATAGTATAACACAGTATCATGACTGGCAGCCCCGTTCATTAAGAATCATACTCTCAATGTGTAGGATCAAGCTAAGCCACCAAGAAATTAAGAGCTATAACTAGACTAACGGGTGGTGGGCTAGGGTCTTGGGAGCACTTGATTCTGTTTCCAGGTGGAGATATTTACTTATTTCAACCCACCACAAGATCAGGTGTTTACTCCACTTTGCAGTAATTTGGTCTTTGGCAAAGCAAATATTCTGGCCTTAAAAGTCTTGAAAAAGTCCAGTTTAAACATACAATTTCTTGCCCATTCCCTGTGGTATTTAAATATAAATAAGACATTTGGTGTGATGTGAAAAAATTCTCAGAGGAGGACAATTTAAATCCAAACTGTCTCATATTTAACTGGCAATATTTCTGAGGAAAAGTGTCCTATTCCAATAAAGAAAGGAATGATGAAAAAGCTTTAAATTTACATCATATTTTTAATTTAAAAATTTAGAGTACTTTTACAAGTATTTCTCATCTATTTCACCTTTTACTATTTCCAGAATGGTCCTCCTAGGACATCATATGCAGGATACCAATATTCTCATGAAATTTCTGCAATTTCACGGAAGTTTTTTCTATTAATCTCTCTAAAAGCTCCAGAGTTTATACATAAAACATTGGATTCACTTTTAATTGTTTTAAAAAGTATCTTAATTTTTTGATTTTAAGTCAAACATGTATTACTAATAAGAATTGTGTTCTAATTTGCAGGGAGCTTGTTTTGTTTAGACTTGGCATTCAATGCTATTTGGATCATGCAGACTACAGTGCAATATATCAACAGAATTTACCATACCTAAAAATTTCTATTGGTCATCATCACTGAGTTTCCCAAATATTTGGACACTTTGCTTGCCCCTGTTCTGGTTAAAACACTGAAGTGTAAAACTTTTTTTTTTTTTAAACCAGCACTCAAGCAGAAAGCATACTGTTGTAAAGAAATTACAGGTGGTAGAAACACACGAACGTAGGTTAGAATTCAAGCCTTCACTAGCTGTGTGATCTTTGGTAATTGACACCTCCCTAAAATTGAGTTTACTTATCAATCAAATGTCACCCAATACCACTTTGTTCATACTGCTTTTGCAAAGGTTAGCTAGATTTTTGTCTCATACAATGCCTGGTGCAGTATTGGGGCAAAAGAAATTTGAATTCCCTCTCCAATCTATTCACACTTTGCTTCTATGTTATTAGACCATATTATCTAGTAACCGATTATACTCACAATCTAGAATAGTTGAGCACCATTAAATGTTTTTTAAGTGGGAAAATTAAATGATTATTATCTGGGTACTGTAGTAGTTAGATTTTGAAGCTAGAATGGCTCATCTGGAGTCTGAATATTATTTGTTCAGTTATGTGACTTTGAGCAAATTGTTTACTTTCTCTCAGTGTCAGTTTCCTAATCAGTGAAGTCTGGAGCAATCTTACAGAGTTGTCACGAGAACTGAGTCAGACTATGCCTATCACATGCTAAGAACTATATAATGATTAGCTGCTCTTTTCTTATAGTCATATTTACATTAAATATAATACAATCACCTTTTGATTTTTACCCTAAGAACAAAAAAAATTGTATTTTCTTGTCAGGAGAGTCCTTTAAAATACTTTAAATTGTCATAAATCCAAGATGTGCAACAATAATAGCATGATTAGGAATACAATCTAGGATCAAAATAAGAATAATTAGGTTTATTTTCCTGATCATCTGATGATCATTTATCAGCCTGCTATATTGAAATTAAGAGAAGGACATGGTAGAAGGAATACTGCATAGAGAATGTTCTAGAATCTCAAATATCCCATGTTTCACATAACTCTGTCCCGTTTTACTTGATGCGCAAAAAGATCTTGCTTTATTTTCCACATTTTGTCTATTGCTGACTCAGGGCACACAGAAGAACAAATTGTGTAATTTGAGTTGAGAGAAATCATTTTTGCAGTTGTTCTTTAAAAAAAGAAAAAAAAAAAACAACAACCTCACATAATGAGCCAAAACTTGCCTAGAGATCTGTGTGCTCTGCTTCCATTGACGTCACTTGGAAGTTGTGTGGGCAGAAATTGGCTGACTTCCTCCAGCATGTCTTTTGAAAACTGAACATATTGAAAAAAATGCACCCTTTTAATCTTCAACTACAGTAGGGAGAGGCGCATCATAAGCAATTTTTCTATTTTCATCTGAACAAGCACCTATAGAGCTGTAAGAGTCACCTTTGTGGAATAAATCTTAGTGTCTAATAAAGAGAACAGTGTTCTATCTGAAATAGGAATTGTAGCCTGTGATAGCCCAAAATGCCTTTAGACGTGATCTTTTTATATTCCTTCATTTTTCAGGTAGGAAATCTGAAACTAAGAGAGATCCACAAAGGACCCCGTGATCAGACAGGGTCCAAGGTATGACTAGAACTTGGGCATTCTGATATCTACTTTCTTGCTTAATCAGGACAATTGAATATGCAATCAATGTTTCCCCACCCTTATCTCATGTTATATAAACTCTAAGCCCTGAAGTGCCTGTTCATGAAAACCAGGGGTTATATTCTATGGAAGTTACCAGTTGCTGAGAAACAATAAACTGAACATGGTCCATTGGAATTGAACAGACTGAGGAGATAACTGGACACTCATAAACTGCTGCTAGGCACAGCTGCTCCCAGAGTGGGCTGCTGGGTATTGGTTTGGAGCATGAACTTTCCAGGGAAATGTCACGGCTCTTAGTGCTCCCCTTCCATAGCTCAGAGAACCTACGATTTGGGGATAAGAAGCAAAGAAGCCTCAACTCCACCTCAGCTCCCCCTCTTCTCAGGTTTGTTCTTTTAAAGCTATGGTCTCTGCTCATTCATTTATTTTTCAAAAAAAATGTTAATTAAACATTTAGTATGAACCAGCTTCTGACCTAGATACTGAAAACATTTTCAGATTCAAACATGAAAGAACCACTTAATAAAGGTGTAGAGTTGCCATTTCTCCCTCCAAATAAAAATCTTACATTAACCATGACAGCTTTCAGCAGCCATCTGTCTCATACACACTATGTTGTCCCTGAGTACCGATCAGTACCCATCCCTTCACTAAGTTTAAATCCATAGAATTGATTTATGAATGTAGAGTTTGCACATTTCTGTTGTGGTTTATTTGGTTTCTTTTTAAAGAAACAGTTCTGGTTGTCAGTAGGTGCCCTCCTCTGTGCCCATCCAGATTGAATATCCTAGCAGTGAAGGCCTCTTAGTTTCTTTGATAAGTGTCTATATTGATCAAGTTCCACGTGGCAGTCTGAGGTCTTATATTTCTCAGTCTAGCCACTGTAGCTGCATGCACGTGACATCCAAAAATATGTGGAGAAAAACGGCATGGGATAGCTTTTAGAAAGATTAAGGTATTCAGATTCATGGTATCAATGACCATACTGACAATAGCAGATATAGCATCACTCTACATACTATATTTGAATATTACTTGACACTGGAAATGGAACTTAGAGAGGCTGCATTGTGATCAACACTGAAATATCTGTGAGAAAATCTGAGGTCAATTAAATATCCTGTCAATCAAAATACTGAATATGGAAGGTTATTCTATATACAAGAATTTTGAAAAAAGAAGTATAGAATAAGAAAGTCATCCTAAGATAAGTGAGAAAAATAAGTATTGTAATAGTTAGAACAAAACATTTTAGAGTCTGGCTCTTGAATCAGGCAGCAAGTAGACATACCTTCCATGAAACAGGAGCAGAAAGACATGAGGCAAAAAAATCAAGAAGAAAACAAACTGAACTAAATGTAACTGGATGAAATGAGGTGGAATTGAAAGGAAATTATAAACTCAATAGCAATATCTGAATTCTCACTGCAAAGAATAAAGGTCAGAATTAGTATTGTAGAAAAGTGAGACAGAAAAAAACATAGGAAATAAAGACTGTAGCTAGGAAAACAACAACTCCGAGTTGAGAACAAAGAATGTCAACATGATAGATATGGAGGACAATATATTAAAAATCTAAATTACAGTTTACTGATGCGCCCAAAGAAGAAGTAAAAAGGACTCATGATCAGGGTATAGTTAAAATAATATTTTTGTGCTAAAAATAATCTGTATATGCAAATTTCCTAGCTATGCCCTAGGAAAGAAAACAAATTTAAAATATGATGAAGAGAAGCATTCATGCTAACAAACTATTTGACAGGGAATTTTACTTGTTAAAAGAAGATAATGTTTTTATAAAAACCAGGAGACATGGGGAAAAGTTAGCTAGAGAAGAACAATCTTAGAATAACTTTAGGTTGTGTGAACCACTTTAAATTCTCTAAGTCAAACAGGGAGACAGATAGAATTGGAGGTTTAAAAGAGAATTAAGAAGGAATTGTATATAACATGAAATTCCAGAAGTTATGTAAGCAACTATTAGAGTTTTGAGATGAAGAAAATGTTAAGAACAAATCAAAAACTAACTGATTGTCACCCATGGACAAATGTGAAAACAACAGAAGGACTTTGTGAATGTGCAATGGTTTTGAAAATATATTATCCATGGATATTTCCTTAAAATCTGGAAAAAGGCTTTTATTTACAATAAAAGGAGGAACTAAAGACTGCTTACTATAAACAAAGTTGAAAGTCCAGAATAATTACATTCTTTTTCTCACTTCATAAATGTTTTATTATTAAATAGTGAGAAATTAATATAAAATTATAATATCAAGATAGCTTTTATAAATATATACAAAAATATATTTTTTGTATATATATACAAAATATACAAAAATATAAATATCCCAGTGGAAAATAAAGATATAAAAAGGCAACATAGAAAAAAGACATACTTGCAATATCATTTAGGAATATGTATACACATACAAATAAAGAAAACTAACAGAAACAAACTATTACATATCAATTTTAAATTTATTGAATTGCAGGGTGGATTATATATCTTGATAATGGCAACAACATTGACCACCAGAGTTTTACTTATAGCATTTTTTTCCCTAGGAAAGGATAATATTTACTCCCAAATATATCTATAACAATATTCTAAACAATGCAATAACATAAGGGATTAAAAATCTCTTCTGGGTGGCCTCCATGGTGGCCTAGGGCTTAAGTCTTGGCACTACCACTGGGAAGGCCTGAGTTCAATCCCCAGCCAGGGAGCTGACCCCCATATGGCACAGCAGACCTCTCCTGCCTCAACCGCTGCTCCCCTCAGCAGTGTATTTCAGCAGAACTGCCCCCACTCTGTCTCTGGTGATTCCTTTTAGCCCCATACCTCTGGCCTGTATCTCAGTTCTTCTACACAAAAATAAATAACTAAATAAATAAAATCTTAAAAAAGAAAAACAGCAAACTCTCTTGGACTACAAGTGACCATTTGACACAGGTCTGATCAATAAAAAGCAAAGGCTTTGCTTTTCCTGATAGAAGCAACAAAAGTGACTGAAAAGTCCCCCTCCCTTCCTCATGCCCTCAACCTGGATGTGAAATCTCGAACAGCAGCAGCAATCTTGTAACCATCACAGGGGAGAAACCAAGGGAAAGATGAAGACACACAGAGAAGCTGGCCTTGATGTAGTCCAGCTATTGACTCAAGGCTGGCAGCCACTTCAGACCTCCGTGAGAGGAATAAACTTTTTTGTTTAAACCACTGGACGCCAGGTTTTCTATTGTTTGTAGCCAAGTGAATACTGATAAGTCATGGTTCTGAATGGTTTCTGATTTCATTTTAGTTGCCAAGAAACACTGCTAAATTTACTGCCTAAATTGAAGTAAGTGGATCAAGTGTCACTTTTCTCTTCCTTTTATGTTGTTTCAGTTTAATTTTTTTTCTTAATTTTCTAGCTTTATATGTTCAGTGTTGTTAGATTCTTAATTCCTTTAACAAGTTGGTAGGATCTACTTACTAAGTGAATCACAGTTTTATGTTGGCATCTGTCCTCCTCACTGTGTTTTTCTTCTGCAGAGTTCACCTTTATGGGCACGTGTAACACTGACATGAAAATAAGACATGCTGTTCTCCGTCTCTCTGAGATTCTATTTCAGTCCCTCAGTCTTGCTGCCTCTGTCTGCTTCTGTCTCTCTGTCTCTCTCTCTCACTCACACACACACACACACACACGTGTGCATGTGGGAAAGCATTTCTAAAGTTTCATCTGACAACAACGCCAAGCGCTGTGCTGGTTTTGGAGATGTGAAATGAGAAAGACATGGCTCTTATCAAGTGGGACTTGCTGTGCAGGTGGGAACATACTGAAAACTAGTCACTTAGCAGCACATTATCACAAGTGCTCCACTAAGGACAGACACAAGCTGATGTGTATGTGAGGAAGGGCTACCAGGTAGTCATTCTTGGGGGAACTCACAACTAGTAAAGTGAGGATGTTCCTAAGCTAGACTTGAAAGCAATATTTCAAGCAGGGAAAGGACGTGCATATACACTCAAGAGAAGCATGGTGGAGTAGAATAAAAAAATTGCTGTGGCATTATATGGAACACAAGGAGGGCTGGATAGAGCTGGAATGCAGACAGCAGTGGAATCATGCTAGACTTCAGGAAGTGGCTGAAGAATTGTTGGATGCTTTGGATTTGGTACAAAGGACATTGACTTTAGAACCAAACTTATTTTGGCTTGATTCTCAGCTATATCACATGTTTGTACTCACAAATTCTGTCATCTCTCATGTGTCTCCATCAGTTAAAAGAAGAGAGTAACAAGCATTATACAATAGCAATATTATAGTAGATGTATTGTAAAAGTTATAGTAGACATATATAAAGTATCTCATATCATATGAAGCATAGGGTAGGTATCTAATAAATGGTAGCAGTGATTATACCTGAAGGTTTCTAAACAGAAGATTGACTTAGATATAAATGCACAATAAAATATTAAGGTTGTGGATGTGATGATGAAGTGAAAAGGACTAACAATTTGCTTAAAATTACATTGAGGTAATTTTAAGGACCACAGCAAATCTTTTGGTAGTGAACCAAGAAACGGAATCAATCTAGTCATGTTTGAATAGGCTCACATGAAGCTAGGCTCATATATGTTAGTTCTTCCTTCAGCTCTAATTCACCCTACCCCCTACTCTTCATCTGGTTGTACTCACTCCCATTTTCTCATATACCTATCACCTGGCATGATCTGTATCCAGCCTTTCTAGATAGTCCTCTGTTTATTCAAGAGTTAAAGTATAAGCAGCACTAGATTTTAAAACAAGTCTCATAGGAATATATCAGCTGCAGAGAATGATGTGGGGAAAAGTGTGAGATATGTTTCACAGGACACAAGAAAATTGGTACAACTGAAGAAGTTGAAACAATTGGGACCAACTCAGAAGACATAGTCATGGTGAAGGATCTGAGATATAGAAGGTGATGGAACAAGTGATACCTGAAGAGAGCAGCCAAAGGAAAAGTCTAAGATACGAAGCTATGCCTTTTCTATGAAAACCCCGTTCTGTTCTCTTTGCTTTCTACCTTTTCCCCTTGGTGCCTCCAAGAACACTAAAGCTAATGGCTTAGCAAAGCCTGTCAGTGTGCAACGGAAGCCTTTAGTTAAGTAAAGACCTCTGCTTGCTCCTGATGCCTTCAGTATTTTTATGAGACCATTTTTTCCATTCCCAGGCTACAATGAGTTTACTTTTTAAGCCAATATTCCCAACTGTTCTTGCTCATAACAGACCTGGAGGAGGCTATGATCACATTTAATTCTAATCTTTGTTAAAACTTTTACAGGCATACCAGCATTGAAATTAAGGTACACTGGATAAGGCATTTATTTTTCTGGCCAGGAAGGGCTTACTAGTGTACTGAGTTTCTTGCAGGTCCAGCAACCTTGGCAGCTTTCAGAGCATGGTCATAGGACACCAGGCTCCTTTCAAAACCACAAGCAGGTCTTTCTCTCCCAGTTCCAAATTACCATGACACCTCATTTTAAACAAGGACTTCTGGTGTGTTAGAAATTAACCTGAGTTTGTTTTGCAGTGCCTGGTTAGACAGCCCTGCATTTGGACACAAGAATCTTAGCTTTTACTGCTCATTGTCATTATTTATTTATTTTTAAAAAAATATTTATTTATTTATGCACACAAGAGCTGGGGTACAGGCCAGAGTTGCAGGAGGTGAGAGGAATCACCAGAGACAGAGTGGGGAGCAGAACAGGCAGATCGAATGAAGTACACTGCTGAGGGGAGCAGCAGGTGAAGCAGGAGAGGTCTGCTGCACCATGTGGGTCCCCTCCCTGGCCGGGGATTGAACTTGCACTGCTGTACAGCAGATGCTTCACAGTGCAGCACTCAACCCCCTGCGCCACCAGGGAGTCCCCTCATTGTCATTATTAATGGGTTTGCCAGCACTACTATTTTCTTGATGGATGATATAGAGTTGATTTTTAAATTGCATGTGTGACTTCTGAAAATGAAGAAGCTACCTTCATGTCATTGTCAATTCAAAGCTTAAATCTAAAAGAAAAATAAACATCTAAAGTTTTTATATTTATATTATCACATGACTTATTTAGGGGACAAAAAATTTGTCTGCTTTATCTGATTTGACTGTGTACTTATCATTTTAGGGGACAAAAAGATTTGTATGCTTTATCTGATTTGACTGTGTACTTATCATTATTAGTGAAAATGCATTAATAAATTGTATTATCACCCATTGCAAGCTCTTTTCAGCTCCTTAAATGGAAATCCACTGAATCAAATTATTCAATATTTAAAATTGAACTGCTCTTTTGTTTCCGAGAAAACTTTCCTTAAGGAAATACTAGTGTCAATTTTTAATTTTTCAAGCTGATTGTAATTTTATTTCAGATAGTAAATTATGATTGAACCCTCCTGGGAAAACATGTTTCCCTGTTTGTAGTGGTTTGTCCAAATGCTTCATTTTCAACTGAAATGTTCAAGTTGTGCCATATATTTCAAGAAAACTGGGTGAAAATTTAACTGTCTACCACATAGCCAATTTAGATAAGTGAATTGTGCCGATCTCAGTGGATTTATATGATCTGGACGGACGGGATATGAAAGAATTTTGTCCTTGGGCCTCCTCTTCATTTCTTTCCATTTGTCTCCTGTTTCTCTCTTAGAACGGTCTTGTTTCCTTAGAGTCCTCACATCAAATTACCTTTTAAGGTAAATGGGAACAGGTTATAATTGTTGCTATTTTGACTTTGCTGAGAACTTAAAGGGGGTAACTTTCAACTCCTTGGAATTCTCCATAATTATACTTCATCTGAAGTCAAGCGTTAAGGTATTTTTCATATCTATCAATCTATATACATACATATATATTTGAATTCACTCTAATGTTTAGATTATCTAAAATAGGGTAAGTTAAGGGTTCAGGTTTAAAGAAAAATAATATAAAATGTGGTATTTAAAATAGAATAATATGATAAAATAGGAGTCAGTTTAAAATATTTAACAAATAAATCTCCCCAAATTCTGTTTGCTATAGAGCTAATGCATATGGGTATGGTTAATGTTTTGACCTATTAACATTAAAAAACATGAAGATTAGTTTGAGAGTAAAACATTTTATGATTGGTTTTATTACTAATATTTTAGTAGTTTCCATAATTGGTATCATCATAATGGCGCCTTAAATTAAGTTTTGGAAGTAGGTGGGATATAAATTATGCATGAATATATAAATGGATCAGGTTTTTAACTAGAATAAAGGCCTTTGGTGACAGCTTAAAAGATTCACTTTAAATCAAGGTTATAACACCTATTTTTAAAGGAATTCAAATTTTGAAGTTAAGTGTTCTTTTTACTTCAATGACAATGGTGTAATTATTCATGGGCTGAAGAATATAATGTCATTAATTTCTATATAACAGATGATCAATTCAAAAGGTCTATAATTGTATGCCTGCTATGTGCTTGTCAGAGCTGGAGACATAGGATGAGTAAGAGTGACTTCTATCCTTACAGATGTTTATAATTTGCTAGAAAGTCAGAACGAAGACAGGACAAGGTGAGTGCATAAGTGAACTATAAAATCACTGTACCCAGGTTCAAAAAGAAGCAAGAATATGGATGAAGGCAATGGACAGATAGCAAAAAGAAAGGATAGCAAAAGACACAAGGTAAATGTGGTAGATTCTATTAAAAGGAATTTGCAATCTAGTGTGAAAGGTGATAGAAAATTATAAGGTAGAAATACTTCTTAACCAGGGTTATCATAAAAGTTACTTGAAGATAGTTTTTTAAAATTACCTAGCTGAATAAAAATGATTGGTAGTGAAATCCAGGAATGAGCATGTTGAAAAATCCCTTCTACGTGATTTCAGTAGAGACCTCTGTTTAAGAACTCTTCATCTAACAAAAACACTGATTCAAAAGAATACCTGCACCCCTGTGTTTGTTGCAGCACTATTTATAATAGGTAAAACCTGGAAACAACCTAAATGCCCCAAAACAGATGATTGGATCAAGAAGATGTGGTTACATGATGAAATACTATTCAGCAATCAAAAAGGATAAACTAGAGTCATTCATAGACACATGGATGGAGCTGGAAGGTATTATGCTTAGTGAAATAAATCAGAAGGCAAAAGAAAAATACCAGATGGTTTCCCCCTGGGAGAAATATAAGGGAACCAAATAAGCGATCAAGGAAAAGAATAATAAAAATAACAACAATAATAATTTTAAAAACACAACAAAACAAAAGACAAGGACAAATTGGGGACATTTGGTGGGGAGGGGGAATGAAGTGGGTTGATAAGAGCACAAGGGACTGAGGTGATGGTGCACTGGTGAAATGGTGGTGGGGAATCCATGGGGACTACAATTGATATCAAATATATATAAATAAAGAAGAAGAAGAAAAAAGAACTCCTCATCTAGAAGTCCTTTAAAAATCTTGCCTCAATTTTGCTTTGAATTTCTTATAAAGCATTCAAAACTTTCACAATTCTCTGAAGGTTGCCTTGGTTGTTTTACCCAGCATTATAGGTTTGACACATAGCAGAGTTCTTTATTCCATGGTAAGAAAAGATAAAACTGGCCATTTCAAGATCTGGCAAAAACATTCTTCCTTGCTCCTAATGATCTATGACTTTATGTGTACTCATCTCGATAAAGAATTATTTTAATGAGTATCACTCTTTCAGACTCTTTCCATTGATCATTTAAAAAATGTTCTTTGGGTTCTCATTTTGAAATTAAAAGTATCGCATCTGCTTTGAAATCTGGTTTTCTTAATACAGGATCATATAGTAGTTAACGTCTCATAATATAGACTGGAATGTCGCTGATCTTGGATTGGTCTGGGAGAGAATATATTGCTCCCAGAATATATTACCAGGAAAATGTGCCTCAGGAAAAAAGAACAGGCATCGCATGCCTATTCACAGCAGAAACCATATGAATCTTGGGAACAGGTAGAATTGAACTCGTAGGCATTTATTGTTACAGTCAAGTAAAATATATCTTTTACAGTACTGACTTTTAAAAATAACATTTAACTCCTTCAACTTTTAGCGTTTTTTTTGAGGACAAGCTGCTCATGGTAGAAAACATGAGTAGAGCAGGAGTATCCCAAATATCACAGAATTGAGTTCACTAGGGTCATTTCCTTTCAGCAATTTTTGCATTTTCCACTTAGATTTATGTTCCTGGATGTAGTTTCACGTTCACAACAACAAAAAATAAGATTGCAGTCATTGCCTCTTTTGCTCTTTCTACACATTCTCCTCCTTCTAATTTTTGTAGATCTGTAATCATCTTATAAAAGATAGTGCTGAGCCTTTGGAGAGTTTATGATATTTACTTTAAAAATGTCAGTTATCCTCAATGCCTGCTGGGTGACCTGTGGAGCCAAATTGTACTTTGAAGCTGTACATGTGTTCTTCCTTCATTTTATCTCTAGTAGAACAAGTTTGGAAGACATGAATCATTTACACTCAACAGAGAAAAATGAATCAATAGCAGTGCTTTGATCTGTTCCTTTGGTCCTTTACAATGCACAAGATATCTGAAGCTCCAAATACCATAGGGAATGCCTAGAACTTGCCTAATAAGCTCCCTGTGTTTATTAAATCAGAGGACAGAACAGTTTTCTAAGGAAATTCTTGACTTGTTCACCATATTCAATATAAGATTTCCTCAGAAGTCACAGATGATAGAATTTCATTTTTTAAAATGTTGTTTTATCAAAGCAAGTTCATAAATTTTTGTGAACCATCTATAATTTTTTAAAAAAGAAAATGTTAACCAAATAACCAGTACCCCCATGCCTCTGTCCTGATGAACTCTGACACTGATATGAAAGAAAGCAAGATCTTCCAGTTGGAGGCAGTCAGCCAGAGACCTCCTGGGTCAAACTTGTATTGGTTCAGCAAGAACTTGAATTGTTTAGGCATTATACTCTGATATAGGTCCATGGCATCTGATGGTGGATCATTTTATCCAAACCTCAAGACTCTTTTAGAATGGACCAGTTTCTTTAGAGACAACTGAAAGATGGTCTCGAGGCTCTACAAATAGTCATGATCTGTGGAAGATCAAACTACTGAGTAAAGAGTTTCTATTTATGTTCTCAGGCAAACTCCAAACAGAAAGTTTGACTCATGTGGAAGGTAGGCACAAGAATAGAATACAATTTATTGCTAGCATAATATTAGGAAAAATAGTAAAATAAAATAGACTGAAAGAAAAACTAGTCTACCTCATTCTAGATTAGTCAAAAGGAGTACCATCTCCTTTTTTTTTTCAAAAGTCTTTTAAAGTATAATTTATATAATATATAATTTGCCTATTGTGACTTAAAAGCTCTGATTTTCAGTTAATTTGTTCAGTTGTACAATCTTTCCCACAATCTAATTTTAGAGCAATTCCATCATCCCCTAAAATTCTCATTGTCCAGTTTGTAGTGAGTCTCCACTTCCACCTTTGGCCTTAGCAGTCGCTCATTTGCAATATCTCCACAAGCTTGCCTTTAAGACATTTCATATAAGTGGAATCATGCAATATAAGGTATTTTGTCTTATAAAGCAAAATAAGGTTTATTTCTCGTGACCTGAGATTTTGAAGGTTCAGTCACTGATGAATATCATTCTGTTGTATGGATAGTCCTCATTTTCTTTAATTATTCACTAGTTAATAAACATTTGAATTGCTTTTAGTTACTGAGTATGAAAGTAAAGTTTATATTGACATTCATATATATATATGTCTTCATGTGGGCATGCTTCAATTTTTCTTGTGTGGATACCAGGAAGTGAAGTTGCTGGGCCAATGTGGTAAACAAACACAATTTATCTTTACAAAGCTCTATCAAACTGTTTTCCAAAGTGGCTATACCTTTTTACATTCCCATTGGAAACATAAAACTTTCAGTGTCCCTACGTCTTCAATCATAAGATACTGTCCAATATTCAGAATAGAGTTTTTCTGTGGATACATACTGGTAGCTCATTGTAGTCTTAATTTTCAGTGCTCTAATCATTAATCATGGGCATCTTTTCATGAGATTATTTGTAATCTAGACTCATGCAGAAAAAATATATCCACTCTTCAGGTCGCTTTAAAGGAAATCCCATCCATCTCCTCCTTCTTGAAATGTTTTCTTCCTTTGCCATCTGGGTCCCATGAACTCACACTTCTCTGCCAGCCACTGTCAGCCTTCTCTGGTGAGACCTCTTCTTCCTCCAACTGGCTTTTAAGTGTTGGTGTTTCTCAGGGTTTAGTTTTTAAATTCTCTCTTTGTTTTTAAAGATTTGTTTTTATTTATTTATGCATACAAGAACAGGAGTGCAGGCCAGAGGTACAAGGGTAAGAGGATTCATCAGACGGAGTGGGGAACAGAATAGGCAGATCTACTGCTGAGGGGAGCAGTGGGTGAGACAGAAGAGGTCTGCTGTGCCATGTGGGTCAGCTCCCTGCCAGGGATTGAACTCATGCCACAGTGGCTGGCAATAGCTTGATAGCCTGAGACTTTACTGCCTATGCCACCAGGGAGGCCCAGTTTTTAAATTCTCTTCATATCTCACTTCAGCATCTTCTCAGTCATGTTGCTTTTACTTCAAATTTCATAGTCATGATGTTAATTTTCAAATTTTTATCTATAGTCCTGATTTCTCATTGGTTAAAAACATGACTGCCTTCATGGAAAGGTCCCTTGGATACCTCATAGTACTTAAGTTCTTGTATAGCTCACAGATATCTTAAATTCTGAAACAAGTCCTAGATAGGACACCAATCTTCTCTGCAAGATCTTCTCTGCTCCTTTTATCCCTTCCTTTCTCACCCTCCCTCCCTTCCTCTAGACCGCTTCTTCCTCTTCATACTTCTCCAGTGTTCTTCAAAAAGGAAGTGATACAACATGCTCAATTATTCCAGTCAGAAACTTGAGAATCATATTTGATGCCTCTTCATTGTCACATTCCTTATTCAAACAATTGCCAATCTCTGTTTATTATACCTTCAAACCATTAATAAAATTTATTCCTTTATTTTTCATTATTTTTTCTCCCACTCTATTGCAGCCATAATTTCTGGGGCAGACTGCTGAAATCGCCTTATAAATCATTTTTCCATGTAACAATGAGAGAATTATATCTAAAATAAAAATATGGTCTTATTCTTACACACACACACACAATAGAACATCATGAATTGCTTTCCATTTCATTAGACTAAAATCGAGAAATATAACACAGAAAGCCATCACTCAAATCTTGTCTAGAACTGCTTTTTCCCATTTTTCCTCTTTTGAAGTCCTCCCATAAGGACCTTTTAGACTTCTTCTGATATTGGGCATGTGCTTTTTCCTCTGTGAGCAATGCTTCTTCCCAACTGCTGCTGCAGGTCAACTCCTACACATATCTTAAATCGGGGTTTTAAATAAATGTCTCTTCAGCAAGGAAGATTTTTTTGATGTACCCAGTATTTGTTTTCTGTCTTAAATACTCCTCTCATAACTCCAAACATAAATAAAAAATACATTCTGGGAAATAACAAGCATATTCTTTAAATCATCTACTCCAGTGTTAAGCAGATAACTATTGCATGGTTTCTAATATAATACTTATTCTTTACTTCACAAAGACAAGAACTCTGTCTTTTACCATTGTATTTCCAGAGCTTAGCAAGAGAGCTAGCTCAAAATAAGTGCTAATGAATATCGTTTGCTGAAATGATGTAATAAGTGAATTATGCTTTTAAGTTTTCTTCAAGAACACCCAAACTGTTCCCAGATATATTTCTCTAAGAGAAAAAAATTTTCTCTAAGGTAAAATGCCTAAGCTATAAGCCCCCTTGGAAACAGCCGAAAATAATGGTTAAATGCCTAAAACTGCTGTTAAGTCTGGGTTCAAGTTTTGTTTTGCCATTCACTAATTTTGGTAAGATACATATAGTCCCTCTAAACTTTAATAGCTTTAATATTTATAATTAAACTTATATAGAACATAGGCTGTCATAAGGATCACATAAGATAAAACAGGCAAAAACACTCAATGTAGGATCAACATATATAAGAATTCAGTAAGGACCAAGAGAATTAAGAGATGACATTCCAAAGGAAGAAATGAAGCAAACACAATGATATATCCAAGGAAATAGTAAGCATATTGATATATAAATACTTGGAGAGTAGTATGAGGTAAATTGTCAAAAGTTAGGTCATGATACAATTATGGAGAATCTAAACATCAGAGTGAAAGACTGAATTTGGATTAAAAACAATGGACTCCATTGAGGAAGGTGTATACAGCATTTTTTTTTTTTTTTAGTTTATAGTTTTAGATTTCACTATACCAAGAAAACTGCTACATTTATGTTTATTTAGGGCAACCAACTAATCTTTACTCAAATGTGGATAATTGAGAGGGCTTAGATTATAAAATCTCATTGTCTTTTGAAGAAAAGTAAGCCCTTAAGTAAGATATTCTCTATAAATTCTGGCTGATTACCAAGTATAAACCTCAGTTAGCAATTCTGAAAACAGAATATAGCACAGACGGTTGAAGAAATACCAGAAAGTAAGTACACACTTAGTAGCCTTTCTTAATACTGTGTTAGTCATCATCACTTAATCTCACTGGTACAGTCTTTTTTCTGATATAAGCAGATCCTTTCATGTCCCCTTATTTCTTTTTTTTTTTGTGGTGGAATCATAGTTTAGGGAATAATCTTTTTCTCTTAGGTGTATGTAATTAACTGCAGAGAAATTATGCTTACATCATTTTGCTTCACATCTCTGATGCAGTTTGGTAGCTCTCATAATATTCTGAACATTTTCATCATTATTATGTTTGTTATGGCAATCTGTGATCAGTAAACATTAATAATAATATTGTAATTGCTTGGGAGCACCACAAACAATGTCCATGGAATATGACAACCTTAGTTGATAAACATTTGTGTTCTCATTACTCCAGAGACAAGCTTCTGCATTCCCTAGACACAACAATAGTGAAATGAGATCAATTATCCCTTACACTGGCCTTTAAATGTTCAAGGGCAAGATCTCTAACTTTGGTCATAAGCTAGAAGATGTTAAGTTTAGTAAGAAAGACTTGTCAAAAGCCAAGATAGACCAAAAACAAGTTCTTATGTACCAAACAACCAATCAACTTGTGAATGCAAAGGCAAACCACTGAAAGAAATTAAATGTGCTACTCCAGTAAATCCATACATGATAGTGAAATTTAAAAAACCTATTGTTGGCATGGAGAACGTTTTATTGATCTGGATACATCAAACCAGTCACAATTTTCTCTTAAACCAAAGGCTATTCCAGAATCAGGTCCCTCTTCAATTCTGTGAAGGCTGAGAGAGGTGAGGAAGTTGAAGCTAGCAGAGGTCATGAGACTTAAGGCAAAAAACCATCTTCAAAATAGAAAAGTGCAACATGAAATGACAAGTGTGTTGCAGAGCTATAGCAAGTAATCTAAAAGATCTAGCTAACAGAATTGATGTAGATGGCTATGCTATATGACAGATTTAAGTATACATAAAACAATTTTATGTTCAAAGTATGCCATCTAGGACTTTGATAGCTGGAGAGAGAAGTCGGTGCCCTTCTTCAAACCTTCAAGGGACAGGAAGACTCTTGTTCAGGGCTAATGTAGCTGGTGACTTTGTTGAAGTCAGTGCTCATTTGCCACTTTGAAAAACCGAGGGCCCTTAAGAATGATGATAAGTCCACTCTATTCATTCTCTAGGATGGAGCAACAGAGCCTAAAGATAGCACATCTATTTACAATGTGGTTTACTGAATATTCTGAGTTCAATATTGAGACTTATTGCTTAGGAAAAAAGATTCCTTTTAAAATATTACTGTTTATGGTCAATGCACTTGGTAATTTATAAATTCTGATGGAAATGTATAAGGAGATGAATGTTATTTTCACACCTGTTAACACAACATCCATTCTGCAGCCCATAGATCAAAAAGTCATTTTGACTCTCAAGTCTTGTTGTTTCAGAAATACATTTCATACAGCTATAGCTATTCATAGTGATTCCTTTGATGGATCTGGGCATAGTGAATTAAAATATTCTGGAAAGAATTCACTTCCTAGGTGCCATTAAGAATATTTGTCATTCACACAAAGAGGTAAAAATAATTAATATTAATTTATTGGGATAACCTCTTCATCTAGTGAAGTGTCAAAATCTCCATCACTGGACATTTAAAATAGGCTACATGACAATCTTCATTCTCTCTATAGGACAGATCCAGCTAACAAAATATAAGTTACAAATAAACGGTGGTAATGAAGTTGCTTTTCAGAGAAATTTTACTTTCTAGACTACTTGGAGTTTTTCTAAAGTAAAATTCCAGTTAACAGAAAGAATGAAAGAAGTCCATGAGGGTTGTTGGCCCACACAGTGGAAAACTTGCTTTAAAAATCTGCATAGATACTCTGCAAGGGCTGTATACATTACCATCATCATCCTCACCATCATCACCCTCATCATCCTCATCCTCATCATCACCATCATCATCATCATCATCCTCATCCTCATCCTCACCATCCTCACCATTATTTGTTTGAGAAATAAAATTTGTTATGGGGCTTCCTTGGCAATGCAAGGGGTTAAGTGCTACACTGTGAAGCATCTTCTGCCACTGCAGTACGAGTTCGATCCCCAGCCAGGGAGGGGACCCACATGGCACAGCAGACCTCTCCTGTCTCGCCTGCTGCTCCCCTCAGCAGTGTGTTTCAGTTGATCTGCCTGTTCTGTTCTCCACTCTGTCCCTGGTGAACCCTCTCATCCCCTACACCTCTGGCCTGTACCCCAGTTCTTGTATGCACAAATAAATAACACTTTAAAAAAATTGCTATGTATGGGAATCTCAAGGGGAAAAGCTCTGCACGCCATCTGTTCAGATGGTGAAGTATATCTATTATTGAATAAAGTTTAAACTGAGGAAACACTTAAGGGAAGGAAGCAGAAGGATTGATGAATGGAAAGGGAGTAATTGAGAATGTTCAGACTGAAAGTAACAAAACAGAATATTATTTGATTTTTTTTTAACATAAAGTGCATTGAACATTACTCAACCAAGAGAGCTCAGGAAAGCAGGAGATGATTTAACAAATTTGTTTATCCCAGGTGCTCATACTGCATGCTAATAAATAAGAACTTGCTATGCTGTGCATATCCAATAGGCGAACTAGCCATAAATCTTATACTTAACAGACTTTGAATGGTTCCCCTAGACAAATCAGTCCAGCTGCTCCTGCTGACCTTCTCATCCCAAATTGAATTCCTTCTTGCAAATTTAAATCTGATTTGAGGAATGGTTCCAAGACATATTAAAACTACGGCATAAGAATTTCACTTCTATATAATAAAAAATATGCTTATTCTAAACCTGGTTCACAAATTATAGCATGTAGGAGGATAGGGGAGGTTAAGATAGATAAGCCTTCCCTCAAGTTTCTTTTATATAAATTTTCAAAAAAGTTTTAACAATGTGTAAAAAAATTGTGCAATTATTTCAATTGCACAATGTAATGGTTTCAACTGCATTCTTCTAGAATATTTTGAGATCCTCTAAAGTAAAATTCCATTTAACACAAAGAAAATGAAGAAAAAGTCCAGAGCTGTTAATGATTTACAGAGATTTGATTCTATTGTTTGCGAGCTGCCTTATTTACAGTAAACTTTGGCTTTATTAGCTCATAGACCCTTAAATTCTTCAGGTCTACAGTTGCACTAGATTAACAGGTCACTGCAGGAGATATTTGTTACTACAAACATGTTGCAGGACCCAGATACTGGCTCAGAGACTCTAGCACCACCTTACTCATTTTTTTTTTTTTTTTTTGTACAACACTGGGATTCTAACATGGACTGAATATAAACAACCCCCCTAGTCAACCCCTCTCTCATCCACAGGCTGATAAAACAGCACAAGCCACTAGCATAATCCAAAATTTAAATACAATGAAAACAAGTCATGCCTACCCTCCCTTTGAGGATTTTCGGCTACCAAGACTGAAAGGCACTGAGGAAATTGTACAAACACCAAACTTGGTCTGAAAATTACCTGGGCGTGATTCTTTACCAGAAAGAAAAAAAAAAGTGCTCATTAATGTTTCTGGGGCTGGAACTAATAGCAAACTCATAATTTTGTTCATTTGCTGAACTCTAGTATTCTCTAGATTGCAAAGCAAACCTCCAAACAACTGCCTCCTTCCTGCCTGCTTCCCCCCATGAATGCACTCTCCCTCTCTTCACTAGCCCCAGTAGCCCCAGATGGAAATTACTAAACTCTGAAATTTCTTTGGCTGAAGGATTTTCTTTCTTTCTTTCCTTTTTTTTTTTGACTTTTGCCTTCCTCAACTTTGGGGCCCATTAAAAGACTGGTTCTGAATTCTCTCTCTCTCTTTTCTTTTAAGTTCCAGCATAAGGAAATAAAGACAATATTCTCCATGCTCTTGAAGGTGTTGCCAAGCTTTGCTTTCAATCTTGTTTTGCTTTCAGTTCTCCTACTTCCGACCTGCAGTCTCTTCTAGGCAGCAGATTTCTGAAGGTCTATGTTACATACACACAAACCTGTGTTCTGCACATCCAACTCACCATTCCAGCTCATCACACCTTTGCCTCAGATTTTCCTTCTTCAACTGGTTAAAAACTGACCCTTGACTTCATCCATCTAAATATATGGAACTTGGCGCCTACTTGCACAGATCGGTATTAGTGAGATGAATAAGCTCATAAGACTTTAAATGAAACACTACTATTATTGCTTCCAAAGTAGGTAGCCCAGAGCAGAGTCTTCTCCAAGTAGATTTTCTGTTTGTTAATCACCTATAATCGACATTTTCTTCCTTTTCATGTGCCATCTTAACCCTGTTTCACTGACAGGCAACTCAAGTCAGAGAGTTAAAACAGGCACAGATAGGAGGTGTGAGTGACAGTAATTTTAATATGTGATTTGTAGGGATGTGCAGTTTTGCCTTGTAAATGGAAAAAATGATGTGGTTTAACTAGAGCATTTACTTCCATGGTTTACTCTTCTGTTCCACTCTATTAATATTTAAAAAATCAGGACTTTTGATTTGTCCTCATGTCTTTAATTTCCTGGTAGGAATAACATTTTGCATAGTAGTGTACATTATTTTATTTATATTTCTATCTTTCTCAGTGTCTGAAAGTCTTTGTCAGTTAAGTGTCAACAGAGCTGACACTTAAATAAATTAAATAAGATTCAATTTATGGAATTTATATCAATCTATATGAACACTTGTTGGTTGCTACAGGAACACCAAGTACTTTTCCTAAGCTGTCAGTTTGTATACATGCACAGTGTTTTCCCACACTATTTGCCTTCAGAGTATGCTTTGTTTCAATTATGCGTATTCACCTCTCAGACTGTACTTCCATGAGGACAGGAATTACGTATTACATAATGTACTTTTTCATCAGGATTTAGTAAAATTTGGTCATGATAGTAGGTTTCTAAAAGTCCCAGTGAGATGAGTTTGGGTAAACATTTTAAGCAGTGCATTTTTTTAAAAAAAAACAAAACTATTTTTTGCAGGTCCTACAGAATTTACCTTCACTAATAAAGAAGTAGTACTGTTTCGCAGTGTTAGAGTATCAGTTTGTAAACAGACCTTGAGTTCTAGGCCTTGTTTTCTTGCTGATCAGTTCTAAATATTATTATTTACTATACATGTTGATGTTTTGACTGGTTTAAGTTTTTCTTTTTAAAAAGATACACAAGTTTGGAGAATTGTTATCTGTTCCCTTGTTTGTTTGTAGAGGAGGAAAGGTCTATTTACCTCATTCCTTCCACAGAACAAAATATTTTATATTTAATATGATACTTTTTGAAGCAATAAAAGGCTTCTTATTCATCTCTGTTCCCTTTCCCTCATGCCATGGTATACCCACTTCATAGTAACTATTCAATAACTGCTTAAATTCTTTATATAATTAATAATTATAGAAGGCTTTTAAATAGTATGATATGAAAATTAGAAACCACAAGGTCAAAAATGGATGAAATTGGTTACATAAAATTTTACATGGGTAATAAAACACAATAAACAAATCCAAAAGATGAAATATAAACACAAAATATATTCAAGATATATGACAAAGGGTTAGTGTTCCTAATATAAAAAGCTCTTATGACTCCAATTTTTAAAATGAGCAGGCCAATAAAAATATGAGCAAAAGTCAAATAAGTGAATACTAGTGATCATAAACATATAAAATTGTTTTGACCTCTAATTAAAATAAAACAAATTAAGTAACCTGTCACTTTTAATTTATCACATCAACAAGGAGTCAAATACGTGATATTATACATTTTTGGTAAGTATACAGAAAGACATAACTTCATTTGCTGTGGGTAAGAATGAAAATGACAAAAAAAAAAAAAGTAAGTGGATTTGATAACTTTTAAAATGAAATTCTAAAAACCATAAATTCAAGTACTAGGAATTTATTCAGTGATGAACTGGTATGAACTGGTATAAATATGAAAGAATACAAATGAAATAATGTATTGTATTTATTTACAATTTGTAAAATTGTAAATTTACAATTTACAATAATGTAATTATTGTATTCTTTGTAATAGTGACACCATACAAACAAAAATGTAACTATAAAAGTCTGGAGAAATAAATTTAAAAGAAAAGGCATGCTTTCATGAGTGGCTGTAGAAAGTGTCAAAGTTATTTTAAATATGAGCAAGTTATGGTCATATATAGTTGGGTCTTTTTTAATAAGATTAAAATATCTTGGGATATTGTTTTCGGAAACATGAACACTGATATAGGTAGCCCTTTTTTCAACTGCAAACACACCCTTTGAAATTGAGAGATTGGTAAAATATTAGCAACAGTTGTAAATATCTTGTTAAACATGAAACAAAGAAAAGAAAGTTGCTAAGAACCAGAGTGAAAACCTTGAATCTGGGTGTTCATGATAAAGTGTGGCAACCAACAGGACACTGTAGCAGTTCCTGAGAGGTCCCTTTCCATATCTCTTGGATTTTAGGGTATTGCTGTATGATTTTCAAAAGCCAGGTTCCCTTTTCTACTACTTAAAGCTTCCTCTTCCCCAGACTCTGGAAATCTGCTCATGTATGGCATGTGGGTATTGTCAATATTCTCCCCCTGCCCTCATTATCCTAACCCAGTGACTCTCAGACAGTGTTTAAATATACTACTTCCATCACCCATGGCGGCAGGTTAACTATGAGGCATGTGCTTTGTACCTTTCCCAGTTTCCCACTTTAATTAACCACTGAAGTATTGGCTTAAAGACACACTATTAGTTTCCTTCATCTCCCTTTTTGCTCATTACCCTTTTGTTTTATTAAGATTCTGTGTCCCCTTCTTTGTCCTGCAACACACAGTCCAAGAATTTATATGCCTTGTGTTCTTATGTCAGGGCTTACCTCTGGGAGAACCAAAACTAAGAAAGATGTTAGTAGTTTATAAAACCTAGGGTAGAAGATTGACATTCTTGTCCATTCACATGCAAAGTCAAGAAAACTGGAACCAAGAACCTTGCAGTAAGTAACAGGACCCTGGGCTGCCCCACAGGGAAACAAGGACTAAAGGTCTTCGTTATCATTCCAGGGAAATGACAAGCCAGTTTCGATATCTACTATATAGGGAGGAAATAAACCTCACTTGAGAAATGGAAAACTAAGACCTGAGTCCTGCATCTCAATGGTATAGGAATTCAATATGAATAAAGTGAAGGAGCGAACCGATTATAGAATGACAAAATTCTACAGGCACTATTTGGAAGAAAACACAAAACCTGTGAGACACAGGAAAGGCAAATCTCTTTTGGATATAAACTAAATATTTAAATAACACAATGAGAAAAAGGCAAATTTCAAGAGCCAGAACACAGGAGAATTAAAACATAAGTTAATGGAACAATTTGAAAGAATCCACAAATAAAGTGGCCTAAACATTATTGAGGATAAATGCTTTCATGCTTTACAACCAAAATTATAGGGCAAGAATAGGGGCATTGACATAGGAATGAGAAAAAAGTCTTAAATAATAACTACATCTTCTGGAAATGAAAAATAAGTTAATTGAAGATGAAAACTCAAATATGGATCAAAAGCAGTTTGGACTTTGTTCCAAAAATTACTGACCCAGAAAAGAACTCTAAGAGAAATGTTTTCAATGAAATACAGTAAAATAAATATACAGCAAATATGAAAGGGCTTTTAACAAAAATGGACAAGAACATGAGAATGCTGAGCATATATATGCAATAGAAGTTCAAAAAAGGGAGAAAGGGTAGTAATTGCAAGTTTCAAAGAAAATGTAGCCAAAACTGGACTAAAGCTGAAGAAATATGTTACACATAGAAGAAATATGAGATTCTAAAGCAGGGTAAATAATAGTTAATCTATATATTTGAGGAGCCTGCAGGATATGAAAGATGGAATATGGCAGCTCTCAGCTTCTCTGCAGACGTGCTGCGGAGAGCAGTCAGAACTTCCAGCAGCTTCCAGCTGTGGCACCTTTAGAATCTACCACAGTGTTTACATAGAGGCCACTAGCCCCAGATTGTACCCAGTCAATACCCAGCATGATGGACACAATAATTTCGTCCGTCTGGCCCAGTGCCAAACTCTCTAACAAGCATTGACTTAGGAGATCTTGTAAACTTGGCTGAAGCTCTGGTTGCTGCACTGCAGGCTGAACCTCTTCCTGCTTCAAACTTCTTTCCTCTCCCTCTCCTTTCAGAGTCAGATCTGCACCTAAGTCTGAAGGCGCTCCCCATGCACTCCAGTTCCCCCTTGGCCTGGATCCTTCTTCACAGGTCATTTCTCCTAAGAATTTCTTTGTATTTCTAACTTTGCTTGGAGTGTACTTTGCAGAGGACCTGAACAGACACAGGGAGAAAACCTTAAATGCAACCCAAACAGAAAGATCAGAACCAAGTATTAGACTCATAGGAAAATTTCATCTGCAATAATAAATGTAAGTGAGTATCATCAATGAAGTGTTGAGAAAAATACAGAGAATTCTATGTCTTATTATATCATCATTCAAGAGTGAGGTTTAAAAAGGAGTTCAATCTAAACATTGAATCTGTTTACTAATTAAAGACCATCAAAAAATAATTTGAACCTAGAAGGGAGATGCAAGAAGAAATGCAGAGGGAATGTTGGAAATTATAGGTAACACCATATTTGCTATAAAAGATTTAAAATGATAATAACTCAGTTATAAAAATAAGATAGTAGAGCTCAAGTATAGATAAAAATAACAGCTTTGTGTGTTGGGGAAATGATCTGATTTTAAAAAGTTCTTATATTATTGTTCAGTGTGACAGAAACACTGAACAAATGTAAAGTTATTTATATTTTAACTGTAGTTTGAATATTAAAAATGTAAGGGTCTGATACCACAGAAAATAAAATGTCTAATATCTAAAATAATAGAGAGAAAATGAATTTAAAAATTTGATCCATCCATAGAATGCAGAAAAAGAGTAAATAAGAACAAAAGAAGCAGGATGAATAGAAAACCAGGGTTAAATTTAATAAATCAGAATATATGTGTGTGAGTGTATATACATATACATAAATTTGACTTGATAGTTAAGAGTCTCCAATTGAATTAAAAGAAAACTGAGCGGTATGTTATCTTAAAAAAATACCAACAATTGGCACTTGCAGATATGTTCAAAATGAAAGGATAAAAAATATATATCAGGAAAACAGTACCCAAAAGAGAAATGGAATAACAGCCTTTAATGTTAGAATATTCCTAGATAGAAAAGACTTCACATAAAAATAAAAGTATCAAGAAATCATTCTGAAGTTACATTCACTTTACCAGACAAGCCTCAAAGTGTACACTGGCAAAAAGCGACAGAAGTACAAGGAGAAATTTACAATCCATAATTACAGCAGGAGAGCAGGAGACTTTAACATCCTCATTTCAGTCATTGATTTAGCAGTGAAGAAACTAGTAAGGGAATCCTTGTTAAACAATTTAAACAACACAGCAAACTTAATCTGATGATTCTCTGTAAGCAATTACAGAAAATATATTTTGTCTTTCACACATGGATTTTCTTTTTAAATGCATTTATTTTTAATTGAGGCAATATTGGGATACCCCCATCAAGTATCACCAACATAGTCCATCCACCACCCACTCACCAATATTCCACCACTATAGACTATTGTGCTTCCATCCCTCTTTGTTCTACCCTTCCCTCAGCCTCTCCTCTACCTGTCCCTCACTTCCTTTTTCCTCCTCCCATCTTGCTTCAGTTCTGTGATAAGCTATCAAGTGTTAATTTTTAAACTTATCTTTATCTAACTATTAATTTAGTTACTTTATATTCCACATATTAGTGATGGACTTTTTTTATTTACAAAAGTTACAAATTACACAGTGAATCTTAAAAATATTAAGAATCATTTCCCACAAGCAACATTCACAGAACACCAGGCAACAGATAAGGCATTCAATCGTTCAATAGTAAAAGAGAACAATACAATTACCACACTACGACATTTCAAATAGCCACTGTGAAATAATTATTGAATATAACAAAATCATGGAAATTTATAATTACAAATACAGTACAACAAATATGCTATATTTCAAGAATTATAATGTGATGTTTAAAGTTACTTGGAGAGTTTAGAATATATGAATTAAGAAGGAAGAAAGATTAAAATTCATCATTTGAGTAAATTAAAGGTCAATAGAAATATAAAGCCATTGGATTAAAGATAGAAATTAATGAGGCAGAATAAAAAATAATAATAGAGTCCCCACTCAGCAGGCACACTACTCCTCCCACCTCTGCCTACTTGCACTAGCTATACCCTCTGCCTAGAAAGTTCTTTGCCCGCCTACATGGTACAATCTCAACCCTTTTTGGTCTCCTGTTGTGGGTGCCTTGGTGGTGGGATGTTGTAACTTTGCATCATATATGGTACTGTGAACTAATGTTACCGCAATAAAAAATATACAATTAAAAAAATAAAATAATCAAAAAGGTCATCTGTTCAGTGAGACCTCCCAAGCATCTTGTTTAAATTTCAAACCCAGTCCACAGAACATTATTTAATCATCTCTGCTTTGCTTTCACATATACCAATTATCACTATTGTTACAGGGCAGGAAGAGGGGCACCCCAGAACCCCTAAACTTTCCCTCTCTGAATGGGTTCTGCCATTTGCCATATTAAGATAAATATATAAGACCTTTAATGGAGAGGAACTTTAATACAATTAGGGTACAATACAGAAAGGACAAAGAATATAGTTACTATAAGTTAAGCATTTAAAGTTACCCATTTTCTTGAGGGTAAAAGTTTAGTTAAATAGGATTGGCCTAAAGCCTGCCACAAGTCTAAAAGACCCTTTAGTAGGGACCCATAGAAAAGGGTCAGAAAGAGTCAGACAAATTCAGGAGGAAAAAGCAAAAGTAAAATTAAGATGAAAGCTGCCATTGTTAACCTCGCCATGGGTCTTTTACCTACATCTGTTTTAACCAGTTTAAGACCAAAAAGCAAGTGCAGTTTTTTTACGTCTCTCTGCTCCACGACCTCCTCCACGACTCCTTGCTGCTCTCCATTCTGCTTTCCTTTTCCTCCCTTCCTTCTGTCTTTTTGTTTTCTTTCCAACATCTTTTTATTCTTGCTCAGCTGCACCCACTTAGGGCGGAACTAAGATTCTAAAACTTCCCCCATTCCTGGGACCACCCTGTTACATTATCATCTTTAACACAGAATTTTAACTTATGGCTTGCTTTCCCCCTTTATCTATTTTACTCACTGCTGAATCTGCAGGTTCCTAGAACAATGTCTCACTTAGCAGTTTCCATAAATATTTGTTGAGTGAATGAATGTTATAGATGGTGGGTATATATTAGTCAACAATATCTTATTCTATTGTTTTCTGTGGATTTGAAATTTTGCAATTAAAAGCAAAAAAAATTTAATAAGAGAAAATTATTTATTTCTATGAATATAAGCCAAATTATTAACAATGATCAATATTATAGTTCCATAGTTTCCTAATTCTTGCAACAAGCTTATATTGCTTTATAATCACAGCAAAGATAAAAATACCACCCACCAAATAAATTATATATGCCTAGTTCATATACTCAGTAAATTCAGTTATTGTTTTAAGGTACCTAATCTTTTCCAGAATTAGTGAAATTTCAACTATATCAAACTGTATTAAAGAACTATATAAAAGATGTCTAAAGAATCCTTCAAACAATTTAGGCAAATATACAAAATGACATTAAAAAACTCCATAATAAAAATAATCCACAGAACATGGTATTATTTTAGTGAAAAAAATATTTTTGGACTCACATGTTGAGTCTAAATATCCTGGAGACAAAGGATTCTTGAAGGTACTGGCACGACACCTCTATCCCCATTCTTAGATATTTCCTCTGTGGTGTCATTTTGTGTTTGTGGATGTTTTCCAAATTCGGGTGTATTTTCTGACCAGAATTTTAGAGACTTGCAGTACAGAACAATAAATGAAGCAAAATAGTAATTGCCACTTTTTGTTGCACTGATTTTGCTGTCAGCTCTGTCCCTTCATCTTCAGGGTACATACAGCAATCAGATACTTTCTTTTTAAGAAGCAATTGTTTATATGAACTATTACCAGAATACATTTTTATAGTTGTAAAATTAATTCATCGATACAAGCGTAATTATAGAAAATTAATTGAAATCATATCACCAAGGTACTAGTACATTAAGCAGCACACCAAAACACAAATATAACTGCTTCAGAGAATCCTTCCTAGTTATGAATAAAATATAAACCCAAGATAGTTGTGATCTACTGACTATAAAGTTTTAAAAAGCAGAATTTAACTACAAGATTTATATATAAAAAGATGAGAAATATAGCACATTTTCTCAAGTAATGTATAAATGTGTAGTATCAACTCAGGTTTTTCAAAGTTCAAAGTCTCAAATTATATTTGCAAGCTGAGTATAATTATGTACTAACTAATCAAAAAGGTGATTAAATGGGTAGAAAAGTGATATTCCAGGTGAAACTACTGTGGTAGACTTCAATTAATGTGTTTATACAAGTCTTAGTCACCTTTATGTAACAGATCCACTTCGAACAGTATATTTTTACCTGTGAGATTCATTCTCTAAGGAGGAGGCACAAAGTTGTATTTCCTTCGTTCTGTTATCCTGAAGCCAAGAGCATTAACCAAAAATAATTAAAAAGGAAACCTCTGATTTCTAGCTTTTTAAAGATATTCTATGAACACTTGGACTTGACAGATTGCATTAGTCAGAAAAGTCATACAAATTGTATGACATAATTTTTTTTCCTGTATGATTTTTGCTTGGCAGTATCTTATGTGAAATCGAAAGTATCTTTAAAAGACAATAGCAGTGTGGAGCTGATCTGATGATCCTGCACGAAAAAGTTTGAGTTATGTCATTATTGAGAAGTTGCTGATAAAATTATGAAATATTAACCAAGAATTCTTTCTGAATGAGCACAAAAAGCAGTGCTAGAATGAATTTGTAGATCGTTTTCTGGAAGTAAATTATAAGTATGCTACTGACTGCATTTAGATAAGATAAAAATTTGGAATTTGATCATTTTTGACAATTCATTGTGGCATCTGCTCTGAAAAATTGGAAGAGCTAATAAGGTGACCAAATCACAATGTTACTGTGAATAAAACTTATTCTGAATGGTTTGAATTGTTTTCTTTCAAATTTCAATTTATGCTTGTTTCACATTATTAAAATCCTATCATTCATCTTTTTCTAAATCATTTATTAAAATATAAGAGATGGTATGAGATCACAAAACACAATAATGATGAACAGTAGTAGTTAATAGTACTTAAAGCTTTTACTATAAACACTGCCACATATAAATAAAGATATATTTGACTTATATACATATACATACATAAACATATTAACAGTTTCACCTTGAACAGCATGGGTGTGAACTGAGTGGATCCACTTACACAGAGTATCTTGTAAATAGACAATGAAAACTTAACGATATTGAGAAATACAGTAACAGTAAGTGCTTAAAAGCATTTTCCTTATGAATTTCTTAATAAAATTTTCTCTTTTCTGGCATATTTTAAGACTACACTATATAATAATATCACAAACAAAGTGTGTGTTAATGCACTGTTTATATTATCAGTAAAGCTTCTGGTTAACAGTAGGCTGGTAGCAATTTAGTTTGGGTGGTTAAAAGTTATATGAGGATTTTCAGCTGCCCTGGGGAATCGGAACCCCCAAATTCCACATTCTATGCATCAGCTATGTATGAACATATACACACATGAACATTATATAAGTGGGTGTATGTAAAATCACAGCAAAGAAGTGAGGGATTATAGCCAATATAAAATGAATAGAAACTGAGCCACGGATTGGTTAGTAATTTCCTCTTATTACAGCAAGGGTGAGTGTCAAAGCCAAGAATAGATTTTGAGTTTCCCACCTTTTCCCAGGATTCTTTCCCTCAGTTCCTAGAACTATGCTTTCTGCAATCACTGACAGCCTGATCTGTAAGTGACTGTGGTCTTGGAGGCCCTTCCTCTAGCCCCTATCATCTCTCCCCAACAGGCAGTTCTCCAATCTTGCTTTGCTAAACCCAAATAAGAAGAGAAGAGTATGTGTTCCTAGTACCTTAAGAAGTCTTCGCAAAATTTTTCATAAACCCTGTGTCTAGATTGCTTAGGGTCAATGTATTCTTTCTACATGGACTCATATCTTCTTGGGTTATATATGCTTTGGTGGACTGACTAGATAACAGACTATCAAATAGTATAGCATCTATGAAATCATTCTTTTCCAGATGTAGACTTTTGTAATAAAACAGAAGCCTGTAAATTGTACGAGTGTGTGTGTATAAATTGGAGATGTTCATACTTTCTTTGAAGGAAAATATAAAATAACAGCACAATTTTAAGCCACTGAATTCTTGTTAGGGCTACATATAACTATGATTGTGCTAAAACTGTCTTAGAGTAAAGATGGAAGGACATATTCGAATCACAGTGTCTTTGTGTTGCTCTCAAGCATGTATGGAAAATTACTGTCATCAGGGTTCAAGCCGGAAGCCTCAGCCACTCACCACTAGGAATGTATAAAGAGGCTTTCATGTCCACAGAGTCTTCTGAAGAATAAGTTCTGGCAAGGCTCCAGTGATATAGGCAGTACCATGTAAAAAGCAGATGCGTGTGCCTTTGAATCATTTTCTGGTTCCTCATCTCCTGAATCTGGATGCGGGTGGAAGATTTAGTCTTACACCCTCTTTCTATTTACATTGTCTTTCTAGGTGAATTCATGTAATGCCAAAGCTCTAAAATAGCATGTGTCTTGATTGAGGTCTGATTTCTCCCCTTAACCCTTGTTTCACCTCTGTTTCACTAGTAAACACCTCAAACTCAGTGTGACCTAAAAAGAACTCCTAACTTCTTCCTGCATTGTCTTCTTCAACTTCATACTTTCTCAGTCTTCCCCTTTCTTAATAAACAATGCCAAAAATTTAGAAATAATTAATTTCTCTCATTTATTTTAAGGATATAGACACAGTGTATGAGAACTAACATGTTACTGGACTTGCACACACATACACACATGCACACACATAGTCATTCATCTTATAAGGTAGGCACAAAGTAGTATTCTCCAATTTTACAAATGAAACTGAAAAAAAAATTACCTCTAATAAGTTACAGAACAGGTAAGAGGTTCAACTGGGACAGTCTGGCTCTAGGATCTGGGGTCATAAGCACTGTATATTGCTATTCTTTCCTGACATCCGATCTACCACCCAATCCCATCTGCTATACTATCACACAGTCAGTCACATCTGAACACTGTCCATGCTCTTCTGTCTTTGCCTCAGATCAAGTTATCCTAACCTCTCCTGTGGCCTGCAAGAGTCTAGGTGCCACAGCAACTTCCATATCCTAGGCTGGACTAGTCATTTACCCAGGAGACAGAGCAGCATACATTTGATGTATGTCAGTTGGTAACCCTTCCTTGGGGTTCTAAATTCCATTAATTAAAGACTGGTATTATATACCAATGATCAATCTATAGAAGACGATATGTAGACATATAGATATACATACATGTTTGGATATACACATATATGGTAAAACCATGATATTACTGATATATATAAACATAAATTACTGATATTTGATTATTCAGGGCCCAAAATGCTCATTTCAGTGGTATGTATATGTATATATGTATATACCTATATATGTAGATATCTATATCTATATATAAATATCTATATAGAAGGATATATAAATATATTTACTTGCATACACATATATTTATACACCTTGATTAACAGGAAAAATAGAAATATTTAATTATTTACCTGAGGCTCTTGTAGTAAAAATATAATTGAGCCAGCATAGTTAAAGAACCTAGTTCAAACCAAGTAAGAGGGAGTATAAAATATTGAATCTAAGATTCAATTTCATTTAAGCATATCTAATATTTGCTTGGATTTAACACTGACCACAGATACTTTGTGGGTACTGTGGAAGAAGTCACACACACTTCTAGGTGCTCCTACAACCAACTTGGTTTTCAATTATCTTTGCATTTTGACGCAACAAGCCCATTTTCCTATAAAATTCAGGCATCAGAGGGATGATAATCAAGTACTAATATGACCAGAAGCGAATATGTGGTACCATCATTCAGGTATCAAGCAGTGGAATGATGGCTCAGGACAAGGGCATCCTCAGCTATGAGCTATTTGAAACTCATCTTGGATTTACCAAAAAATTTCTCTTAGCTGAAACCCTAATTGGTAAAACAAAAACCCTATGATATTAGGGATGGATGACATAATTTTAGGTCTATTTTGCAGTTAGAGAATAATTAGTCATTGAACTTAACATTACATGAATAATCTAAATGTAGGTCAAAATTACCAGGTTTGCAAATTTTAATGAAAATTAGACACACTAAATTAGCTTAAAAACCCATATAAATTTCATTCTGCACTTCCTTAAGGAAGGAACACTAAATATCTATTATGTTAAAAACAGAACAAACAAGTAATTTACTTTTAGAAGAATTTGAAGAAGTGACCATTAAAAACTGTGCATGACTGCTCTTTATTCACTCAATAATTTGTAAAATCTTTATAATAATTTGTAAAATATTTATAATATGATAAAGCTGAAAAAATCTCTTCTCAGTTAAAAAACTCATGAGTAACACAGATAAATTACTTAGTTTTTTGGTTTAAATATTATGTGAATTTTATACTTATCTTCTTTCATCTTTAAGGTAAATTATCAAGTAAAATTGTAACATTTTACAAAGCACCTATTAATATGGCTTCAATTTGTTTTAGTATGTATTTGATATAATATATTTGATAATTATTTAACATTGTTTTTAAAATCCAATGTTCTATTTTGAAAATGAGAAAACTCACAATGTCTGAAAACTAGAAGTACACATGTTTAAAAAGAAAAGCTATAACATGCAAAAGAATGAAACTAGAATACTGCCTTTCACCATGCACAAAAATCAACTCAAAATGGATTAAGGATTTAGACATAAGACCTGTAACCATAAA
>JAGFMF010011861.1:5288583-5380550 GCA_019455555.1 Galemys pyrenaicus
GACAAGGACAGACTGGGGACACCTGGTGGGGAGGGGAAGGGGAGGGTTGAGGGAAGATGGGAGCACGAGGGACTGAGGTGATGGTGCACTGGTGAGATGCTGATGGGGAACACATGGGGATTACAATTAATGGCAATATATGTAAATTTTAAAATATTTTAATAAAAAAATAAATAAAAAAAACAAAAAAAAAGAAAAACTAGAAGCATTAAAAAAGAAAGAAAAGCTATAAAGCAAAATATACTGAGTACATTTTTCTTAACTGTTTAATAGTTCTTCTCAAAACAAACATTTCAGCCTATTTCTAAATTGCTCATAAGTTCAGTGATTGGACTTTAGGTAAGTGTTTAGTATATTTTGGATTCAGTAGTTACAACTTCAAGTTCATCCCGCTCTAAGCTATCCCACTACTGGATACATCTACATTCAGTAGCACAAGAAAAACACAAATATTTATGAAAAGTCAAAAACTTCCAGAGGCCGTAGATAAATGCAGAACACCAAAGACCTGGTTTTACACAACTATCAGAATTTGACTGTAGTTAGCTTAGTTCATGCCTGCATATATTTTGTTTGCCACTATTTAAATAATGAACTTGCTTATTCCACAGTGCATAACTAGTCTGAAATCTCTTCTGGATTGTTTATAACACATATGTATTCTCATTTTCATTCTGAGACAGTAGATTCATTTGTATGGAACTGTGAACAATTTAGACAGTAAAAACCGTTGTTAATTGCTCAACATAGCTGACCATATAAGACAACAGCTTATAAGCCATACAACCATATAAGACAATCAGCTACCATATAAGACAACATTAACTTTTAAACAAAATGTCATAAATCTATAATTAAACAATTCATTTTAATATTCTTTATTAGAATGTAATTAAAAGACTGATTAGAAATATAATTAGAAATGTAAATTAGAAATGTAAATTAGATATTATAAGTATAGTCTATTGCAAATCATTCTCTGACCCAAGATTTCTTAAAGATATTAGTAATGATAATATTTGTAAAAGTGCTACTGGCAAATAATAACTATAGAATAGGTAATTACACTAAAGAGATTATACATTTTTAAAAAGTTGCTGATGATTAAAATGGTCTTAGTGAAATGTTGGGACGAACATGTGATTTTTGATAACTACAACATTTGATAAATTCCAACAATGAAATAAAAATATATTTGAGGATTTACTTTAGGTACATACTGGAGTCTTAATGATACATATAATCCTCAATAATCACATCTCTTTCTCTTCACGTGCTTTAAAAAATGTATGAAAAGGGAAAAATGGACAGCTTGCATAGTATTACACACCAGCTACTGTTCTAAGCATTTCATATATATTTGTTCAACACAAAATCAAATGAAGATAATCAGGATTATTAATGCCACTTACAATTTAGCAAAAACAAATTTAAATTCTATCTGGAGAAAGATATTGTTTTCCCTGGTCTCAAGTTATCTTCATATTTGTATATACACTGTCCAGTGCTCCATCAAAATTAATGAGGTATATGAAAGACAAAACCATTTTATCTAACCAAGAACACTGAAATATAACAGATATAATAGAAATATAAATAAAACTTACAAAGATTTAAAATATGTAATGTAATATAGGATAGTAAGATTGAAAGTTTTGACAGAGACCTGAAAATTACAAAAAGAAATTCTAAAAGTTCTAGAGCTGAAAAATATCAGAATATAATAGAATGTTTATAGAAAGACTTTAAAGTATATTTAAAGTCAAATATATTCCTATTACATTAAATTAAAAAGACTGAAAATTCCACAAAGTAACAAATGTAATCAGGTTGCATTCATACCAAAAATAAAACATCTACTGCTTCCAAAGACACACATCTAAAATATAATCATATAAAAATGTAAAAACTATAAGAATGGAAAATAATAAAACATGGAAAAGCAATAAAAAAATTGGTTGTACAGATTTTAGTATATGCCAAGGTAGAACTGAAGGCAAAGTACTAATAAATGAAGAAAAGGATTTTTTTTAATTGTGAAAATTTCAATTAACCAGAAAGATATAACACTATAAATTTGTATCTAAATACTTCCCAGCCTTTTTTGCATTCCACTCCTTTAAGAAAACGTTTTAGATGTTTGCCTCATCACTTCCCCTCAAAGTATTCTAAGCTATATATACTGCCTATTCATGTACTGAGTTTGGCTAAGGGTCCGATAGACTACTACATCAGGATTTTTTATGCTCACCTGGAATCAGCTATCACTCATATAATGAGAACATGATCTAACAGTACAGCATCAAAATATTATTTTAAATTATATAAAGATGTTGATATTCAATTATAATTTCACATTGTCAATATATGAATTAAAAGATAGAACAGGGAAAATAAATTCACAACTATGTGAGAGCTTTATGCAGATCTCTTTCAGTAATTAGTAGGGAAAAAAAAAGACACAAAAGACTTGAATAATATGGTTAACAAATATCCTGATTAATATATATAATGTACCTGACAACTACAGAAGACATTCAAGTGCAAATGAAACATTTATAAAAATTGACTGTATATCAAGTCATACAGATAGATTTCAAAAAATATGAATGATCAAATCATATATAACATGATCCACAAGTAAAGTAAAATTATATTAGGGAAGAATGGCCCAAACCAGAAAATCTCAATATTTTTGATATTTAAGAATTGCACTCTATGTGTCCCCCAATTATTATTATTGAACTTATTTTGAATTAGCTGATAATGTAAATACTAAATCTTAAAATTCATGGACTGCAGCTTTATTTGCTCAAGAACATTTATGACTTTATTGAAATATGTATGTTCAAAGAGAAGAAAGAAAAGTGATGAGCAAACAAAATCTTAAAAATAGAAAAACCTTCAGGAAATAAGCATAAAGAAAGAAGGAAATAGTAAAAGACTGAAATTAATAAAAATAGACAACAATTATATGTAAATAAAGATGTAAAAAGTCAAATATTATTTACTGAAATGGCTAATAAAATTGATAACCTCTTCCCACACTATACTTTTGGTGAATAAAAGAAAATCAGAAAAGGCACAATAAACTAATATCATGTATAAAAGTGAGATTAATACTAAAACAAGATATTTTAAACAAATTTATGACAATTATAAAATGTAGATAAAGTAAATGATACCTAGATGTTTATACAACTTACCAAAAATTGTGTAAAAATAGACAATCAGAGTAGCCCATAGATATTAGTGAAAGTAAAACAATAAAAATTTTCTCATAAAATATTCCATGCCCAGGTGGATTTATTGACAAATTCTAACAAATACTTTAGGATAAAATAACAGCATTTATATAAATTCTTTCAGAAAATTTTAAGAAGGGTAATGTTTTATAACTCATTTCATGAGGACAGTGGAATCTTGGTCATTACCAGAAAAAAAAAATCAATTTTAGGCTTTTTTCATCAACATACTTGTCAAAATTCTGAAGATTGTTTACAATCCAGAAATATGGTAACAAGGGAATTTTTTTTTAAAAATCATGCAACCTAACATGGGGAAGTTGAAATTGTCCCAGGATTTTAAGTTCAATTTGACATAAAATAATTCTCCACTGTGATAGAATGATAGAGAAAAATCATAAGACAGGTATCAGAAAAAATATTTGTTATATCAAATGCTTATGACAAAAATTCTTTGCAAACTAGGTATAGAAGATAACTTCCAAATATTATACACTACCATGCTGAACTGTAGAATATTGAAAGCTTTCCTTCTGAGATTGAAAATAATACAATGTTAACCACTGTTATCTCTTCAACCATTTACTGAAATCCCAGCCAGGACAATAAGACAAAGTAGTCAGTACTGAGATAGAAGATATCTAATTATATATGTTTTTTTGGATAGCATGATTACCTATATAGAAAATCCAAAGCAGCTACAAGAAAAGTTTTAGAGTTCATAAGTGAGCTTAACATGGTGATTGATAGCAATTGCTATAAAAAGTCAATTTTTTCCTATGTATCACTAACCAAAAGTTGAAGTTAAAGATATATCATTTAGAATAGCATCTAAATATTAAGTAGTAAGTAATACATCTGGCAAGTAATACGTACAATAACCATAGGAATTATTATTGAGAGAAATTAGCAAAGCCACAATAAATGGAGGTAGATACTATATTTATAAATTAGAAGACTCAGGAAGATATATATCTTCCCAAAATGATCCATATATCATTAGGATCTTGTTTTTGAAGGAGGAATATTAGGTTAATTCTAAATTTTATGTGGAAATGTAGAGAACCAAGAGTGATCAGAACAATTTTGAAGAGAATAAAATATTAGCAAAAGAAGTAAATATTTGTAACATATACAACAATCAAAAGTGTAAAAAATATATAAAGAATTTCTGTAAATAAGTATACATATAAATTGACTAGTCACCAGACAGAAAAGATATTTGTATGTCTAATACACATGTGAAAAGATACTTAAACTCATTGATGATCAGGAAAATGAAATTAAAGCCAATGTAAGCAGTTACTACACACCTACCAGAAATACTAAAATATAAGGTTAGTGAGGAAGTGAATTACCATATTGTTGGTTGGAGTGTAATTTATTTTAACTACTTTGAGTAATTTGAGTATTTTACTAAAGTTAGAACACACAGTTTATAACAGAACATATGTTCACAGGACAACTATGCTCATAGAATAAACATAAACATTCCCTGTAACCTAGCAACTTTATTTCTAGATATAGGCTTAACAAAAATATACATACATATATGTAATAAGACAAATGCAAGAATACTCAGGCCAGGGTTATTCACAATATATCATTAAAAGCTAGAAACTTGCAAATGTTTTCTACAATAGAAGGGGTGAATACAACATTGCATTTTAGATAAGTAGACACTATGCAACCACGGAAATTAAAGAATACAGTTTTATGCAGCAACTTAGTAAGTCTCAAGATATAAAACTGAAAGCAAAAAAGAGGAAGCATGAAGGGATATATGAGGTGGCAATAATGTTTTATTTCATTTACAGTAAGTGATCATTCTGTACATTTATTAGTTTGGGTATTTTTCTCTATATGTGCAATACTTTAATATAGAAAAATGAAATAAATGACATTTCTCTTAAATTAAAAAAAAAACCCCAACACCACTATACACAAATTAGTTAACTCTTAGAATTTGTAAGCAAATAGTACTAGTTGTTAAACATGCATGATGCTAACTATCTTTCATACACTGTTCTAAGTACTTGACAAATACAACTCATTCAATATCTTCAACAATCTTATGAGGCAGATACTATAAATACCTTCATCTTATAAACAAGTAGAATGAGAGCAAGAGAGATTAAGTACCTTGCTCAGGATCACAGAACTAACGAGTGGCCAGAAATGAATGGCTCTAATTCTGCACTGTTTACCATTACGCTGTACTGACTGACTCTCAGAGCAAATCTTTTGAATTTCAAGTGTCAGATTCATCCTTGTGAATGCATTTGAAATGAAATAATGTGTTCCTTTCTATACTGGAGCCCCTTATAAGTATATATCAAGTACTTTGTCTTAATCTTTTGAAACAGATATTTTCATGTTTTGCATAAACATAATTTTCTAACGCTCATGTTTATCATCCATAAGGATGAGTTTAAAATATACAAAAGAAATAAAAATTGTCATTAAAAATATGGTGTTGAATACAAACATTCTTAGCTGTATTGTCTGCACCTCTCTTTCCTAGTCTTTAAAATGGGCATAACCAAACCTTGCATAACAGAAAAGTCCTGAGAATAGTCACTTGACATTTGCTCTGAATTAAGTGAGTTAATTATTCACTACAGATGAAAGCCAACCCAGGTAACTAAATCCTAGAAATTTGAGAATCCCAACACACCTCACTTTAAATTAACATTTTGGAGATGAAAGTGCTGAATAACTTGACAAAAGTATTAACTTAGAAATATTAGTGTGTGGAACTTGAACTTGGACCTTTAGTGTGCCTTGAAAAAAAGTCTGAGTCTCATTTTTTATTTCCTGTTTTCCTTTCTCTTCCTCCATATAAAATATATAAACTAAATTTTAAAAAAATAGAAATTTTTGCCATTTAATTCAACAAAGGCATTTGATTAATTTTGTGTTTAAAGACTTACATTAAAAGAGAAAATATATTTTAAATAGGTAATTATCTCCAATTCAATTTTTTTACATAAAAAGCTTTTATAAACATTTATCTTCAAGCCTTACCCCTGGTTGCTCCCCTGCACCCACGCACATGGGCATGTGGGAAAACACATTCAATGAGAAAGTAAGAAGCATGTCTCAGTTTTTTAATTTATAAGCCATTTAATTGTTTTTAAGCCATTTAATTGATTTTTAAATCATTAAAGAGAGTTTATAAGGAAGTTTAGAATGTTGGTACTGGTCTTTAAAAAATGCTATCATACAATTTCCTTTTGCTTTAATTTACCCCTTTTGTTTTATTTTAACTCAATGATTATTGTTCACTGCAAACACAATCATAAAATTCTAGAAAAACAGAAAATAAAAAATCACTAAATGACTAAGACTCACATTTTCCAAATCAAACTAAAAACCAAGTTGAAATATATCATTTAATTGAAAAAGCAAGAACACTACTGTTAGAGACATAGAAATATACTATATTTCTATTATAAGGAAAACTTTTTTCTTGAATTTCATGACCTTTTCTAAATCAAGCATTCTTTAGACCTCTGTATTAATGCAGCCTCTCCTTTTATGAGAATGCGTCTCCACTTTTGTGAATGACTAAGTTCTTTCATCTGACTGGACACAGCTGGCGAGTGACATAATGAAAAAGGGAAATGAAAGTCTTTTTTTTTCCCTCCTGGAAAACCAAGAAATGTATAAATCATATTCAAGCTAAAGTATTAGTTGCTTGTATTACTGTATAAACTACACATGTTAATATGAATAGTGTTTTTTACTGTTTTGTGAATAAATGTTACTATAGTAGATTTTTACTTTATGTCTATCCACGTTGGTATTTAATGATGTACACCTGAAACTTATATAGTGCTAAAATGCAGTGTTCCTTTAAATGAAAATGTTATCAAACACATAAAATATCTATGATGTGTGGTTTTCCTAAACACTCCAAATAAATATAAATTTTGCATATTTAATTAATTGGAAACATTAAGTCACACTGACCAATTTTTAAACAGGTAACAGCTAAAATATTGAAACCAGTACAATATGTACAATAAAATGTACATTTAACTTATGGAGAAAGATTTCAAAGATTTGGGCACACAATAAACCAAAAAGTTTTCTTAGACACATATGAGAGCAGGAAGGAGTTTTGAACTTGACTAAAACTGGAGACAGTCAAAGAGGCTGACTCAGGAAGGAGAACGTCGGGTAAAAGATCAAGGACATGTGGCCACCCAGCCACACTTTCTGTGACCTTGATGGTGATCATCACCACCCAGGTAGCTGCCATTGACCATCACACACTGACCTATTGGGCACATATCCCTAATCTGCCATTGTTACAGGGAGTGTCCTAGACAGATATGACAATCCCTGTTTATGTTAATGACTCCGCTTGGATGCCCAGACCGTATGACTCTCGCAGGCCCTTGAAACCAGTGGAAGAAGAACAAATAATATCACCCTATGTCACTGGGATGCAGGGACTGCCAATATGTATAGGGGCTGGTTCGCACTGTCTCAATCCCTCATACCAAGCTTGATTAGCTATGCATAAAAACTCCACTACAGGGCGCAGAACGTTATTTTTGTTATCAGCAAAAGGTTTTGTGGGAAATGAAAGCAATATGGAATTTCAACCTCCTGCCTGCCGCCTTGCCAGGTTTCTACTATGGCCTACTTGACTGATTGGGTTCACTGGACCCCATGTCGAGGGACTAAGGTGTGTGTCTTAATACTTCTGATGGGAGTGTCATTGATTGGAGCCCTTCTGGCTCTGCATGCACCCAAGGCCAAACCAAAGATCTTTGCTGGCACATTGAGCAGGGCAGGCATTCAATCAGTACCAGTGCCAGTGAAATCATCCATTGGCATAGGCGAGGTTTTGCACCTCCCAGTCCCTTTTAAAAAAACTACATGCACCAGTTTCATCTTTGGAAGCTTGGGGCACTTTGGAAGCTTTGCCCCTCTAAAAGCCTGGATAGGGTACTTAGACAGTGTCACCAATAACTATACCTTGCGCTTTAAACAGAATACCACACATTACATTCAGAGTTGTGTCCGGCTCCCCTATGTTTTGTTCAAGGGTACATAAGGGAACTGGTGCCTAGAATGATGGTCGGCTCCAGGTTACTCAAGTGGGTGAAATGGGCTGTCTCTCTTTTCACCTGCAGGATTTACTTCAAGTTCACATTAGCAGTGTCAAGGGCACATAGAAGAAATTTAGTAGGGTTCAAGGAAGAAGCTAAAGAAGCAATTTCTGAACTAAATAGAACTTCTTGTTTTTTCATTTTCAAACTTTCCCTCTACTTTATAATTTATAATAAATAAATGTTACTAATTTTCTTTCATTATTGCAATACATTCATGAGAGATAAAGTTAAACAATTCTCAAGTATACACATCAAGAGGGAGGGAGGAGCACAGGGGACTGTGTGATGATGCATGGGTAAATTGGTGGTGGAAATTCTCTGGGACTACACTTGAGAAAAGAAAGCAAACATTGTTTAAAATGAACAATGATGTGAAAAAAGTATATATATATATAAATTTTAAAAGAAATAAAAGAAAGTCTTGTCCCCATACCATACTCAAAGTTCCCCTCCAAGAGACATCCATTGTTAAATTTCGTATTTGAATGTTCAGAAATTTTCTGTAAATATGTGTGAATGTGAATGTGTGCATGCACTTATATAAATGCTAATGTATCTCCTTTTTCTCTACTTAATACAACTTGAAAAGTATCCCAGATTTGCGTATGTTGAGCTATTTCATTTTTTAATAACCATATGTATTCTATCACATGGATTTAAAATAGTAACTCACCTGTTAGGGTTGAGGCAATTGCTGAATTTTTATGTTATAAACAATTTAAAAATAAAATTAATATGTTTCCTACTAGACTTGCTAGGGTCAAAGACTATATAAAAATCTGATTATTTGGTACCTTTAAATGTCAAATTTTGATCAATTCAGGAGTACATTAAGATTCTCATGTCTACACCTGGACCTATGAAAACATACCTCGTGTGAAACTAGCCCTAGACCTCCCTCCCTTCCCAGAGGAAAACAAAAAAAGTGTTCGTAGGCCTGAAAAACTCTTAAATATCTATCAATATATTTAAATCATATATAAAGTCTTTTTTTGAACAGAAACCTTTGTGTGTGTGTCAGAAGAAGTGGGCAGATAATGATTTTCATCACGTAGAAATGTTATTTTACGTATTTATTATCTATTCATTTATACGTTAGTTATAACAACGTAAAACATGACAGGTCTTAGTAAGAAAATAACCCGAGAAGAATCTTAATGAAAAATTTCATGGAAATTCACCAGCCACTAGAAAGGAAAAACTAAAGCAAACATCACTACAAATTTTACAAAAGGAAACTCCATCAAAATCTCACTACCAATCTTAAGTTTTTTCTATCTTCTTTAGAAAAAGAAGTAAGGAAGGAAGGAACTAAGAAAGGAGGGAAAAAAAGAAGGTTACTTACATGACATAAACTTTTTTTACAGTATATTGGCTAAGGCTATTAATTTCATACTTCTGTGTGGTATATGAATAAATGTATAAAGCATTCATTAAAGGATTTTGATTTTTTTTAAGATTTATTTATTTATGCACACAAGAGCTGGGGTACAGGCCAGAGATCAGGGAGGTGAGAGGAGTCACCAGAGACAGAGCGGGAGCAGAACAGGCAGATCGACTGAAATCCACTGCTGAGGGGAGCAGCAGGGAGGCAGGAGAGGTCTGCCACACCTTGTGGGTCCCCTCCCTGGCCAGCAGCAGGGATCAAACTCGTGCTGCAGTGGCTGCGGTTTGCTTCGTAGTGTGTTGCTTAACCCACTGTGCCACCAGGGAGGGCTCAAGATTTTGATTTTTTTAATGTGGTATTTATATAGTACTATATTAAGAATTATATAGTGCTTGATAGATTTCTGTGTATTTTGTATGGTGTTGTGTTTAGATTCATTCAAACTACAAATGCAACTTCCTATTCTCCATCCTTGAGTTAATAACTATAAACCATCACTCAGAGGAGATTCAGCTCTGAAACAAGTAGGATCCCACCAATGCCTGGATTAGAGTAACTAAATTACCAACGATGAGGCAGTAGCCCTATATAATCTGGGCAAAGTCAGAGCAGATACTCAATGGACAACCAATTTACACACAAATATTTATCTAAGGATTCCTCCAGCAACTTAGTTACCAATATTTTTCAATCATTCTCTAAGGAAAACAGAATAAGAATTGAGGAGACAAAAGTGAAGTACTACAGAAAAGCTAAGGTAGTGACAGACACTTAGGGTAAAGACTTGTTATATAACAGTAAAGTCAGAAATTTTCTGAAGTTATGGCTCTTCCAGTTGACAGCCACAAAGGATGGCTCTTTGCAGTTTGCAGCAGTGCTGTGGCCATGGAGTAGCCCACTGGCCTGATAGGAAAAATGGGTCAAGGTCATCTTCCAGGAGAATGATGGTACTCCTGTGGAGACAGTCCCCAAAACCCAGTTCCTTGTTTTATTATTATTATTATTTTTTGGCAATGAGAGTATTTGGAAGTAAAATTATGGAAATCTCAGTAACCTCAGTAAAGCAAAATATGAAGGGAAACATTAGAAGAAAAGGATGGGAAGGGTGGAAGAATAAAAGAAAATTAATGAGAATGAGTCAATATTAACCTTGTCAGAGTAAACCACAGAATTTCAAAAGGATAAAGGCATCCTAGAAGTGTTTCTCCAACACCCTCTTTTTAAAGATGAGGAAATAAAGTTCTTGAAGTTTAGGAAATGTGCTTGCATTCACACATGTAAATTCTAGAAGTTCTGAGCCACTTTTCAAAGTTTCCTGACACCAAAGTCATTTCTCACAATACCGCAGAACATCAACATTCAAGGTCATCATAGCTTATGTCCCTTCCTTGCTTCTACCAGATAACTGCTGGCATCTGGGGCTGCGGTCAGCATTTTCAGAAGACTCCTACTTTCTATATCTAGGGGTTCCAAGTTTAAGTGATGATGGAGAAGACTCCCATGCACAGATTTAATTCACCAACTCAGGCCTGTGCAATCAACCAGTGCAAAAACTTTAAGAACACCATTAACACGCATGTGTTATTTCAATGTGGCAATGCTTTTAATTGATCATTTAAAGATCACAATAATAAAAGTAAATATCTATACCCTTGATATGTTAAAAGCATCCAGGAATGTTTATTTTAATAAAGTTTTGACATTTTCACATTTATATATAAATGGAATTTTAAAAATTCAGAATATGAATATTCTCAAAGTTTGAAAGGATAATCTGAAACTACCAGTTTCTTATATAAATGATGAAACTGAGCTCGAGAGTAAGCAAGTGGTTTAAAGCCACCCAACGAGTTAGACCCTAGGTGAGGCTGTCCACCTAGATTTCCTAGTTGCCCTTTGAGTATGCTCCATGCAGCTACTCTCTAAGTACAAATTAAATCATTTGGATTAGCTAAACGATTCTTGGGAAAGTATAATTGCCTTGATCATACACGATCTTTGACACATTTCACTCTGTTTTCAATTCTTCAAAACAGTCTGGGACATAATAGGTATTTAGTCAATTTGGATTTCTCTATCCTTATCCCTTCTCATCACCAAATTTCCCTACCAACCACTTTAAAGATTGCTAACACAAAGTACATATCATCTCCTGAGTCAAAGTGGGCATGCTGACAGCGCTACCCAAAGGACTCTGGTGGAAACCAGGGTCTTGACTCCAAGTATAAGTATTGGAAATGTACCCCAAGGTACCCTTTGGGGATGCCCATGTGGAGGCTTCGAGAATAAGTGGGGGTGTCACCATGAAAAAGCACTGATAAGAGAGGGTTTCACTGACGCTTGAGGGTAAATTTCCAAATGCCAAACTCTTTCTTCCTCAGCCAGATGTGCCTCCTAAAAGCAGCTTCCTACTGTCTGTAGACTTTTTTGAGATTATGAGCTGAGTTAAGATAGAGTTTTAGGATAAGAATGTCTGTACTTAAAGACACCCCCATTAAGTTACCTACCTCCTCTGTAAATTATCCTCAAGAAATAAATCTAAGCTAAACCACTTATAATGTCTATTAGCCTTTACATTTAGATGTAACCTGAATCTTAGTTTTGACAGGTCTCTTTAATATAATGAAGCCCTTTTAGTCTTGTTTGAGATTAGTTTACCCCCTAATACATTCCTTCCAACACTATGTTCTCTGAGTCAGCAAACAGCTTCCCCTGTGATTTGAGCCTGACTAATAACAAATTAGACTTTGGAAGATTAATTACTAGGCAGAGGCATTTTCCAGGTGGCACATTCCCACTTTTAGGAAACTTGGTCATTTTGGTCATTTTACTTTTGCATCTGTTTGAAGTAAGAAGTCCTTTGGTTGAAAATAACATAAGTCTCTTCAATATCTTTCACAGTAGCATTGATGTGTTGATTTTTAGATAATATTTTAAACTGAACTAACACCAAAAGCATTTTCAAATGCCATACTTGAAAATCATTTACATAATTGACAACATATAGAGGGTAGTAAATATTTTTACTAGGTGTTTATTGAGAACCAGCAATGGGTAGTTTTATGTTAAGTGTAAGCCAATGTAAGCCATTAAAAGATGCATTGGGACAATTCTTTTCCTTAAGTTCTTGTCTGTCTCTGACACATCTTGGAATTTTCTACCCTTGTCCTAAGAAACTTGATTTAAGTTAGCTTCCTTTAACTCATTTGCTGACTTATATCATCATCGACTTTGTCTCCTGTTGTTCAAATAAGTCCGTACACTCAGAAATATGACAACTTACAGTGTTAGGTAAAATCCTTCTAAAGCAGATACATGCTTTGGAGTTGCAACTAGTTAACTTTGGGCTTCTACTTGAGACAAAAAGCGACTTCATCTGATTAGAGAAAATGTCCATCAAGACTTAACTACTGACACTCTGTCTTTGTTTCACCAACCAGGAATAAGATAAAGCAGAGGAAATGGAGGAGCTGCAGTTAGGCATTTGCAACACACAAAGTCCTTGTTTTCTGACTAGGCACTGCAGAAAAGCAATTGTCCATTCACAGCACATCCTCTGCATTTCAGAGCTAATATTTTTGCAGTTCTTAACTTGGTACATTACAGTCTAAGGTGGTTACTTTTGTTAACCCTTTGAAATGTGCTATGTACTTAGTATCTTGCTTAAAATTACTGTTAACATGACCCAGTTTTTAAAATCTCTGGTCCTCAATGTTAAGTACAGAAACCTTAAAAAAAATCAAGAAATTTTGGGAAACAGAGTAATGGTTTCAAATAAAACTTGCTATTGCATAACTTTGAGAAGGGTAACAAGGAAATCCATGTTAAACCTATAGTACTTGAATTGTTTTTGCAAATTTGACTCATTAGGTTAGAATGATTTTTAGCAGTGGCCCCTCTCAATACATCATAGGAATTACCATTGAAAACAACATTGCCCCGTGTTTAATTGCTCTCCTTCCTGAAGCAGTGAGTTTACTGTATAGGAATGCATTTGCCTGTCTTTCTGGGCAAAGTGTTTGAATCTAACAATTTAACAGTTACTCTGACTAGAGCACATGAACAGAATCTAGTGATGATTAATTAGTCTCCAGGCTCAATCACTTCAGTGTCTAATTAAATTTCTCACTGTGTTCAAGTACTAAAGGAAATAATAATTAGTAAATTTGCAGGGGTAATAAAATAAGTTTTTATTTTCCTTTGTAAATAATAGTTAAATCATTGATCATACGAGTGCCTGCATTTTCCCTAATGATGCCTAAGTCCAGAACATTTTTAAAAACATGCAATGAGGCAACAAAGTACACTTTCCTCAAGAATTCATTCTGAAACACCTTCTGTCAGCTTTTCTGCCACCAACCTCATTACCAGTTTTTTGCACTCATTAATTTCGTCTTGGAGTCCTCTATTAACCAACATCACAAACTCTAGGAAACAACGAATTTTCTTTTTCCCTTTTCCACAACCCTCACCAATCTTTACCAATATTTTCCTATCCTCTCCACCAAAAATAAAAAAATGCACAAACTCTAAGATTTACACTGGAGAGAAAATATCGCATTCATTAAAAAAAAAAAAAAAAAAAAAAAGCAGCCGGGTAAGTGGGAGCTCAAAGTGTAATGAAAATGCCTGATGTCCCATGCAGCAGGGGATGAAGCCCTGCTTCCCCTAAAGAGTTAATGCAGGGTAAGTGATCATGTTTAGTCAGTTCGCCCAGAAAAAGGAAGGAAATTCAAAAGCTGGTTGCTTTAGTAACAATCACAGACCACCCCCCACCCCGCCCCCAACATATGCACAGGTTCATTTTAAATAAAACTCCTGCTATGTCTCTGTGAGTCTGCTCTCTCAAGAAAAATGAGCTTGCCGCTGAAATGGGTGGTACCTACCTCAACCATTAAACAAGACATTTAACCATAGTGGCAGTCCTGTGACCTTTGAATGCCGTGAAATCTCTGAGTGGTGCTGCTCGTTCATGAAGACGTGAGCTGCGGAATCCAGCAACTTCATCCAGGATTAGGAATATAATTAAGTAAAAAAAAAAAAAAAAGAAAGAAAGGAAAAAAAAATGAAAGACACACAAAGCACGCAGAGAGCTCAAGTAGGAAGGAAGGTAAGAGTCTCTCCGGGCGAGTACACCACTTTTCTCCCAGACAAGCGCTGGGACAGAGCCGAGCCGCTGCAGTGCCCAGACCCACCGACTGGCTGGGGAACAGCAGCCGCCTGCCAGGCTGGGAGGTGCTGTCAGTTGCCACAGGCAAGGAAAAGCAGAGACCAATCAGCTTCAAGTCTGGCAGCTTACTGGAGTGGAGCCTTTTCTGTTTATGTTTCCTCATTTCAAGAGTGACGTCAAAGGGTTTAGTTTTTCCTCTGCATGTGCTATTAATTTTAAAGTACTGTACGATGGGAAGAATGTGCATGTGCCCGTGGTAAGCTTGGTCTCCCTAGTCTCAGGGGAACCCAAGAAACGTTTCTACACACGGGCATAAATTTTTAAAATTTAAAACACTGCATGTGGTTAGGTGTATCAAAAAAAAAAAGTAAAGTGGACAAAAAACCCTGAGCTAAATAAGAGCAGCAATGTTTATGCTTTTTCTGAATGTGAGGGTATAGACTCTGCCCACCTCCCAGCTGTTGCTAATTTTTAAAGTAATTCATTTTTACCCCTACCTAAAAACGAGTTGCTAATTCATCTTTATTGCCAATAGATGCAGAATTGCACAAATGAGCTGGTGAACAGTATTTTGTACAGTGGAAAATAGAAATCATGTTTATACTGCTGATCTCTGCTTTTCTCTCTTTCTTCCAGTTTTGGCTGTGAAATGTCAGCCTTGTTCCTGCCAGGGAGATCCCTCCTGAAACTCCCCACAGGGAGTCACTCAAGAAGCAGGGCGCAGTAATGCACACAGGTACGTCTGGGGGTACCAGCAAGGTGTACGAAGGTCCGGTCATTTAGGGATACTTCTTCCACTGGGGGCCCCAGCTTCTCCTTGTATTTCTCTTCCCACTCTGGAAAATCTCAGTGCCGGCCATCTGTTGTTTCTGCCACCCCCATATCCTCTCCTTCTCCCCTCACCCCCTTCAGCCAACAGAACTTTTTTCTTTTAGAAACTTTCCTTTCTCTCTTTCTGGGTTGCATAGACTTTCCCCCAGACCTCAACCAACTGAACTCAAAGGCCATGTGACCCAGCTGGGCCAATCTGATTTCTCCATTGCTCTAGATACAAAAATGGTTTTAGGGGTAGAAGCAATACTCAGAAAAAGGTCAGATTCCTTTTTCAAATATTAATGCTTCTTTGAGGAAGGGGGCATTTATATCTCTCTATGATGCTACTTGTTGGTTAAGCAAGTCTGTATTTGTTGGGTTCATCTTTGTTGTTAAAGGTCTGCCAGAGACCAAACAAATCTGCTCTCATATAGTTTACATTTTGTGGGAACAGAAAAGCAAACATGAAAAATAACTAAATGTAAAATACCAGTTGGTTATAAGGGCTATGAAATAAAGGAAAGAACACAGATTTGTGTGTGTGTGTGTGTGTTGGCAGACTTTCAAGGTGTGGGATGTGAGAGAATGAAAGGACTCAATTGGGTTCTGACTTGGGCAAACTAGCTTAGAGCTGCCACCTATAGAATAAGGGACACTGTGAGAAGAACCTGGCTTGAGGTGAGATAGAGTGGTTCTTGACCATCATTCAACAGCATCAAATATTTCATTACTTACCCTGTATCAAAAACTGTTCTAACTGCTGGAGAGAAAGCAGTAAAAAGCAACCACAATAACAAAAACAAAACAAATACAAAAATCTCTTACCCTCATAAAACTTAGATTCTTCTGATGGTAGAAAGACCATGACAATATACACAACATTTAGATAGGATATTGTATGGTAAGATACTGGGGAGAAAACAGTTTACAGGAAGAGTTTGCTGGTCATATGGAGGCTTCTAATTTTACACTGAATATTCAGGGAGGTCTAGCTGCAATGATGATATTTGAATAAGACTTAGAGTTGATGGGAGATAAGTAGGGAAAGAGCGTTACAGGTAGGGAAGCATCAGGTGTGAGTGTGGTTATCAGATAAAGGGAAAGGTAGTGGGTCTAGAGGGAGCAGATCAAGTAGGACTTTCTAGGGCATTGGAAGGATGAAGAGGAGTGAGGTGATATGATTCACATTTTAACAGGATCGCTCTGACAGCTGGTCCAAATCAGGGAGGAAGAAAGGAGGCTAATAGAGGGTATATATTCATGTTTAAAAGAAGCCAGAGATTATGGTGCTGTTCACCAGGATAGTTTGGGGGGAGGTGACTAGTAATGTTTGGCTCTGTATTATATTTTGCATTAGAGACAATAGGATTTGTTAAATGAACTGAATGTTGGATATAAAGGAGGGAGATTAGTGAGATGAGTCAATAATCTCTCCAAAATGTTGGGTTCCATCAAGTAGAATAATGGAGCTAGCATTACTCAAGAAAGAGTGGGAACAATAAGTTTTGATGTGTACAATGAATGTGTTAACTTTGCTTATAAGATAGCTGCATGGAAAATGTTGAGCAGGTAGTTGAATACGTAAGTCTGGAGTTTCAGACTAGAGGTGAAAATTTGGAAGTCGTGTGTGAGAATAGATAAAATTGACATATGGAAAACTCCAGGCAGTCCATGATTAAGTAGTGAAAAACATGAGGAAAACCAGCAAATAAGATTGACAATGAACTTCCAGGAGGGAAGAAAAATCCAAAAGCCAAAAGAGGGTGGTATCTTGGAAGCCAAATGAAATTTTCAATAATCAGCTGTGTAGAATGAAAGTTAGATGAAAACTAAGACTTGACTTTTGTGCTCCTGAAAAAAATCAGGTTCTGTGCAAAGTGGGAAATATTAAGAGAGACTGGAAGGAAAACACAGACAGGGCATAGAAAATTCTTTCAAGGATTTTTTTTCTCAAAGAGCAGTGAAATGTGGTAGCAATTGGAAAAGAGAGTCGAGACAAGGATTTTTGCATGAAGAAATACAGCATTTTGATGGAAAAGATTCAATTGGTAAGAATAAGTGCAGAAGGAGATGGGAAATTGCTAGAACCCATATGGAGTGTGTGATAGGTAGACTGGCCCTCCAAAATTTTCCACATTTTAATTCCAGAAACACATGAATATGTTTTGTCACATGGCAAAAGAACTTTACAGATATAATTGTTATGGGATCTTAGTGGAGAAATTGGCCTGGAGCTTTTTGAGCTCTTAAAAGCAGCAAACTGTATGTGACTAGAAGTAGAATAGAGATGTAACAGCAGAAGAATTTAGAGAAATTTCAAGTATCAGAAATAAATATTCAGCACACTTCCACTGGCTCTGAGATGTAGAATCCATGTGCTGAGTTGTCCTCCTCCCTCCCCCGCTAACAACAAAGAAATAGGTTCTTCATTCTACAACTGCAAGGACCTAGATTGTGGCAACAACCTGAATGAATTTAGAACCGGATTCTTCCCTAGATGCAAGATGCTGACATCTTGCTTTCAGCCTGAGAGACTCTAAGCAGATTATGTAGCCAAGTCCAACTACAGATATAGATATGAAGTAGTAAAGTTTGTGTCACAAGAGACTGACATGATGGTGCACTGGTGAAATGGTGGTGGAAATTCCATGGGGACTACAATTGATGTCAAATATATATAAAGAAAGAAAAAATAAAGTTTGTGTCAATTGGCTGTAGGAAGAGTAGAAAACTAAAATACAGGGGTTGGTTTTAGGAAGCAGCATGGATTATGCATCCACAGAAACAGAGTACAGGTGCTGTTAGGTGGTGCAAGGTTGAGAAATTTCTCTGTGACTTTTAATTTCTCAGTGAAATAGGGGTTATAGGTACTAACTAAGAGAGCAGATAGGAAAAGTGGTGGCTTTTGAGGGAAAGTGATGTAAAATAGTCATCCACATAATTATCCAAGCAGCATAATGTAATGGTCAGGATTATTAGGGAGCTATCTGAGTTTGTCTATCTTGAACTAAAGTGATGCTAGATAGCATGTTACCTTCATAGTATCTATGAGACATCTAAATAGAAATGCCATGTAGGTAGCTGGAATATAATTCTGGAGACACAAGGGCAGATAAAATAGTATTGAATGGCAGCTTGGGAGAGCATGAGATAACTGAGGGAATGATAACAGATTTGAGTTCTAAACTCTGTGATCCCAGTGTTTAGATGTTGGTAAACTGAGTATGACTTAACAAAGGAAGGAGATATACCACCCATAAAGTGGTCTCTCCGAAGTCAGGTTCTTATTGCTTGTGCTGTGGATTGAATTATGTCCCTTTTAAATTCATATGTTGAAGCCCTAACCCCCTAACGTGACTGCGTTTGAAGATAGAGCTGATAAAGTGGTAATTTAGATTAAATGGAGTAATAATGGCAGGATCCTAATCTGATAGGTCTGGTGCCCTTTGTAAAATACACTGGGGGATAATATCTGGATGGGCTGCTTTTAGGCAATCTGGGTACAGGAGTGAGGTACCAATGAAGACTCACGACTTATTTCACTCCCTTTAAACCATATTTGGGCTTTATTCCCTGTATAATTACTTTATGCAGTTTTTTTTTTTTTAAACTGGTCCTTTGATCATTTTTCATGTTCCCTATGCTGCCAAATCTTGATCTGGGAAAAGCAGTGATTACCCCTCCCCCAACAGCTGCCAACACCTGTTTTGTCTTTATATAAAGCTGGACCTTCTGCTTCAGGTCTGATCTTGTCCCCAGAGACTTTCCTCTGGCTGACCATTTTTAAAATAATCCGAATATGCACTCAGAGATATTCAGCCAGTCAGCTCCTCTTTAAAACAAAAAAAGAATCAAAACATGCTTTCAATGTAGTGAGAACACAACCCCAGACCAAGCCTCCTCAGTTCCAGTGGTCCTTAACCAGGAGAACAGCTGTTCTAGGGGTTTTCTATTTTGCACAAATTCCATTTAATACCATTTTGAAACTATTAAAAACAACATGTGATGATATTCCCAAAAAGTTACAGTCTGCAAGCTCAGAAAAAAGCCCTCACCAGACACTAACTTTGCTGGAGTTTTTATCTTGGCCTTCTAGTCTCCAGAACTGTGAAAAAAGAAATTTCTATTGTACCCAGATTATAAGTGCCCAGACTATGCTATTTTATTATTCAATTTGGACTAATAAAGTCAGTTATGTGAGTCAATGAATTCTCTTTTTTGCCTACAGCCATTTTAGTTGACTTTCTGTTTCTTGTATTAGGAAGATTTCTAACAAATTCAATACATTGTCAACACTTCCTAGAGCTAACTGTCAACTATATTGTCCCTAATACAAATATTTTAGCACTTTCAGCTTGAGAAAACTTTAATGATGTTTGTATCTACACATATATATGTGTGTGTGTTCCATAAACATTTCTATAAACACAGTAATGTTCACCTAAGATTCCTTAAAATACTGATTTATTTTCTGAGTCCCTATTAACACATAATTTAGGGTGGTTTTTGAAATAGAACATTTGAAGTAACCACATGTTCTGTAATTTATTGGTTATAAAAATAATCTAAAAAGACCTACCTTATTTCAGCCTCTTCGTTTTCTCCCCAAATCCTCTTCTAAAACAACCTATGAAGTGATAGTCATTTTCTGACCTTACAATTCAACTCCCTATTTTCTCTATTCTTGAAATAGAAAATAGAACTTTTATCTGGTTGCATCTCTAGGATAGTAGATTTCCCCTTGACCTAAAGATGTTAAATTTGTTCAAGAAATACTTATCAAGTATACACATTGACAGAATCCAATCCAGTGTTATTGGTACGAACAGAGAAAAATAGTATGATTTCTCTACCTGTAAAAGGTATATGACTTCTGGGATGTAACACATGTTCTTATAACAAAAACACTAAAGGTTCAATGAAAATTCAAAGACAGGAAAATTTCCACATGGGTAAATTTGTGAAAATTTTGCATAATTTAGGAGATTTCATTTGTCCTGAATCAGGAAGATCTATTAAGTTGTTGGAATGACCCATAGGTTGTGTGTAACGGGAGTGCTGGATATGAAAAAGAATAATATATTGTGACCCCACCAACTGAAAAATCATAGGAAGTTAAATTTAGAATTTGGACTTTACATATTAAGGAACTGAAAGATTATTAAAGGCTTGCAAGTAGAGGATTAAAATAGCAGTGAATTATTCCTGTTAACAAAATGGTCTAGTGCTGGGTATAAACAATTAAGCTTGTGATCACAATATAGTGGAATGAGTAATGTGATGTAGGAGGTCAGGATGAATTGGGAGTATGTAGAAGAGAAATCAACACCAGATTTTTAATTCAACAAAGACATCTTCCTGAAAGCGATGACATGTGTGATAAAGTCTAAAAGATAAGAAGTACTCTGGTAAAAAGGGAAATACTCAAGATGAATAAGAGATACTCCACTAAAACAAAGGTGGTAGAGGGTATGCAAAAGTGTTTCAAGTCAAGATGATCACACAAAGACAGATGAAGATGGGCATGACTCACTTCAGGGATCAAAGAAGCAAGCTTGGCTTGGCTGGAGCAATAAGGAGACAGCACAGGGCTTTTTAATTATATTAAGAAATTAGGAGTTTATTCCAAGAGAAATGGAGATATAGTGAAGAGTCTTAAACAATAAGAGAATGATCGTATTTATATTTATTTTGAAATAAATACTACTTTGGTAGTTGTATGTAGAGCAAAAATTAAAGTTTAGAAGGAAAGGAAGTTTCTAAAAGTTTAGGAAGACCAAAGGAAAAGTATGGTTATTTGGAACAGGGTGATTGTTATAGGAAAGGAAAGATGTGAGTGGATTTAACAGTTTTTAGAAATGTAATCATTAAGATCTGGTGATAGATTGAAGGTGAAAGATGGGAGATTTGCTGTGGTATATGAATAAAAATGAGAGAACCAGAATGACCCTGAAGCTTTAGGCATGTCAAAGGATCCATTTACTGAGGTTTGACAGGGAAGGTGATAACTTCAATTTTAACTTAACAGCACAGAGAGATGGATATGTGTTAGGACATGCAACAGAAAAAAACCTAGGTTAGAACAGGTTTGAATACTACAATATAGGGAAAATAGACAATCCAAGATGATGTATCACTCAACAAATGTGCCGAGATGGAAACAGAAAAGGATCTGGGGATAAAAAACAAGATTTAAGGGCTAGGCAAAGGTCTCCAAATTAAAACGACTCTGATGAAATTTTGCTCCAGAATTATAAGGAAATACTATTTTGTTGTTTAGCGTCTCAAGTCTGTGGTATTTTATTATGGCTGGTTCTGCAAACATGCCAGAATACAGACCCTAGCACAAAGAGTTTGGGGCAAAGTTGCTTTCCAGAACAAAGGAGACCAATGCCTTATGCAGTTGACTGCTTATGTGTTTCCTTTCATTGTATCAACATATATTTAACTATAATTTATATTTTGTTTTTATTATCAATTAAATGTTTATAATTTTACACATAGAAGTAAATTAAGTCATATTTTATTAAAAATAAGTTAATAATTACTTTGCAATGTTTTATCAGTCTTCCTTTAAAGAGCGATTGCCCTTCATGTGTTTAAAATATCAAATGTTTATAAAGATTTACTTTTTATGCATTTTTAAAAGATATTTGAATATTTTGAGCTATTGTAAAAGTAATGAACAGTAAGATAATCCTCACTGGGAAAGTTCAAATTCATCATAAAAATTAAGAGATTTTTAATGTTATAAAACTCCCTTAAATAGCAAGCTACATGAGGGCACTTAAAATCTGAATGGGTGATACTGTGATGAGAGAATTATGGGGGCTACAACTATGTAGGAAAATTTTTTTAATTAATAATAATAAAAGAAAAACTAATAGCAAATATCTTGTTATGAACAATTATATAAACAGTAAATAAAAATAAAATAAAACCTGAATCCCATTTAATAAAAGTTCCAACTCACAGGTTATATTTTTTTTAAGATTTATTTATTTATGCATGCACGAGCTGGGGTGCGGAGATGAGAAGGTTCACCAGAGATAGTGGAGTGGGGAGCAGAACAGGCAGATCTGTGGAAATACCCTGCTGAGGGGAGCACTGGGCGAGGCAGGAGAGATCTGCTGCGCCACGTGGGTCACTCCCTGCAGGGGATCAAACTGGTGCTGCAGTGGCTATGCATAGCTTCATAGTGCTGAGACTTAAACCCTTGCACTACCAGGGAGGTCCTCACAAATTATTTTTTAGGAATCTTCTAGTGAGCATGAAAATATCTTGCATGTATTTTAGGAAGCACTCACCTTGCGTTAGCACTGAGTACCATACTGTCATGAAGTCTGAGTCCACCAGTTGTGTGATATGCTCCTGGCACCTGCATGGACATAACATTTAGAAGCAGCAATATGTAGTTGCTTACTAACTACAGTGTTGTTGCTCAGCAATTCCTGAATTGTTGAACAAACAAGAGTGGATGGAGTAGGTATATGAAAGCCAAAGGATTAAATCAAAGAGACTGATTGGAGGGCCTTACAACACCATACTCAGTAACTTCGGGCAGTTAACTGTTGGGAATCCAAATTATATGAACCTAGGAGGCAAAATTAGAGTGCTCATGGAGCGATTGAGGCTTGAGGCTCTTATTTTGCAGAAGGACAAAGTTTGGGGGTATGAGCAGTAGAACAGGTATTCTGCCAAACATTAAAACAGAGCAATAAGAAATTTTGACTCAGAGGAGGTTACTAGCATTAGGGAATTCCATCTTTGTATGTCTTTCTCATAAGAACAATATGCAGAACTAGTAGAGCGTGAGTATAGACAGGAAGAAGCACATACTTCTCATGATAACAAACCAGTATGCCCTGGGAAGCAGATCCTTGTATTAAACACAGGACAGGCCAAAGCATTAACCTGAGATCCACCTAAATAGCGCTAAACCTTTACCACATACAGTGCAGAATCCCTCTGTAAAAGCCCTCAGGGGTGTGTGATGACTTTCCTCTTCAGATTTACAGTCCGATTGTGGTGACCTTGACTTTTGTTGAAGAGAGAGCGTGGAGGTGCCTGGACAAGGTGTGGATCTGCTATGGTGACTATAATGGATATGTTAGATACAATTTAAAAATTTGCTTAAGTCAGATTGTGTTAAATCACATGTAAAATTAATTTCATATGAAATTAATTTCACATGAAAATTATTTCAGATTTCAGGAAATGAGCACTATAAATATGTACTTGCAGCATATTAAATGCTTATAATGATACTTTCACCTTATTTTTTGAGGCAGACATCTGTCAACAGGAAAATGTTCTTGATTCACAGATTAATGAATAGCTAGGGACAAGTTTCTGCAAGAGACTGAAAACATGAATGTCGTTTTTTTTTAGAGTGCTTCATTTCCCCCTGCCCCATGACTTTTCTTGTCTGCTTGCTGCCTGTCACAAGGCTCACCCATATTTTCTATGCTACATGATCTCAAATCAATACTGACTTTACAAGCTTCTCCATGTTTGCTAGAGATTAAAGGAATACTTACTTCACACCTGCCTTCATGTAGACTGAACAATGATAAGCAGCAGAGACAGTAACTTTCTAGTTTCTTAAGAAGTTACAGAATTGATCCAAATGTATCATTTCCTATATTGTCTAATTAATGTTAGGCTTTTAATGCTGTCATGTTCATCATTCTCTCCATTCTTTCGACATCCAGGTTTATTCCCCAAGGCTATGCCAGAATGCTCTTACCCATTTCCAACAAGTTAAGTTCTTTATAGCCACTGCTCTGATTTTCACTTGAGTTCAGGCAGAATTGCTACCTAGGGAATTCCCATCTTCCCAAGAAGTATTTTTCTGTGACTCTCACAGAAATCTTCATGAACTTTCTGTTCCTTGTCATAACCTGCATCAACTTCCTTGAGTGGGTTATTGTTACCAGGTTGTTCCTTACTCTCTTTTCGTCTAAACACTTTTCTTTTCTTTTTGTGGTGACAGCTCCTTCACCCTGATGAAATGGCCACACTCACTTCCCTCAGTTTTTTCCCTTCTCACCAGTTTTACCTCATTTCTGGTCACCAGCCTACGTGTCTATTATAGTCTTATTCCATTTCTGGGAATCCTTGCTTTTTTTGAATATGGTTTAATTATAAAATAACTTTAAGGACAATTCCATTTTATATTTGACAACATTTTGTTTTCTCCAAAGCAGGATATGATATAAATCTATGACAGGACCATTTTCTCATATTTTCATAGGTAATATGGATTTAAGGAAAGCCACATCTAAAGATTGCCAAGATATCTATATGCAAATAAAAGTTCCCATATTCATCATCACTTGCTGTATATTTTGTACTTTCCATTGTATAAATCACAGTTATTGCAGGTGATAGATCCTTAATTAATTATTCAACACTTTTCTCAAATGCACTCTCTGTGTTATTTCTAAACAAAACATCAGATTTGATAGCTAGCCTTTTGTATCTGCAGAGAATATGTAACCTGAGCATGTACTGCATTCATCTCCATGGATACCAAATTTCTGTGAATGGCACTTGGAGTGAAAACATCCATAGGGAGGGAAACTGAATTTTGCTCATTCTTTCAGTTCAGTTCTTCTCCTGACTTTTTTTCTCTGACTTCTTTTTTTCTTACATTTCTTATTTCAGAGTATATAAAGCAAGAATTCTCATCTACTTTGCATAAAAGAAACTCCTTGTATTTGAGTCACAGGACGCCATGACAACTTAGCAAGCATCAACTCAGAGATATTAAAACTGCTGTAGGAAATAGGAAGGTAAAAAACCTAAGCTGATCTTTCACAAAATCTAACTAGGGAATCTCAAATTTAGCTCAGAAACCTTGATTCAGTAAGAATAGTAATTTCAGGAAGGCAGGAATCCAAGAGCGATTTTTATTTCTTGAAAATACCAATGTTAAGTAGCTCCATAAAATTATCAAAGTCCATTTTGGTTTAAACATCATTAATTTAGTTAGTAAATCCCTTTTACTATTGTTGTGCTGCTTAATTATGGCTTATGTCCTTAACTAATAAACACAGCAGGCATATCGATTACCATAGTAAATGGGAACATACTTAAATCTTTCAAAATCCCAAAAGAAAAATGTCTTCGATGGTTAAAAAAAAAAAAAGTAACTGTCCTCATACTTAATGCATCCTAAACTTGCTCTAAGAGCAAAATATAAATTTTGATGTGTTATCATCTTGGCTATATGGTTGTTCTAAACTTGAGGAAAGAAAGTAGAAATCAGATCATCTGAGAAATCAGATAAGACTGCTTTTGCTCACATCCCATGGCAAGACATTGAGGAACTGGAGCATTGGTGCCTGAGAGACTGAAGCTGAAGAAAGCAAGGAAACTAGTGTTCCACAGACACCATTGGAACGCTGGCTGTTGTGACCTTGAACATGGTACAAAGGCTATTTATTCTTCACTTTCAGAGTGAGTCAGTTGCAACTTTACTGGTTTCCAGGAAGGGAGAGCAACCTGTTGGGAAATGATTGTTCTTTACCTTATTTTTCATAATTGGTGAATTGATTTATTTGTAATGGAGGTAATATTAGGGTACCCCCATCAGGTATTACCACCACAGTGCATCCACTACCCATTCACCCATAGTTCACCACCAAGACCATTGTGATTCCTTCCTTCTTTGTTCTTTCCCTCCCCAACCCTTTGTTACTCCAGTTCTGTAGTCAGCTATCAAAGGTTAATTTTTCAGCTTGTCTCTATCTGACTATTAATTTACTTATTTTATATTCCACGTGTTAGTGACACCATCCAGTATTTATCTTTCTTCTTCTGACTTATTTCATCTAGCATTATGCTTGCAAGCTCCATCCATATTGCCACGTGTGTTCATCTTTTTTAATTGCTGAGTAGTATTTCATTATGTGTATATATACCACATCTTGGTTCACTTATCTGTTTTGGGGAATTTAAATTGTTTCCATAGTGTAGCTATAGTGCAAACTCTGGAATTAGTGTTTTTGAATTTTTTGAATAGATGCCTAAGAGTTGAATTACTGTGTTGAATGGCAGATCCATGTTTAATGTTTTGAGACACCTCAATACTGCTTTCCTTAGAGCTGGACCTGTCTGTATTCCCACCAGCAGTGTAGGAGGGATTCCTCTTCTCCACATCCTGGCCAGCACTTGTTGTTTCTGGTCCTTTTGATATGGGCCATTCTCACAAGTGTATGTTGGTAGCTCATGTGGTATTAATTTGCATATCTCCAATAATAAGTGATTGTGCAAATTTTTTCATGGGCCTGCTGGATGTTTTAATGTCTTCTTTGGAGAGGTACCTGTCTAGTTCTTTCACTTACTACATTTTCTGTTGCCTACTTTTGATTGGGTTATTATTTTGTTTACATAGAGCTTTATGAGTTTTTTTAAAAAGATTTAATTTATGCATACAAGCACTGGGGTACAGGCCAGAGTCATGGGAGCTGAGGGAATCCACCAGAGACATAATGGAAAATAGAACAAGCAAACAGACTGAAATACACTGCTGAGGGGAGCAGCGGGTATGGCAGGAGAGGTCTGCTGCACCACGTGGGTCACCTCTCTGGTCAGAGGCAGGGATCGAACTCATGCTGCAATGGCTGCAATTTTCCTCATAGTGAGTTGCTTAACCCATTGCACCACCAGGGAGTCCCCTTTATGAATTCTTTACTTATCTTAAATATCAGTCCTTTGTCAGACATACAATGTGCAAATATTTTCTCCAATTCAGTAGGGTTTCTTTCACTGAAGAGAAGCTTTTTAGTTGATGTAGTTCCAGTTGTTTACGTACTCTTTTATTTTTCTTGTTGTTGGGGACAATCCCTAAAGTCATCACTGAAGCTTATGTCATGAAATATTTTGCCTGTGTTTTCTTCTATGTATTTTATGATTTCAGTTTTATATCCAAGTCTTTGATCTAGTTTGAGTTGATTCTGGAGTATGGTGTGAGATTGTGTTCTAGTTTTATTCTGTTGCATGCAGATGTCCAGTTTTCCCAACACCATTTGTTGAAGAGGCTCTCCTTGTGCTAGTGCATGTTTTTGGCTCATTTTTCATAGATTAACTGTCCATATATATGTAGATTTATTTCTGGACTCTCAACTCTGCTCCACTGGTCTGTGTGTCTGCTTTTGTTCCAGTACCAAGTTAATTTAATTATTGTGGCTTTATAATATAGTTTGAAATCTGGAAGTGTGATACCACCATTCTCAAAAATAATTGTTCTTTAGGAGTCAGTTTGGATTGTGCTGCAGCCAAGAACAGTGTCAAGAACAAGGTCCAATATTAATGTTCATTCTCTCTTTCTTTCTCTCAAATGCCTGCTAGGCTTAGAATATAAATGGCTCTCTCAATATAAAAAAAATAGAACATCTCCATATTAAAAAACTGTATTACCAGCAGTAACAGATAACTACAGGTGAAAATGGCTAAAAATTCCTCCCTTCAGACAGCTGTCAGACTCACACTTCCTCTCCCTTTGCTGGGATGGCAGAGAGACCAGAAAGAAGCTTTGGGAAACTTTATTTATGCCAGCCTCTTCAGCATTCTGAGGCAAATCTGAGTACCTGCTTCTCCTTGCATCCAGTTCAGGCAAAAAGCAAAGTTCAGACATTTCTTGTTCAGTAATTGGTTTGTATCAGATTTAAGAGAGAGACATAGATTTAACTCATCTTTTGAATTTTGAAACTGGGGAAAAAGATATTCTCAAAAGATAAACGTAGAAACATGTGAAAGGAATTACAAAAACCATCACTCTGGGTAATTCCCAGCTTCAATATTAACGCACCCAGTAAGAGCAAAGGAACACGATGGTCCTCAGCAGAATGGTGCAGACATCACTTGACAAGGAAGAGTTTATGAGTTGGATGACACCCACTGATTCTATCCTGGAAAGTGTCTGAGATGAACGGTCAGAAAACAGAGTGGAACAAATAGTGAAATATTATTCATTTCAATAAGAACTTCAGAGTACACTTTACAAGCAGAAGTTAGCAGTACTTGGACTCCTACAGACAGAAAACATTGTTACAGTTTTCTCTGATACACCATATGTGGCATATTTTGCTTTGTTATTATTATAAATTTTTTTTTATTTTTAATACCAGTTTTTAAGAATATAGTAAAAACAAATTTTTCTCTTTTTCCCCCAACTCAGGATACATCTCCTTTTCCTCCACAACTGGAAAGCAAACTATAGTGAGAAAAATTGTGGACATGTTCCTTGGAAGAATGAATATATTTTCTATTTCTTGTAAACTCTATTGCTTCATACCATGTATGGCAGATTTAGTGCTTTAAAAGTGTTTGTTAAAAGGGCCTCCTTGGTGGTGCAGTGGGTTAATCAATGCACTATTAAGCAAACTGCAGCCACAGCAGCTTGAGTTCAATCCCTGCTGCCAGCCAGGGAGAGGACCCACATAGTGTAGCAGAACTTTCCTGCCTCGCCTGCTGCTCCCCTCAGCAGTGTGTTTCAGTCGATCTGCCTGTTCTGTTCTCCACTCTGTCTCTGGTGAATCCTCTCATCTCCCTGGACTCTGACCTGTACCCAGCTCTTGTATACATAAATAAACAAAATCTTTAAAAAAACAAAAAACAAAGGTGTTTGTTAAAAGGTTGAAGGGATGGATTAAGTCATCCTATGTGTAAATAAATTAATTGATGCTGTCTTCCCATTGTCACTTGTAGGGAGAGAACTTGTTGCTTCAATGCTTATTATAGTTCTTTTTCACCTGTAGAGATCAGCTTAATGGGACCAGGTAAGGGTTTGGGGAAGGGAATGACATGAGCTTCACACTCAAGGCATGTCCTGTGCTGGTGTTTTATATGTGATCATAATCACACATATCATGACATATACATAATCACATATATAATCCTCATGACTGTGAGAAAGAATCACTAGCTTCCTTTTATAGATAAACACACAGAGTCCCAGAGAGATTACTAACCTGTCCTGATTCACATGCCTAGCAGCTGGAATTTAAAGTCAAATCGTTTTTCCAAGCAGCACACCTTTTATTTTCTCTCTAAACATAAAAACACAGTATAAAGATTAAATTACTAACAGATTTGGTTGTAAGATTATTTAAAACTCTTAGCACTTCCAGGGGGCCCTACCAATTTAATAATTATTTATTGAGCATTCAGTACGAGTAACTCCTTGCATAAGAAGATAAGTCCTATTACCATTTGTTCTGGGCAGCTGAGGCTTCATGTCAGTCATCTGGATACGACAACATTCTGAGTGTAGTAGAAATATTCATGATAACTAAGGAAATTTAAACATCACTTAAAGTAGTTAAAAATAATTTATTTCAAGACTAATAGTAATTTTCTCTAATTAGGAAAAATTAGATTCCATGCTAAAATATTATCTCAGTAAGTTCAATAATCATTGTTATGAAAATTTGTAACCACATTTTGATGCTTAGAAAGTCATAACAACAAATTAACTTTTCTTAAGATTTTTGAAAAAGTTTATTGGACATCTGAAATCCTGCCAGATCATTGGAGCTCTCTCTCCACGCTCATGTTTACTAATTTCCCTCTTACTAACCGGGAATTACAATAGGGAGCATAGGATTTTGAGAAATGCTGTCCTGTTAATCATTTGTTCCAGTGATAGCACAAGGTAGCCATGAAAATATGGAACACCATAGGATCTGGGTAACTTCTTACAACACAAGCTTTAGGAATGTCTTCTCTGCTTATGAGGGTGTTATATTTGTCAGGCATCCTAGTCTTTGAAAGCTGAGCCCATCATTCTAAGATATAAACTACTCATCTAAATAAATAGTACTTCTGGGAAGAGTTTTGGCTGAACTTCTGCCATCTTTCCTCCTTTTTACTCTCAATCTTCCTAAGGTTCCTCATTCTTCTCAGATAAGAACAGGTATAAGGCTATTTGGCCTGTCACCTGTTGATGACAGGGCCAGAGGCTTTAATACTCACTTCAGTGAGTTTCCCACAGGCACACAGGCGGTCATAGGTACAGTCCTGGGGGAGGCAAACACCTAGCTACAGGTCAGGGAGAGAAGGGTGGAATTCAACAGGGCTGGTCCCTTCATTTACAGTGGGGTAAGCACTTCACAAAGTAATACACTTCCCACCACTGTGAACTACAGAGACCACTAGGTCATGTGCTAGTCAGCCATAGATGTGGGGGAAGGAAGTGCTGCCCAGAGCAAATAGCTCTTTCTCATTTAACATTCAGCTGGGTGGTGGCCCAGCCAGGCTGGGGAGCAGGGTAGACACAAAATCCATTCCAGACGCTTATTGGGTCACCAACTCACAAAACTATGTGCCAAGCTACTAATTGTCAGGGTCCAGACAACCCTTCCTGACAGGACATGCACAAGGCAAACATTGTTTCCAGTCAGGCTTCATATCAGAAGAAAAAATTCTGCAGTATAGTCCTGGCCAAACTTCCCCCCTTGTCTGAGCTGCTGTGTTGCTATTTGTGTACTCCAAAGGCCTGGGGAATCTTATATTCCCTCTCAACCCTGCTAAGAAAAAGTCTCAGCATAATGTTAAAGGCATAGTTTCCTGGAACTACATGGGGAGATGTCCTTTTATCTACCTCCTGGAACTGAAAAAAAGAACTTTCAGGAAGTTTTCTAATGAAACCTAAGGGAGACAGAAAGAAACTTCAATTTTTCATGTTTTTTTTCTTCTCATTTTCTGATTTCTCACAAGAAGCATATATTACTTTGCAATCATAATAAAAAGAAGGTCTAGAAGGAATATATTCACTTTACTATTTTACATAAAATCGTATTAAAATGAGTTTTAAAATATTAAATATAATGCGTATGTTTTATGAGTGCTGAAGGAAGTGGTACAATTTAATTGACCATTTCCTGTGTTGTCTGGGGTTGAGAATAAGGGATTGTATTGTGCCTTCCCTGCTCCTGTTTTCCCTTCCCCGGAGTCCAATATATCAATCAAATAAAATTAGAGTAATTAGGAAGTTGACTAAAGACAGATGGTCTCTTCCTCTAAGGTTTTCAAATGAAAACCAAGTATCGTTACAAAGCAAACAAATTAATTTATTCATTGAAATTAAATGAATATGATCATTGTCAATTTAAGAAACTCAGATCATTGAAGATTGAGATCATGGAAATACAAAGGAATTCTTGTGAATGAATACAGGCTTTGGTTACAAATGATCAAGGTTTCCTTCTGAGCTTGCTAATGCCAACGCAGTGACTCCCAGGCACGTGTCATTTGTCTTTCCCATGCTGTGTTCTCCCAGTGTAGACCTCAACAGGGTCTATGCGACATTTCTTTTTTTTAAGACTACCCTAAGTTCCAAGAAGTCAGTTATTTAACTGGTCAGAGACAATTTCAAGAGGGTTAGGGCTGAGAAGTAAATGAAAGTGGAGGAAATGGACATAATCAGGAAGGATTAAAGGCTCTTGGATGCTGAGAAAAGAGCAAAAGCAGCAGTAACTTGAAGAGGATGCTAGTTCATGATCAAGGTTACTTTAGGTACCAATAAATAAAGTGTGTTTATAGCCTGAGAGAAACAGCCAACGAAGATTGGGGCCAATAGTTTTCTGCTCACTCCAAATTTCCATTGACTACTTTGAATTACTTCAGATTATGAATTTTTGGATATGTTATTTATATAACATGAAGAACCAGCATATTTTTCAAGTGATATAACGAATTCAGAGACTGGGTTCTCTGTGCACATTCCTGCCTGAACTGGCGGTACTGGGATATCTTTGGACCAGATAAAAAAACAAACACTGGTAGCCACTCAGTGGCAAAATAAATAAATAATTTAAAAACCAACGAAAAGAAAGCTTTCCAGCTTTTAGCATGATTTTTAGTCTTTAAAAATATTAATTATTTTTTCCTATGCTTTTCCCCTTTCACTAGTCAGTGCAGATAAGGTACTTTCAAAAATCTTGTTTTTCTTAGACTGTTTACTCAGATAGTGTCCTTTTCTGAATTAATGAAAACATTAGAAAGCTTCTTTACCAAATATGAAGTTCTTTGTATTTTACAATCACTGCTCTAAACAGAAATCCTTTAAGTATGGAAGATTAGGTGGTCAGTAACTGCTTAACCATATCCTGATAGCACTGATTTTGAGAGAATTTATGATTAGAGCTTACTGGTTGCTGGGGGGATTTCTGCCCAAGTAGGCAAGTTGGCTCAGTTTAATTAATAAGGAATGGACTTTATAGCTCTGCAAGAGATATTAGCTAGAAGGAATTGAATTCCTGCTCTGTGGAAAACAGCTTTATCTAAGTTTATTCTGCTTTGTGCAATGTGCATCACCAGGACCATTTGATGAAGCAGAAATGCATTGGAAGCATGGAGACTGCAACATGTGCGAACATCGAAGGGCTGGCTAGTCCATGTAAAGTAGCATCAAGATCCAGGCATGGGCCTCCCTGGTGGCACAAAGGGTTAAGTCTCAACACAATGAAGCTGTTGGCAGCCACTGCAGCACAAATTCGATCCCTCCTTCAGGGAGCTGAACCACATGGCATAGCAGACCTCTTCTGTCTCTCCCCTACTGCTCCCCTCAGCAATGTATTTCAGTAGATCTGCCTGTTCTGCTCCCCACTCCGTCTCTGGTGAGTCTTCTCAAGCCCCACACCTCTGGCCTATACCCTAGTTCTTGTATGCATAAATAAATAAAATAAATCTTTAAAAAAAATTCAGGCATGGCTGGCCACAACATTAATGCCTTGCCCAATAGCTTATAGCTTTTGTCTACTAAAGTAGGGAAGGAAAGCTAAAGCACCAAATGCCTTGCTGTGTGGCAGTAGAAAAGGGCTTATTCTAGTAGATTCCCTTTAGGATAGTAACTCTGTACCAGTAAAGCTACACTTAATTATCTAAGGATATGCTAGCTGAACCTGGCTGAAAATTTTAGATCTGCTGAAAATTGATCTTCATTTAATCATCTGATCATTGAAATTCTTTCCCTTTTTCTTTTCTTCCAAAGTTTAATTTCACAAGTGTCAAAATGCAGTTAGTCTAGAAAGGTGAGATCTGTGTTCTTTCCCATATCAATGGTCTCATTCTATTACTTCAAAATCTTGTAATCTTCCTTAAATTCCACTTCATGTCCTGAATGACTAATATCCAGATCACCAAACTAAAGTACTAAATGTATCCTGCTTGGTCTTTTAGGTGCAAATTAATGGTGGAGCTAGAATTGGAGAGGCTAGGTTGTTTCTACACTATGGTCACTTGATAAAAATTTAATTCTGAGCATGTGTGACTATGGTGACTATAATTAGTACTACATTATATATTTAAAAGTTGCTAAGAAAGTAGACCTTAATTTTTCATCAAACACACAAATTGTAATTATATGTGGACTACACTTTTCTTAGAAATTATTTCATAAAATACACACATACCTAATCATTATGTTTTATACCCAAAACTAACACAATGTTTTATGTCAATTATATCTCCATTAAAAAAATTTAAATCATCTCATTAAGTTGGCCATGGCTACCCTCTTTGATGAGAGTTCCATAAGAGTTGCTGAATGAATGAACAAAAGTATATCAGATCAGGTTTGAAACAGCAACATATTCCAGCTGAAATGATATCCTAAAATAATCAGGCACTAATATATGCCAGAACTCTACAAAATGGATTTTTATTCCTTTAGAGAAATCAGAAGTGTCAATTGCCTTAAATAATTTTTGACTTCGTTAAGTAGATAGGGACAAGAATGTTTTGCAGATTCTGACAGTGCTGTGAAAATTCAATTTTTACACTTTTGCAACCAGACTAGCTCTTACTGAAAATGTCTTCATAGTCATCTTCATGGGCTCCTTTGTGTGGTCAGCTTCGGAACAGTTTTTCGACGAAAACAAAATAATTCCCAAGGTGTGCCCTTAGAAATTATGAAGAACTTTAAGGACGCGCCTATATCCTAATGTTCTGATGGTCACACAGTTTTTAATACTGTTTCCAAATTCCCCTTCTCTAATTTGTTCTGGTGAGTTTTATTTGTTTGCATTCTGAGGGTTTTCTTAACTGGGCTCTACAGCTCATGTCAGCAGAGAGAGTGAAAAATATCCTTACTAAAAGCGAAGAAAGCAATAACCACACATAGAAAAATAAGGGCATTCTACTGGCTTTTAACTCCATAGGCATTAAAGCAAATTACTTGTTAAGTCAGCTGAGAACTTTATAAAAGAATTCTACTCTAGGTAGGAAAAGCATTAATTCAGTCATCTTAAGTCTGACCTGTGTTAGCAAAGCAAAGAACAATGGAACAAGACTCGGTGGGCATTGCTTCTGGTTGCTCCTGGACATTATGTGCAACATGTCTTATGAAAATAGCATTGGTAAGAAAAGTGCCCACAAATATGTTTTCAGAAATAAGCTATAGATTATGTACACAATATGACACATAATTACTATGTGGGGAAGTCAAACTCCAGCTGCAAATGTTTTGCTTTTAGAGCCTCAGCGATCGCCCCTGATGTCTCCTTGGCTGCTTCCCCACTACGTTTGTTCCCCCAGCCCCCTCTCCCTGCATAAACCCAAAGTTTTTCTGACATCCAGCCGCTAGTCAGAGCAACAAAAAATTAGCCAAATGATTCATTCATTTACGAATCAGGCAACCACAGATTGAACTGTTCCTCCTTGTGGATACTGCCTAACACCCCATCCATGAAAATAAAACCCTGCGTGAAAGTGTTTGGACACCTACCTGGTCAACCTAAGAGAAAACAGAAGGCACAGAGCAGAGTGCTCTGCTGGCGGATGGGGCAACACGGCGCAGGGGGCACACTCTGATTCATAAACTAGGGAAACTGAATTTGGACCATGACTTTAATTTTCCTATGTCTTTTCTTTTTAATTTTCCCTAGTGATTAACAATACAAAAAGAATTTTTCTTTATTGTAAGATTTTTTTAAAAAAAGATTATTTATGCATACAAGAGCTGGGGTACAGGCCAGAGTCCAGGGAGGTGAGAGGATTCACCAGAGACGGAGTGGGGAGCAGAACAGGTGGATCTACTGAAACACACTGCTGAAGGGAGCAGCGGGCGAGGAAGGAGAGGTCGCCATGTGAGTCCCCTCCCGGGCCGGAGGCAAGGATCAAACTCTTGCTGCAGTGGCTGCAATTTGCTTCGTAGTGTGTTGCTTAACCCTCTGCGCCACCAGGGAGGCCCTACTGTAAGATTTTTACTTTATTTATTTTTGCACAGAAGAGCTGCAGAACTGGGCTGTAGGTCAAAGGTGCGGAGGGTGAAAGGATTCACCAGAGACAGAGTGGGGAGCAGAACAGATAGATCCATGAAATACACTGATGAGGGGAGTAGCTGGTCAGACAGGAGAGGTCTGCTGCTCCATGTGGGTCAGCTCCCCAGCCAGGGATCAAACTCAGGCAGCTTGGCCATGGGGCACCAGGGTGGTGGTAGCGCAACGACTTAACCCCTAGTCCATCAAGGAGGCTTACCGCCTCCAAAAATTTTTTTTTTTTATTCCAGCAATGCTGGGAATCTGACCAAAAGGCTACTCGGAGACCAGATGTGGAGATGTTACCAAGGGATGGGATGTACTGAGGGTCTCTGAGAGCAGCCAGGGCAGAGAAAGATAAGAGCTTCCAGACAGCTGGTCTGAACTAGGAAATGGTCCCATAGGCAGAAAGTGTGAAAGTTTGTTCATAAACCTCATAGCTGAAATATCAAAATGACCCTTTATAAGGATATTTTTCTTTTATTGAGTTAAATGTTTTAGAGAATGTACATTCAACTTTTGAATCAATTATTGAAAACTATAGTTCTTAAAATGAAATTTTATCAACGTATTGAAGTCAATCAACATCTTTTATGTGCCAAGAAATATATTAGACCCGAGAACCCAAAACTGAGTAATGTCTAGTACCTGTTCGCAAGGAGCTGCCATTCAACATGGGAACACAGTAAAAAACTGTTTTTTTCAATATGTTTATATATTTTTTAATGTTTATATGTACACACATAGGCACACATGTGCATGCACACACACATATGCAAAGCAGGTATTGTCTAAGATTTAATTCTGATTTGTTCATTGTTTTCTAGTTTGAATAGTTTCCAAGTTGATTTTGAAGATAAATTCTTTAATGTCATGAGACAAAGAAAATTATTGTCTTCAAAATATACATATGATAATATGCTACATTTTGCTCTTTTCTTGAATTACCATGTTTCTGAGAAATTCATGATAAATTTTGAACATTTTTTGTGTGTAGGGGAAAAATTAGTCATTTTGAAAATTTTGTTTGCTAGAATATTGAGAAACTTGATGCTGACTTCCTAGTTCATGGCTGCACCTTCTGAAAACTGAAGAAAGAAATGACCTTGGATATTCATTTACATTAGGAAAGGACAATTTAACAGGGCAGAAAGAAAACCAAGCCTGGTACTGTGGGGTGGAGGGAAAGAGAAAGAGGGAACAGAATGAGTTGACACAGCCTCTTTTTATAAATATAAATCAAGTAGCGAGAAAAATTATTCAAGTAAGATATTAAAATATTTTGTTTTTTCTTAAGTTACATTCTTATATTCTGCTTTCTTAATACCAAAATGTTAACATTTGGGGAAGCTGGGTTAATGATATACTGGAACTCTTTTAATAATTTTTGCAAACTTGTTTAAGCCTGAAACTAATGTAAAATAAAACCCTAAAAAATATGGACATGTAATCATTTCAAACAAAAACTAGTAGAGTCAAGCTTTGAATTCCAAATGTTTAACCACAGAACTCCACATTTGTTATTCTCTTTTCTTTGAAGTATTAGGAGATTCTATTCCTGCCTCTTCTTCAAAACCTGTTTTCTAGCTGGAGTCTGGTTCAAGGAGACCACACTTCCAAATCATGACCAGTATTTTTTTACTGTGACGGAGTGGCCTTTTTCCATAGTTCCTGCCACAACTTACTATTGAAGTTAATTTACAAACTCTTCAGCATAATCACTCCATATTGGGTAGAGTAGTAGTCATTGATTACTATGTTAAACATCTCATAGAATAGTGCCTTTGAACAACAATGAACATGCTGTTCTCTGAGGGTCAGGAACTCAGGGATGGCTTGGCTGGTGGTTCTGGGTCAAGTCTCTCATGAAGTTGCCCACAGGACACTGAACTGAGCTGAAGTTATCTGAGTGTTAACTGGACTAGGAGATCCACTATCAAGATGACTCACTTTACATGGCTGGCCAGTAGGCACTGCTAGTTGGAGGAAGCCACAGTTGTTCTCCATGTGGGCCTTGTCCACAACTGCTTCAGCGGCTTTATGCTACTACCTTCACTTCTCCCAGAGTGAGTAAACAACAAAAGAGAAAGGCTGGGTGGAAACCATACTTCTAGTCTCTGAAGTCACTTCCATCATATTTTTTTTCTAGAAACAATTCATTAACTTGGGTCCATGTTCAAATGGAGGTGAAATTATATACTACCTTATGAAGAAGGGAGGATATCATATCAAATAATTTGTAACATATTTTAAAACCACCAGATGTGGGTTGTGGCCAATGGTATATCTCTGATTTGTACGAAAATTAGAATTATTTCTAATTACTGTTTTTGAAATACTCTGCTCCCAATTTCTTTACATAGTCACACTTAGGACTCTGCCAAATGCTCTGAATAGAACACTTGATTTAATGACTAATAACCAAAGCAATTCTCGCTTAGGATGAGTGGCATTTCTTAGACTGGGCAACTCAAGAAAGTGTTGCACTAACTAAATTCTAGGATGGGCAGTGATCCAGAAAAAGAAATAAAACCAAGAATCTGAATCCTTATAGATCTACCCTTTCATCTCTAACCATGCTCTTCTTGGAGTGTCAATCTTTCTTACTTTAGCAGAAATTAAGATAACATATATCTGGCCATAAGATTATATATATATATATATATATATATATATACGTGTGTGTGTGTGTGTATGTATAAAGATAATATAGATTCTTTGTCTCACTAAGCAAAAGTTTCCTTCTGCCTGGAGCCAAGCCTCCCAAATTGCAGCACTCCCAACCAAATTGTTTCTTAGGGATATTTTCAAAGACAAGATAAGATGGAAGCCGTGCTTAGAATCTCAGTTCATGTTCAGTTGTATGTAGGGTCTCAGCTACAGGTTTCTCCACTGATTATGGAGATATGAAGTTGAAACCAACAGTTTCAAGATATTGGTCTTGATGTGATTAATATCCTGGGTGAAGGGGACCTTTGCTTCTTGTTTCCTGGAACTCTTGGTGAAACTAATGGATGTGCTAGAAGATCCTGAACAATGTGAAATGCAAACTACCAGACAGAACCTCCTTTCCTGGTCTGTCTCAGAAATAGGGCATGATGACCTAATTAGAGAGTCAATATAAATGAAATTGTTCATTCAGTCATTGATTTATTAAAACACACACACATTCAATGCCAAGTGCTCTGAACTATGCTCACATGAGTTCTTAGAGAGCTTACTCACTGTGCTCAAATGAGTAAGGAAAGACTGCTTGTCACTCTGAATGTTTCCATCAATTCTTTCAGAACAAAGGCTCACTGTGTCCTTCTGGGGTCTTCTGTTCATCAATCTGCTTAAGGTCTGGGGTCTCCAAACTGTGTCTGATCTTGATACTAACAAACAAACAGCAGTCTCTAAAGATAGTTTGAGAAAAATTAACTGAGAACATGGCAAAGAGAGCTCCCCTTCAAAAAATATTTTTCATCTGACCAGATACCAAACAGTTACTTCCTCCTGGTCATGGTAAATTACACTCTTGCATTGCACCTATTTGATAAGCCTTGCAATATAGATTTATCCCTTTGGAAAATCTAGGAATTTTATTGACTTGGGATTGACAATATGGAAATGCAAGTCTATGTCTTTCGAAAACTGGCTCTAAGTAGTGAAAATCTTTCTGCAGACCTTCAAAATAGGAAACTTTTCAAATGCAAGCCTTTTCACACAATGTTGCTTCATTCAGGTCATTCAAAGTCAGCCTCACCCATTTAACCTTCAGATTTTAACACTCCTTGCTAAGACTTTTCTTTCTAAAGCCACCAAATGCTCATCAAGAGAGATAATTCAAAAGAAAACATATTCATAGTTATAATCAACAAACCCATTTATGGAACTGCCCAAGACACTCAGATAAAGTGAATCAAAGAAAAAAATGTGTTTTTGTGATCTCAAGGAGGTTAGAGAGTGAGACTGAAAACACACACAAGGACAAACAATGTTTGGAACTCTCTCCTAAGGGCCCTTGGAATTTGCATTAAGAGGTTGGAATGAGGTCAAAGGACCCCTCTAAAAACTGTAAAGACTAAGAATAGCCTGAGCCAGCATCTCCAGAGAGTTCCAGATGGGACCAACCTGTTGGTAAATCACTTAAATACACTTGGGATTTTCAGAATTTATCTGTGCATGTTCTATTACCCAATATATTATATATATGCTGTTAAGGGCATATACACCCACCCACACACACAGATACACACATATTTATTTATGTTTATATATATTAAGGGTATATACATAATAAATATATATTTATTTGGTAGAATAAAATGTTTATCTATTTTGAGAGAAGATCTATTATCTGGGGCAAGTCCAAGTAAGTCACATGTTGCCTAGTATGAGTGCCACATGCTTTACAGGACTCCAGGGCCAGTTTTAATTGCTTACTTATAAGTCTACATTCCTGAAGGATTTCATAGCTGCCAGGGGCCTGGGGTTCATCTCAGGTATGTGATTCTGACTGGCTCAAACCTAGTAGTATAAAAAACACACAAGGAAATACATCATACTGATAAAACTTGATGTTTGAGGAGAAGGAAGTTAATAAGAATTAACTTTGAGGAATATTAATGAAAGAATTACATTTATATATGCTTATGTAATTTGATTAACAGTTTAAAAAATTAAGTCGTGATAAAAATAATGGGTATATTTAATAACTATTAACGTTCTTCTTAAAAGAATCTATAATTGAATCAAATGCATAGAGATTCACTGCTGAGAAGCATATAAAATGAATTTCATTGTTGAATAATATGATCAAAAGGCATACCATAACATGCTTACTACATGCTAGCAAAGAAAATATGTTATTCCTTATGTTCAAAATGTTTTTTAAGTTAACATCCTCAGTATCTATCCTGTCATATGTTCCATGAACAAAGTCGTGGGTATCTATTTTCAGTAGAGTTTTCTTGGATTATTTCACTAAGACTCACTATATAATGAAATAATTTTCTTTAAAACATGCAACCAACCCTCATTGATTGAAATAAAGGACAAACTGTATGAAAGGCTCTTAGAATGAAAAAAACAGACATCATAAACTGTTGCCTTTTTAAGCATCATTTCCCCTGTAATTCAAAATTCCTTTTCTGCTTTCTGACCCATGGACCACTGCGCTGCCAGCAAGAGCCATAATCATGGGCACCAGCAGCCAAACACGAGGTCAGGGCAAGCGGCCGGGCACTGGCAGCAGGAGGGCGGAGCCTGCTTCCCTGGAGGCGTGGCTTCCTCTACACTGAAGATCAGTAGAGCTCTTACCTGAAAGTCAATCTCTTGTGAAAGAGACTCTGATATGAAGTATAAAACGCATAGGGACTTGGAGATATCCCTTTGCTGGCTTTCCTATTAAACAGTAAATGCTCAAAATAGTGAAAAACAAAACCCAAAACCACCAGCAGCAGAATAAACAATTGGGAACATCCAAGAGGACTGGCCCGCAGGTCAAACTCTTCTTTAAAAAAGTTTTTTTTAATGTAAATAAAAATAATAATGAAAGTGCCTAAATTGAGAGCACTAGACACACACAGTCTGATAGAACCAAGTTGTGTGGGAGTTAAATACACCACTGATTTCAATAACCAAGCGGAAGGGCTGGACATGGTTTTGGGGTACAGAGAATAGTACTCCAGGGTCTACTTACCCTCAACCTATTTGCAAAACCTACTATTAGTGGCAAGTGACAGGGGCGGGGGGTGGGCTGGAGCAATGTGAAGACTTTTCCCTTAACATCATATTGGCAGCTAATGTTATATAATTTCCTTTTACTGACCACAGAATAGCTGGTCATTACAGCTTTTAGGCACTATGCATTGTTGTTGTTGTGTAACATCATACACAATAGACTTTACCACAGATACTGCAATGAAACCTTAAATGGTAAAATCCTAGGAAAATACTATGATTTGTAGAGTGATAATTCAACAGGAAGGAAATGTGTGACTTCTGTGGGTATTGGCAATAAGTGGTGGAGCTTAATGATGACTCAGGGTATTTGAAATGCGCCTTTAACTAGAAATTTTCCAATAAAGAATAATAAACTACAATACTTTACCATTTTTTTAAAGATTTATTTATACACAGAAGAGCTGGGGTGTAGCCAGAGGTGCTGTTGGTGAGAGGATTCACCAGAGAGTCACCCCCCTCTAGGGGAACAGAACAGGCAGATCTACTGAAATACACTGCTAAGGAGAGCAGTGAGCAAATCAGGAGAATTCTGCTGTGCCATGTGCGTTAGCTCCCCAGCCAGGGAATGAACTGAAATGGAACTCGTGCTGCAGTGGCTGCAGACAGCTGCACAGTGGTGTGACAGCCTCTTGTGCCACCAGGGAGGCCCTAATCCTTTACCATTTTAAAGTACTGCATGCAGAAGTTCTTACTTGTGTCAGTGATTTTGTTTCATTCTTATAGTGCTGGAACTGAGTGGGAGTTACGTGAAGGTGTTCGTTCTTTCATATTTGTCACCTTCCTTTTCTCCCTAACTCCTTCAGTTTCCCGGATGTATGGACTGCATCCTGTATGGACTGTTCCCCTGTGTGGATGGACTACTCTCCTCAGCACACAGATTAAAATTTCCCATCGGAAGAAGAAAAATAAATACAAGGTGGTTCGGCTTACATGTGCAATATAGAAAAACCAAGCAAAGGATCAAAGACAAAATTTAAAACTAACCCTTGAAAGCTGATCATAGTAACACGCAGGAGAAGGTAGGGGAGAAGCTGGGAGAGGTTGGAGTGGGGAGGACAAAGGGACTGTCGTATATGGATGCTTTGATGATGGGAGAGCTATGGTGAACACATCTGAGGGGAGAAATACTACACTCTCAAAAATTATAAAGGATGTAAAATAATGGTTCTTAATAAAAATGAATAAAATTGTAAACAACAACAAAATAGCATGTGGTAGAGATGTTGGTCACCTGAGGCATACATGAACCAAATAATAGCACTTCAAATTCAGTGAAAAATAAAATAAAATTTCCCATCTGGAAAGGAGTCTTAAAAGCTAAATCACACTATGGTGTGCCTGTTAACTACCTTCATATCCCCTGTTTCAAAATATTGGCAATTTCAGTTTTCAGAAGTTCAAACAAAAATGCTGTGAAGCAGAGAACACTTCGGCTTCCAGTTTCTTCTGAATCTCCAGATTTAATCCTTATTATTTTCTCCTCCTTGCCTCAATCTGATCCTGTTAACTACAATTTCTTATTTTTCTATATTAAAGTGACAAATATTTGGAGAGGAATAGCTGTTATTCTTTATTAGTCAATAATACACAAACTGAATTTATATGATACTTATTCTCTAAAAATTAATAAAAAATGAGCTTTTTAGGAATCAAGATGAAGAGAAAGGGGAGAGAAGTTCACATATTAAAAATATTGTATGCCAGGAACAACATTGTACTTATATGGAACAATGCTATGAACTAACAATGGTAGTTCACTTGGTCCATACTTTTTAAGTGGTATAATAGTTTTCCCATTTTATGAATGAGAAAATGAAGATTTAGAGAGGCAAATCTAATGGTTGAAGCTCAGGCATAATGGAGATCCAAATACAAAGATGTGTGATTTTTGCATGCAGTGCTTAAAATGGTAAAGTATTAGAGCCTCCCTGGTGGCACAAGGGGTTAGTGTCAGCACTATAAAGCTACCTGCAGCCACTGCAGCACGAGTTTGATCCCAGTTCATTCCCTGGCTAGGCAGCTAACTCACATGGTGCAGCAGAGCTCCCCTGGCTCGTGGGCTGCTCCCCGTAGCAATGTATTTCAGTAGATCTGCCTGTTCTGCTCTTCACTCTGTCTCTGGTGAATCCTCTCACCACCTGCACCTCTGGCTACACCCCAGCTCTTGTATGCATAAATAAATCTTTAAAAAAAATAGTAAAGTATTGTAGTTTATTATTCTTTATTTGAAAATTTCTAGTTAAAGGCATTTCAAATACACTTAGTTCTGAATTCTGTAATTTGGAGGCATAAAAGCCACATAGGAGTTCAGTAAAACTGGCCCTGCCACTCACCCTGGAAATTGGAGCAGTTCTCCAATTTCCTGGCTCCCAGCCAAGTAGTCTCTCCACAAGACCACACAGAAGGCTCTAATGCTACAGTCAGGATCAGGGTTTGGCTCCTATGTCCATTAGCCTAAGCCAACTTCCAGTGAGTCCAGTCAGGCCAATGTGTCCACTTGGATCTTTCCTTGTGGTTCCAGCGATAACAGTCGATGTGTGCACAGCCTCTTCTGGAAATGGTGGAGAAAAGGAAGCAAGAAGAGATGAGGTCCTTTTTAAAAACAACTTTTTAATAGTAGCCATTATTCCTTTAAGACATTGTTCTTATACATGGTGTTGAGATGTAGGGGTGTGTGTGCCACTTCATGGACAGTGAGTGCTCATCACTATGGGGTAACCATCCTCAAGTCAGTGAGACAATAACATCACACCAAAAGCATGTGGAGGCACAGGCTACAGCATTTGAAACAAGCCATTGAAAGTAAGTTAAAACAACAGCAAGCCTAGAACACACCTACTGTTTATTTATTGATGTTGCAAATCTACTCTAAAATTTATTCCCATAAATTAACTTCTTCAACCCATCTGGTTTCACCAAAACCATCTAATCCAGTTCAGTTTTATAAAGTACAAATCCAGGTAAACAGGTTTTCTTCTCTCACTGAACAATGTTCAGTTGTCTTTGAAACCAGTTATCTATCCCAGCTCAGGTGATTGTGAGATCAAAGCTGACAGCAATTTTTCTTGAACTTCACATTCCGAGGAATTCTATATAAATTTTCAGCACCCCCCACCCCCAATAACCTGTACTTTCACCCAAGGACACCAACAGACTCCAGGAAAGCTAACACACAGGTATGATAGATTTGTCACTTTTTCCCTCCTAGGTTCTTAGTTTACTCATCAGTTTTCACAAGTTCATTGTCTTTTAAATATACAAACTTATAGAAGCTTATATTTGTGTGGACATTCTTTCTCTGTTAGTTATCAGCAACATTGTTAATTTAACTTTATTTTTTTAAGATTTATTTTTATTTATGTATACAAGAAATGGGGTGTAAGACAGAGGTGTGGGGGTAGTGAGAGGGTTCACCAGAGACAGAGTGGGGAGCAAAATAGTTAGATCTAGGACATACACTGCTGAGGGGAACAGTGGGTGAGACAGGAGAGGTCTGCTGCGCCATCTCCTTGGCCAGGGATCAAACTTGTGCCACAGTGGCTGGCAATAGCTTGATAAACTTCAAGCCCTAGCCACCAGGGAGGCCCAACGTTGCTAATTTTTGTATCACCATTATTGATATTTTCTAATTTTTTCAACCATGTGTAAGTTTTTACTCTCTACCCAGAGATAAGCTAAATATTTATCTGTACATTTCTATAAATAAATCTGGAGATTTATCATGTTTTTTCTTTTCTTCAGCATTTCATTCTTAAATTCTATTGGAATATATTTTACATTTGTAGTAAAATGAAGACATAAAGTGATTTTTTAAGCAAGTTTTTCTTTTTTTAAAGATTTATTTATTTATGCATACCACAGCTGGGGTACAGGCCAGAGTCCCGGGAGGTGAGAGGATTCACCAGAGACAGAATGGGGAGTAGAACAGGCAGATGGACTGAAATACACTGCTGAGGGGAGCAGTGGGCAAGGCAGGAGGGGTTTGCCTTGCCAGTGGGTCCCCTCCCTGGCCAGGGATGGAACTTGCGCTGCTGTGCCGCGGATGCTTCGCAGTGCGGCGCTCAACCCGCTGCGCCACCAGGGAGGCGCCTAAACAAGTTTTTAAACACTATTTACTGAATAATTGACTCTACTTCTGTAATGTTTTAAACTGTCAACCCTTATTATATCACTATATATTAAAATATGTTTCTGGGTTACATATATGTTTTCCACTGACTTACCTGAATCTTCTTATACTCTGACACAAAAATATAGAAAATTTTGAGGTAATATTAGTTTACAACACTATATATGATTTTTGTATATGTATATACAGAACATTTACAACATTATTTACAATACTGTATATGTATGTATTCTGTTTCTCTTGGGAACTCTGCGTAATATATTTGCAGACTCATTTACGCATCACAACAACCCTAAAGGGTATTTTCACCCTCTTTTATTTTTCAGATGAGAACACTGGGCCTGGGAAGTTTACAATAGATTGTCCAAGATCATTCAAATAGTGGCAAGGTGGGGACTTAAACTAACTATCCACAGTCTTAACAATACAAATATGCCTTTCGGACATAAAACAAGCATAAAAATATTTTTGTTCTCTAAAAAACAAAATAATGCATTGTAGTGCCTTATTTGGGTTTGATAACATTTTAGGGAGGTGAAAATATTTTGGAGTGATAGTTTGCAAAGTGGTTCTCAAAAAACAAATACTAAAAAACGACTTGCTTTTCTCACTGTGACTACTTTGTGAGTAGATGATATGACGTATGATGATATGTTGGGTAATACCCCAACTTCCATTCTTCTTGATAGTTAAGGGAGTGATAAAAGTTTCCTATGAACCTACAGGAAATAACTCAGCTTGAAACAACCTACATCCAAAGGGACATGTCTTGGGAAGGCCTGCTCTGACCAGCTTGGCAAGGCCTATCTGAATATAGGGGAAATCCTACTGCTCTAATGGTAATGGGGAGGAGTTTATTTCCATTAATCTTGAATGAAATCATAAGTAGGTATTTTTTTTTAAATTGTCAGGCTTGACATTAAATACGTAAATATTGATTTTTTTGATATATCCCTCACCAGTAAAAGTTCTTTAAGATCTTAAATAATTCATAAATATTTAAAACAACACCCGACCAAGAAGTTTGAGACTGTTGTGTTAGAGACATTACAAAAATGAAGACATTCCTGTGAAATGAATATTGCTGATAGTTTAGAAAAAGTATTTTTATAGTTTTTACAGAACTGTTTCATGCTTCTATCTCCAATCTGGATAAGAGAGAGGAAAAATAAATCTGAAATGAATCTTCATAAATATCCAGAATGCCATTTTCAATTTTTAGTGTTTTTACGTGACCATGGTCACGGTAATGCTAGACCCTATATCTGTAATACAGTCAGAATTTTTACCGATTTTATCCAATTCAAAGTGGATATTATCTTACTTTTTTATAATGGTAAATAAAACACTAGGAAGACATCTCCCAGATTTTCAAACGTCAAACAGTGGACAGTGGTAAGACTGCCCACTGAATTGTATGTGGTGGAGACAGGCGTGTGTACTGGGCTCGGGCGTAGTGACTCTGCACTTTCTGGTCCAGCTTCCTGTGGGCTGCTGGGGGCGGTCCACATCCCCTGGGCATTCTCCCAAGGGTGGGGCAGCAGCCATAACAACTTAACACCACTTTCCTGAGCATTTCACTGGCTCTCAGGGAAGCTAAAGCAGAATGAAGTGAGCCTGCCGCTCTTAGATGAGTAACCTCCTCTGTGCTCCGGGACAGGAATGGGGGGGTGGAGTGGGGTTCAGAAGGCTCCACTTCCTTCTCCATATTTGGCAAGTGCATGTTCTCCCTGTGCACCAGGAAAAATTCAGCCTGCAGTGGTTGTCTCAGTATTACTAGATGAGTCAATGAGATGCAACAAAGGAATCCTGGCTGACTCCTCTCTTTCACCAATGTTTGCAGAGAGTCTCCTCCTGTCAAAATCAACAATACCATCACTCCTTGTGTTCGCATAGAAGGTCACAGTTTACAAAGTGCTTTCACATTCATTATCTCTCAAGGACACTTTGAAGTAGACCAGGCTGGCAATTTTATCCTTACTTTTTAGTTCATTTTTAGTTCATAAAACTGAGAATTCAGAGGGCCAAGCAATTTACTCAGGGTCACAGGTGGTAAGAGCTTTGCAGCGCCTGAAGACCAACCGGTTCTGAGTTCAACCTCAAGTCAGGTCCTCTAGCTGTGCAGATGGCACCTGTGGCAGTATTCTTTATTATTCTTGAAATTACCTAACCACAGGCATGTTCTTTGTACAAGTGCACTTGGAAGGAAGGTAGAGAGGCAAAAGAAAAAATAATCAGGGAAAAATGCACAAACTTTATAAATAATGTCATCTCTCTATTTCTTTACCAATCATGCATAGAAAGTCTGAGGTCATCTTTGTTCACTTTCAAATATTACAAAGACAAATTGTGCATGCACTGAAGTCATCATGTAAAGCAGTATGGAAATGCCTGCTGACATATCATTTATAAGAAAGATACTGCAACAATGTTTTTCTTTGGAAGTCAGGTGCTGAGGGGACTTCAACACTGGCCCAAGAGTCCCCATCTCCTGGAGGGGGTTCTTGCAGAAGTCGCAGCTCCAGGTCCACAGCTTGTGTCTTCTGCAGCAAATTTCCTTACCCATTAACTACTTTTACAGCTGCTGCTCTAAAAACAGAAGGGCTACAGATTGCACTGTTTGCTGAAAAGAGGACAGCAAGAAGAAATCCGTAGACTGCCTTGCAAATGAATCAAACAAATTTACCGTGTAATGTGTTTTTGGTCATTGGAAAATCACTGATAAGACAGTAGTAATAAATAGCAAAATATGTACATCTTTTGAAAGTTCTAAACCATTAATGAGAAGGCAAAATACTGATGAGGAAGTAGTTCCAGGTCCTTCATTAGCCTTCCGCCACTGCAGGAGGTCCGGACACAAGCATCTACAGTGCCTTTTCTGTTCAGGCGTCTGAAGGGATTCTGACATGGTAGACTGAGAACTCATAATGAAAATTAAAAGTTGCTTTATATAAAAATAGAAATACATTTGCTCTTCACTTTATTTTGTAGACTTGATTTTGTCTTTGCTACACAAAGACTTGACCATCCTTCGATCCTTTTGGCCCCAGTGATAGCTTTGTACAGTTATCTTCATTCTTGAGTCTTCTAGGCTTTGCTTGTCCTCTTAGTACCAGCTTTTCACAGCTGTAATATTAGGGTTCATCATCCTCTCTTCCCTGGAGAGACATTGATGCATATAACCATGGCTGCTACAGTGACTTCACATAGAGCCTCAATGACCTGTTGGTGCTGCCATTCCAAACCAGTCACACTGTTAAATGCCAGATTTGAAAAATGTGTTCAAAACTAGGGAGGACATCTGAGAAGAAATTCAGTATTAAAATCTATTCTAACAATTCCCTTGTGTGGACTTTACATGTGAAGACTTGATTAATATTAAAAATAATATGAAAATCAGTAACCGTAGCAATTGTCTTACTTTTGAGATGGTGTCTATAAATGATTGATTTCTAGGTGCTCTTATTTCTGATTTACACAGCTTTTAAAAAAAGAAAAGACCTCTCTTTGGTTGGGCATATAATAATTGTTTTGAGCAATGAGAATTTTCCATGGGATATGTGATATTGCATTTTGTCTGTGAATTTACTCTTTGAAACTATCTTTGTATCTGTGTTTAAGAAGAAATTATTGCATGGGGTTCAAAATTTTCTAAATTATATCATTTATAAGAAAGATATTATAATCATGTTCTAGCATATTAATGTGTGATGATAGTCTTTGATTCATATACACTTAAAAAAAACAGGTAAACTTTGGCAATAAGCAAGCCATTGTGTAAGAGAAAGTGTCATATTTTTCCTCACTTCTCTTAGAAGATTATTTTTCCAAAGAAATTTAGGATCAATTATTAGATACCTTTATCAGTGGTTGCTAAGAGTAATGGCTATTATCTTCTTTCTTCTATTAAATCTGCCATCAGATTTCTGCCATCAGATGTCCTGCCATCAGATTTATCCTCCTCTAAAACCTCTCATGTCATCCTTTTGATTTTGAATTCCTTAGTTTTCAAATTCCTAAGTTAGGATTAAAATTCCTTAGTTTTCAAGATGCCATACAACTTTAACCTGCTTTTTACCTCCGTTCCCCCACTAATTCATGTTTCCTAGAGGGAAGGGAAATAACATGAGAATAAGAGTGTGGTCTTCAGAACAGACTGCCTATGATGAATGCCAACTCCACTACCAAGTAGTTTAAAGTGAAAAGTTCAGATATTCTGAATTGTGAAACACACTACATCTACCTGCTGCAGTTGAAATGCAGAATTTACACATTAGTAAGGGTTCTGTGTAAATCTGCAGGATGAGAAACTAATTTAATATCCATATTTAAAGTTATTATTTAGAGGAACATGACAAATGTTCCAACTCTGGAGATAGGATGACTGGCAGCCTAAAGAGGAATTTGGGGCATCAGCCATGAGAATTCTTCTTGAGCTCTGTAACTAAACTTGTGAGGTCTTGAGAGTCAATGGGAAAGGAATGCAGGAAAGGAGAGAGCGAGCTTGTTGGAGGGTAGGGAGTGAGTGTGCCTCTTCTGTACTCTATTCTTCCTACTCTTCTACTCTTCTAAGTGGCAAGGAGTACCCAGAGATGGGAATGCAGTTCCCATTGAGTATGGACTACTTTGAATTTCAGGTACCTGCAGATGCCTGTGACTTACTAAACTGTAGTGAGCATCTCGGGAGGTGCTGGAGTCACAGGTGTGGGGCGCCATCGGTTTAGATCTAGGCTTCTGCTGGGGGATTCTGAAGGCAAAGTTTTCCCGGCAAGTTTTTTAGGTTTCATGGGCACACAGCTCCCTGAAAGTCCCAGAACTCAATAGTTTCCAACTTTCTTTGACCTCCTTTCCATTTGATCCTTGATGGGCTTTGGGACTGGTATTTAGACCAGTCTACCCCAAATCCATTATACTTCCTCGGTAATTATTCATTATTATATATTTTTACATTACCAAAAGTTCTCCGAATTAATGTATTTTTTGATCCCTGCTATATTCTAGACCTAAACATATGGCCTCCACTATGGACACTCACTCTTAGCGCCACTTCTTAAATGAAGAAACCAAGGCTTCTTAGTTTCAGTGGTAGAATCAGGTCTCTGAGGCACATTTCTCTGCTCCAGAGCCCACTCTCTTACAGCTCTCTTCACATAGAGCTAGTGATCTGTTGCCTTTCTCACAGCTTTGACTTCCTCTCATCCCCAGAGAACTTCTGAACAGTTCCTGACTCTGAGCTGAGGCGTACTTCATGAAGTTTCCTGTTGCTTTTTCTCCATCCTCTTTAACATTGGATAGACTGAGAGGGTGTGAACTGTAAACATAGCAGTTCCCATGCTATTCCTCAGAAAGTTTCTGAGGAAAATATAGGAAGCAAAGTAAAGAAAAACTAAGAGTGTTGTATGGTTGAATATAATACAATAAAAGAGCAAATTAATCTCAGTTGTATTTAGAAGACAAATGCAAGGTATTTAGAAAATAGCTCATAAAAATGGATGCTGTACACTAGGGCCTTTAAGCTAAGCATTCAGTGTACTACCAAGTCTCCAGAAGAAAACTCTTATGTGACAAGTGTGGTGTGGGGCTGCAATAGTCTGCCATTTGCCTTGCTTTATGGATTTCCTTTTACCTATTGTTTTTCTTATGAGCTGCAACATTCCTATGTTCAGGCTATTATACATTTTAATAAAATTATGTTAAATAACATGTTAGCAATATTACTGATTTTTTCTAAAGACTGTCATCTGTTGGATTCATTCATTTTGTGACTCCTTTGTCAAGAAAAATGAGATAATTTTCAAACATAATGATATTCTTATAACATTATTTGATTCATAATTACAGTTGAGAACCTCTTTTACTTTAAGAACCAATATTTGAATGCTGGCCCAAGTCACTAAAGACTTTTTTGAAGGTTTCATTTCTCCAAATCTACCTAACTGAAGTTCTGTTTAAGAAGCAAACTAACAAAAAAGCCACACATGAGCTCTGGCATTAAATTTTACTATACTGGCAACCCAGGTCATAGAAACACCTCATAATAGGTATCAATTGAAAAAAAAAATGCCATATCATTTACCTATTAGAAAATAATTAGCAAGCAAATTCTCATATTTTAAATTTAACTTTAACCACTTTATCCTCATGATTTATGTCCTTTTGATGCCTAAACTATCCACCTGCTAATTTGGTCCCAGGCCCACATACATTTGTAAAATCCCAGGGAGCAGCGCTTGGCTGATGTGTCAGGCATGTTCTCCTTGGCATCCCCTATATCTCTTCTTGTTCCCCCTTCCTGAGGAGAGTTGCATGACTCTGTGAGAAGCTCTCAGATACAGAACAGAGCTACACATAAAATGTGTGCACACATGGATGGGTGAGGGGCCACCAGAGCTGAGAAGTCTTTCTTTGTAAATCTTAAGGACACTGACCTCTCAGTTGAAAAACATTGGGAAACTTGCACTAAAAAGCAGGCAGCAATCCAGCTGAATCCAGTTGCTATTTTTTTGGTATCCATTCTAAGAAGTTGTCATTTTCATGAAAATGAGGTGCTTATTCCACCACAGAAATTTTAACTTTGGAAAGCATCTCTTTGTAGTTCTAATTTCTCCAAGGTCAGTATTTTTCAGGCTTGTTTTTGTCTTCTTTGTTTGGATATCAAGGTTCTCACTTTTTAAACCTTCTGCTTCCTGAGTACTCTATCTTATTGTAGCTATGCCAGGACTCTGTGGCCAAAGTTAAAAGTTGAAATAATAAGGAAATTAATTCACACCAAAATTTTGCTCAAGTTTTCTTTTATATGTCTATAAAAGTGTTTTAATTTAGAAATTTCATTTTAGAAATGTTAAATTTTCTACACAATGCTACTTTTTAGCTTTTCCTGGAGAACAATGAACTAAGTGTATCTTTTGTGGCTTATTGCTAACACATCATTATACCTCCTTTAATTACAATGCCTATTACATTGGACATCGTACAAAAACTATCAAAATATTTTTTATAAATGTTATTAATGAGATAGGCTTCTGTCAATTAATTACTCTAGTACACAGTTTAGATTCTATTTAGATCACATCTAATATGTAATTATTTCTGTTTAATCCAATGACCTTGGTCGCAGTGGAGAACTCCAGCTTTGAGAAACAAAAGTATACATTCTTATTAAGTAAAGCACTGCATTATTGATCTCAGAATTAAACCAAACTTATATTTTCATGACTTTCATAGACTGTACGTTTCTGGACTTCCAGATTTATCTATTGAAATCCTAGCCTCCAATGGAGCTATAATTGGAGATAGAACCTCTAGAGAAATAATTACAGGTAAATGAGGAGGTCATAAGAGTGTGATCCTTATCCAGTGGCATTAAAGCCTTTATAAGAAGGCTTTATGAGAAGGCGCTCTCTCTTTTCCCCTCTCCATATGTGTGCAACATAGAAAATCCATGTGAGCATTCACGAGAAGGTAGCTATCTGGAATCCAATGGAAGATTTTCACCAAACAACTCTGCTAGAACCTTGATATTAGTTCAGAAAACAAAATTTTGCTATTTAAGCCACTCATTCTTTATAAAGATACTTTATAATTGTATTGCAGCCCAATTAGACAGGAAACATCCTATTTTTCTTGAAAAACTTTTGTTAGTTATTTTTTTTTTTAGTTAAGCAGAAGATAAAAATAGAGATTTTGCAACTTTAACTTTTCCAAAGTGAATTTCTATATTGGTGTACTTCAAAAATGTGAACACTTTATGCTCCAGGTTTTTTTTTTTTTTTTTTTTGCTGTAAAATATCACTACGAAATGAACATGACTATTGAATTATCACTAAAGCAATTTAAAACTATGAATCTAAGCATATCTTAGCAATGGCATTCAAGATTTGGCATAGCTTTTAACTTCCAGATAAGACACCGCCAAACTAGCTCATCATAGAATTGAAAGCGGAGAAAAATATTCACAAGTTCAGACAATTTAGAAAATGAAATCTTGCTTTCTGGTATATAGTCAATAAATTACTTGTAGTTAAGCAGTATTAACTAATTAAGCAATATAATTATTGATTAAAATTAGGCAAATTAAGCATTTCTCTTATGGTATAATTTGCATGATAACTAAAATATATCAAACAAAATGTGCAAGAATAATGATTGACTAGATGAGGAAACGTATAAATTATATTATTGTTACAAAATTCAGGGTTATAGAAATCTCAAGCCTCTTATGTGATAAATAACTTTTTTGCCCATAGCTTCCCCCTCAATTAATAAGCACAATTTCCACAAGTTCCCAAGATCTTATCTTTTAAGATATTATTAGCATTTGATAATAATGTATTTCACAGTGAACATTTTTTGTTTCAGAAAATAAGGATTAATATTGTACTTAATTATTGGAGGGAAAAAAGACAGGAACTTTTAAATCAATTATAAATACTTATGATCTAAACAATAAAAGACATAAACATTTCTGTATTGCATAAAAGTATCAAGTCAATATACAAATTGTCCAACACCAGCAGATGGACTAGCACTGATGTGACTGAAAAATCACAGTGCTATCACAAAATAACTATATCCAGAAATAGTATACCTATTCTTGCAAAAAATCAAGCTAGCTCTTGTTACTAAAAGACACCTTGATTCTATGACATCTCTAACTCAAACCACATTAATTTATGCGACAACACACTCTCAGCATACTTTTGCTTTCTCTTCATGGCATTTTCCATATTTGCAATTAAGGGATTATTTGCATAATTCCTTATGTGACAAGAGGTTCTAAGCTCCATTGGGTGGGGTTATATCGGTCATGTTCACAGCTATGACACCAGTACCTACAATGGTAAATGTTCAGTAACCATTGACCCAATTAATGAGCAAATGGCAGAGAAAGGTCTGAGTCTATCTTAAGGGATCTATAAATGAAGACAACACAATCAGGTTAAGTTGGAGGAGAGACAGAACAGAACAAAACATACTTCAGGGTCATTTGTCCATCAGAAAGTGAAAAAAACCTGAAGACCTTTAGAGAGTGAATCACCCTATTTCCTAACAGAAAATGTCTCATTTAGCAAATTCAACCTATTTTAAATAAATACCTAGTTTGGAATAAGTTTGGTCAAGAGGCATTCTGTAATATCACTGTAAGAACTACGTAAATAGTATATAAATAGTCCAAACAATTTTAAATGAAAAAAAAAATTAGAATTATTAAGAACACACAACTGGGCTTCCCTGATGGTGCAGTGGGTTAAGCAACACACTATGAAGCAAACCACAGCCACTGCAGCACAAGTTCGATCCCTGCCGCCGGCCAGGGAGGGGGCCCACATGGCTCAGCAGACCTCTCTCCTGCCTCTCCCACTGCTCCCTTCAGCAGTGTGTTTCAATTGATCTGCCTGTTCTGCTCCCCGCTCTGTCTCTGGTGAATCCTCTCACCCCCCACACCTCTGACCTGTACCCCAGTTCTTGTATGCATAAATAAATATCTTTAAAAAAGAAAGAAAGAAATCTGAGAACTGTTTAAAAAGAAAAAAAGAACACACAACTATAGTCACCAAAACTATGACTTACTGACAGGCTTATAAGGGGACATAGGGTTGTGATTTAAATATATCATTATTCTCTATCTTATTAGTGAATTTGATTTTTAACAGAAAGGTATGATATTGAATTTTCTGAAAAACAGTCAAAACATGCAAGTATGTCCTACATACAGGCTTAAATTATTTCTCAGTATAGATAAGAGTCAATTTTTTCTAAGAAAAAATTAATGCAACTAATTAAAGTCATCTTGCAACAAAATAAATGGAGGGAAACTTTTGTAGCTTCAAGTGTGTTCCTTCTCAGTATCTTGTTTCTCTATTTTGCCTTTTACTTTCATTGTGATTTTACTTTTTTATTCTAATATTGCTGTTGGTTTATTTCTCCCACTATTTTTTATTAAGCTTTGTAGTTTGCGCATGTTATATCTTTGGAGTTGGTTTTACTCATTGATTGAATAAGATTGACAAAGTGATTCAACAGACACTAAGGCCACCTGTCGGCAATACTAGTAATTATGAGGTTGGATAGAACTAATAGCCCCTCATGGTCCAGTGAACCTTGATTACAGCCTAGGGAAGCAGCACGTGTTGCTAAACTCTGAACTGGTTTCTGGATATTAAATATACAACCACCCCAAGAAGAATCTTATGATATATAAAGCTGTCCAACTTACAAGAATTAATGCTAGCTAACTCCCCTGTGTTTACTTAGCTTCCTGCTAAGTAGAACTTTCTGCTAAGAAGAACTTTTTTGCAAGGTTCTGAATTTAGCCTAGCAGGAGACAACCTGTAAGCAGGTGAACTTGAGCAGTAGTTGCGAATATGCATTCCATGGATTGTTTTGATTTTTCTGATTATAGACTCATTTCCCTTACTTTGGAATACACAATCACAAGAGTTCAATGATAGCTATTAGAGGTCTTAAAACCAGTGCTCAAGAGTGTGAGGATGGTAAAAGTTTAATAGGGCCTGGACAGGAAAATTGGAATTACAAAGGCAGGAAACAGATGCTAAAAATAGATGACTTTTTGAAAGAAGTTTATATGAGGGCATAATAAAAAATAAGTTAGCTTCAAATAAGCTAATTTAATGCACTTATTATGTAATGACCCCCATAGGAAGAAGCACAATTACATATAGTAAAATGGCAGCAATCGAATGAAATGCCTATTCAGTATAAGCTTTGACAATTGGATATGTCCATGAAATTCAATACCCTATTGAGGTATAGAAAATGCTTACAACCCCAGAATATTCTCTTGTGCTCCTTCCCAATCAATCTTTACACCTATCTCCACACTCTGACACTCCTACCATAGATCAGCAGAAGCATAAAATATATACTCAGTGTCTCTCCTCTTTCACTTAGCATTTTTGGAAGTTATCCATATTTTTGCATGTATCAGTAGTCAGTTCTTTTTATCGATGACTACCATCACTATATTGTAAGAATATATCATAGTTTCTTTATCCATTCTCCTATACATGGATGTTGACTTATTTCTAGTTTATAGTCAATTCTGAATAAGTCTACTTGGGACATTTTTATACAATGATATATTTTATGCACATTGAGACATTTCCTTTTGATAAGTTCCCAAATATTGGATTGCTCTAAAAGGGTAGGTATAGTTAACTTTTTGAAAAACTGCTAAACAGATCACCAAAGTGTTGATATACACTTGGTTGGATATATACACTGGTTGGATTAAAGTCTAACCAGCAATACATGAACATTTTGGTTGCTTTGTATTTCCTTCAACATTTGGAGTTGTCATTCTTTTTAATTTTAACCATTTTAGTGGATTTGTAGCAATATTTCATGCAGGTTTACTTTACATTTAACCAGTGATTAATAAGACTGGGTACTTTTGTAAGTACTTATATTTTATGTGCCTATATCATTTTATGAAGCACTCATTCAAGTCTTTAGCCCATTCTTATTGGATGATTTGCTTTACTAAGTTATAGTACTGTTTATATGTTTTAGACGAAAGTCCTCTGGATTATAAATATTTCCCTCCAATCTATGGTGTTCTATTTATTTTCTGAATGTGGGTATTGATAAGAAGTTTTCAATTTTGATGAAGTCCAATTTCTCATATTTTCCTCTTATCACTACCAGTATATTTTGTGCTCTGTTTCAGAGATATTGTTTCTCAGAATGTTACAAAAATTATACTTCTTTTTACAAAAAGTTTTAGAACTTTATTTTTACATTTAGGTCCATGGTCTTTATAGATTTAATCTTTATGGATAACGTGTGCTATGCTTTGAGGTACATTTTTCTTCCAGAGGTTGACTTCTTTTGCAAAATTGTTTGCCAAAAATTCCTTACTCCATTTAATATAAATTAGTGATAGTGCCTTGGTGTAAAATAATACCAAGTGACTGTGTAAATGTTAGTCTGTTTTGGTACTCAGTATTTGCTTTCATCAATCTACTAGTCTACTGTTATGTGATAGCACATCACCTTGATTATAAGTTTTGAAATTAAATCTTATAGACTCCAAATGATACTTTATTCTAAGATTGTTTTGGTTATTCTGAATAGACAGACTAGCCATGTAAATTTTAGACTCACTGTCATTCTCTACCCAACCCCACCACCATATGATATAATGTTTGGGAATCATTTGAATCTATTATCAATTTAGACAGAACTTATGTCTTAAAAATATTGAATCTGGGCCTCCCTGGTGGTACAGTGGGCTGAGTGCCTCACTGTGAAGCATCTGTAGGTGGTGCAGTAGTGTGTTAATCCCTGGCCTGGGAGGGAACCACATGGTAAAGGAGACATCTCCTGCCTCACCCACTGCTCCCCTCAGCAGTGTATTTCAGTTGATCTGCCTGTTCTGCTCCTCACTCTATCTCTGGTGAATTCTCTCACCTCTTGCAACTCTGGCCTGTACCCCATCTGTCCTATGCATAAATAAATAAATCTTTAAAGAAAATATTGAATCTTACTGTCCATGAATATAGTATATATTTATGTTTAGATCTTATTTAATTTCTCCTAGCAGTGTTTGAAAGTTTCAGTGCAACAATTCTTGCACACATTTAAGATATTTCAAGTTACTTTGTCATTTGAAGTAATATTAAATTTTCATTTCATTTCCCAATTGTTTTTGTTAGCATATAGATAACTTTACATTGACCATGTATCTATGACATTGCTAAAATAACTTGTAAGATCCATTATTTTTAAGATTATTTAGAATTATTTACATACTTGATGATGTTATCACTGAATAAATATACCTTGACATCATCCTTTCTAATATTTTTGCCTTTTCTTTCTTTTTATATGGTTATCTAGTACTGACTAAAATTTTCAATGGAATATTGAATAGACTGATGAAAAAAAGACATTCTTACCTTTTTCCTAATCCTTGGGGGAAGTTTTATCACAAGAAAAGATAACCAGTATACACTGATTCATGGCCATGGTTTGGTTAGATGATCACTAATGAAAAGGAACATGATTAAAAAATTGGGGATTGTGATGTCTGGGAAGAATATGCTTGAACTTTGGTCACAGACTCTGGAAATATTTGTGTGCTCCGTCAATGTTCATCAGAGATTTACTGCAGCAGCAGAAGAGGGCATGATTATCCATCCTGTGAGACTGAATGAATCTGTCTTTGCAGTATATTTGTAAAGGATTCATAAACAAAGTGGCCATGAGCTGTCAGAAAGAGTTTATACATGCATTGACACTTCCACTCATTAAAGTTGATCTTACAATTCTATTGCTGAATTCCACTCTACTATCAGAGATTAATACTAATTCCTTATGTGACATGTTTTCCAAGAGGATCCACTAGCTATTGGGTAATAGATTGCCTTATTTCCATGCTAGAAGGTAGTACTTTGTTCTCACTGTAATAGAAACTAACTCTGGATATACATTTGACTTTCCTACCTGTGAATCACCTTCTATGCACTCACAAAATGCCTTTTCACCACCATGCTAGTCTGTACATCATCATTTCTGACTAAAAAAATCATTCTACAGCTAACAAAGCAGCAATGGATTTGTGAAATAAAATTCACTTGTGTCATTATCTTCTCCATCACTCTAAAGCAGATAACCTGATTGAATGGCCTTCTGAAGACTACATTATGGTGTTAAATGAAATGACAACACATTGAGGAAGTTGAGTAATGTCATCAGAATTAGGCATGTGCTTTGAATCAGTGATCTATTTATGGTGCTTTTTCTCTCATAGCCAGGATTCATAGGCCTGGGAATCAAGAAGTGGAAATGGGAGTGGTTCATCTCATTATTTACTCTTAATGAGTCACTAACAAATGATTACTTCTCCTCTCCACAGCATTGGGTTCTTATGGTCTAGAGGTCTTAGCTCTTAAGAATGGAATGTTTCCACTAGGGGACACAGAAATAGTTCCATTAAATGGGAATTTGAGATTATCATCTGGATATTTAAGGATTCTCAAATTGAATCAATGGATTCTGTCAAGAGGATATAAAGTTTCTGCTGCAATATGAAGATAAATAAGAATGTGTCTATAATTCTTAAAATCATTTGAAACGCTTCTTAGTACTTCCACACCTGGTGGTAAAAGTCAATGAAAAACTACAGTAAAACTGCTAACTAAAGGAAAGGAATATGGGTGGAACAATGAAGTAACAAATATTAACTGAAACTATACAACCAGTTGCAGAAACAAAAACTAATATTTGAATACTGCTTCCTAATTTTTATATGAGTAATTTTAATTTCTATTAATCAACAAACTTTTTCTCCTCTCCCCAGACATATAACATGTTAATAGTTGTTAAAATTTTATTTCAGTATTTAGGTTACAGTATATCAAAGACAGACTGTGATTCAGCTTAAAAAGATGTACATTAACCATATTTTGTGAAAGAATTTTTTTATCTTCCTTTGGAGAAGGGAGAATGCAAACATGTTTTTATTTGTAAAGATCAGATACTTTCATTAGGTTTTACAAAATGATACTTTTACTATTATATTTTTTTGGAAATTAAATGTGATTAAAGGAGCAACATGGGTGCCATGTTGCTAAAGGATGGACTGTGGTTAACTTTGCTTTGTGCCAATTAAATTCAGCTGGAATTGTTGATCAGAATCCCATTTTCTATGACATTCTAGTTTACGGTTAGCCACAACATAGATTTGTGTGAGCTTATGAAGACTGAAAAGAAGCAGCCCTTTCCCTTCTAACACAGGGGTTAAAGACACAATACTTTCAAGCCATCACCAGCACTGGCACGAGTTAGATCCCTAGCCAAGGAGCTGACCCACATGGCATAGCAGACCTTTCCAGTTTCTCCCGCTGCTCCCCTCAGCAGTGTATTCAGTAGATCTGCCTGTTCTGCTCCCCACTCTGTCTCTGGTGAATCCTTTTACCCCCAGCGTCTCTGAACTACACCCCAGTTCTTGTATGCATAAGTGAACAAATCTTTTTTTAAAAAGATTGAGAAGAAATGACAGACAGTTTTTACACTCTGAAAACTGATATTGGGCTTGGCACTGTTGCAGCTCATGAATAATGTTTCAGATCTGCTGGTTTACCTGTGGGCATCAGAGAGCAACACAAAGGCTTATGGTTCTTGTAACCAGAGCAATTCTTTCAGATCATGTAAATCCCAAGCAAGGTCATGCAGAGTCTCATCGAGAAGTCTCAGTTTACTTTGTAATTCACTCACATCATCAAAATTGAAGGGGATGAGACAAAAACATGTTTCTACTTGCTCTAGCAGGTTTCCCACAGGATCCCCTCAGCTTCATCCTTTCTTCTATTTCAGGTCTATACTCCCTACTTACTTAAGCCATAGCATCAGCACAAAAGCGAAAGCCTTATATAAACTGCCCCACAATCATATAAAATCTAATCCTTATAATAAATCCTATACTGTATATCATTTATAGTAGTTCTACTTGCTTAATTGGACCCTAACTGATATACTCTGCTATGGTCTTTATTTTACTTATCTTGTTTGGAATTTGTTGAACTTCTTGGATCTGCTTGAATTTGTAGCGTAAATTGCTGGAACTGTATTATCTTCCGGCTGCTTTTTTTTTTTTTTTTCTATGATACAGCTTGAATGCTTTTTGTTGCTCTGTTGTCTTGTTCACTGTTAGTTTTCATTGTACTAACCCAGTCAGTAAATTTTTTGGTTTTGATACTGTATTTTTATTCAGTGTTTCTATTTTAAAATTTTGTTTCCCTGTTAAGGTTTTTTTTTTTAAATCCTTGAATATTTTTATAATAGCTCTTTGTAAGAATATGGTTTACTAATTTCATCATCTGTGTCATATATGATTTTTATTCTGGCTGTGATCACATTTTTCTACTTTGCAATGTATAGTAGTTTTTTATTGTGAACTTGGCATTGTTGATTATATGTATTTTATAGTTTCAAAAGATAAACTGAGACATAATAAAAATTTTAAGAGCTTATTTAAGCAAAAATTGCTTTAAACTGGGCAATGGAAAACTACAAAGTGTTAGGAGAACTACAACCACAGGAATAGGGGGAGAGACTTTTAGAGATAAAAGGCAGAAGCAAAGCAAGAAATTATTTTATTGGCTAGTGCTTAAGTGCTTGACTTATTTGAAAAAGGCTAGTTGACTATTTCTGATATGTTATCCTTAAATTTTAATTTCTTATTCTGAGCCATTTATGGACTTGGAATTGGTGTGCCTCTTTACTTGATTTAACATCATCTTCCTCAAGAGTGTGTTCACTTCCTCCGGGCCCCCACAGGGAGTTAATTTACTTTCAGCAGAGTTTAACAGTTCTAGTCCTTCTCATTAAGGTAGGTCAAGAGTAACTTATCTACGGGGACTATTACACACACCAGAGTTCACTGTGCTCTCTTGGGTCATGTGTGAAAAACAGCATGAAAACCTAAGACCACAATAGAGGAGCAGAAACCTTAAGGGAAAAGCAACTTCAGGAGCAGAGCGTTCCCATATACAACCTACCTATTCCTGCTCAGATATTCTCTTGTCACAGCGAACTTTGAAAGTCAAGGATTTGGTTTGTTGAGGGGGAAAATGATATTTTCATTTAAAGGTAGCTATATGATAGATGTCTATGCTAGGTACAATGATGCTTTAGCAAAAGAGAAAGCACTTGGAGGAAAAGACTATTAGCTCACTTTCTGACATCATAGTGGAGGGATCGCACCCTGGCTGTATATGCCTACGCTGACGTAAGACTTGTGGAGTGGGACTCTAGTCTCTGCATTAGCACGTGCATACACGTGTGAGATAGCACTCACTGCACCACACAGCAATTCGAATTATGGGCTCAGAGGTTAAAATGCTTTGGAGACCTCGGACACGTAATGTGACACTAGTAAGCCACGATTTTTTAATCTCTAAAGTGGTGATAAGAATAGTTCCCACTTTATAGGTTGTGAGGATTTTATAGTTAGTCAATGCAAATCATTAGCCTAGGTAGCAAGACTCAAAAATGCTATCTATACTGTGGTATGTGATTATTGGTGAGTTTCTATGTGTGCAATGGCAATCTTTTTGGTCTTGAAGGCTATCACATCGTTCAGAGATATTCTTGTTTTTCAATTTTATGATGTCATCCAGATCTAATTGTTTAGCAGCAAATACATAGGTTGCAACCTCTCAAATATGCTCTTTTGAGAATTTAACATCCTTCTGCAGAGAAGCACTGTCTGTTTTCAAAGACTCTGTTTTGAATACAGTGGAGGCATCTGATTGGAAATATGCCAAATTTACTGTCTTAGGTCTATAATCAGCAGCTGGCATTCTTGGCTAAATATTTGTGATAATGTCAATGTGATGTGTTTTAGTGTTTAATAAACAAATAAAAAGATATAAATAAATTTAACTTATGGAAATGTATTTTTCCAAATAATAAAAAATGTATTTCAAGGTTATTTTCTGAAATACTTACTCCTCCTTTAGTTTACACATTGTATTCTTAGGTTTATAGACTAGAATTTTATTTCATTCTTCTCTACTGGAAAGAAAACATTTGGATATGTTTATTTTTATGCTTTTGGGAAAATATTTGTCTTCAAATCTTCCAAGACTAGAAGTTTTACATCCAGTAATTATAATCTCAGCTAGTTTTATTTTGTTTATTAGTTCTGAGGAAAAGGTAATGCTATTTTAATGGCTTTCACAAAAACATTTTTGTGTACATAATCTTTTATTTTACTGCTTTGGAAAGAATTATATACATTTTACAATTCCAAGAACAGAACTGCTATGAAATACTGTGCTCTGAAGTAGAAATAACAAAGCATGTAAAAAGATTTTCATACATTTGCTGCTAATTTATATTAATTTGAAGGAAATTGTTCCATATGGTTCTGAAACATTAAAAATGCAATTAAATCATCACACACAGGAAAACAGTCTTTGTCTTACTGCCATACACATAGTTCTGACTGAAGAAAGAAAAAGAAGACGAATTTCCTAAAGCAAATTTCTCTTGTGTTTTTACTTGCAGATGTTGGTAGCTCCTAATTCTTGCTCTGTGCGTTCAACAAATGTTTACTGCACTTAAGATAATTTTAGATTGCATTATTCTTATTATGAGTAAAATATCAAGATATGTTAATGAGAATCTTTAGTGGAGTTTCACAGTCTGAGTTATTATACAATGAAATTTTATTACTTTAAAATGCAAATTCAAAAATTCAGGTTTTACAGCATTTTTCCATTAACAAACAATTAAGCATTAATTAGCAGTGTGACACATGTTCCTCAAAGAATGTTATTTTGTTGGAATAAATAAATAGGTAAAAACATGCTACCATTTTATTAAGACCCTGTTATAATTCAGTAGAGGTAAGTACAACTAATCAAAATCCAATTTTCTGGCTATCTGGTATTTGAATCACAAAATACTGATTATTGAAATTGGTTATTTTAATAATGCCCCTAAAAGTGTGTGTGTGTGTGTGTGTGTGTTTTGGGAAAAATTACTATGAGTTGGATTGAATTCTTATTGAAGAGAATTGTTATATCTGTATATCTGTGTTTTCAAGCCAGGAATAGAAACAAGTGTTATGACATATGACCTAATAAGCCAGGCAAAATATTTACAAATGAGAAGTACAATAACTGTAAATTAATATCCTTGTGATGATAGCACTTTGTGGGGGAAATCCTTATTTGTTGGTAAAACAGATAATACTTCTTGAATAGTTAGGCTTCAGAGCATATGAACTTTCTCTTCAAACTGGCATAGCTAATAAGTGGGATATATTATTTCAACCTATATAACTGGCTTGATAGTATGATTAAGTTTTATATTTTATTAGATTCAAAACAATGTTACCAGAAAAAGTAAGCTTCTTATGTCTTTAGCTGTAGTTGAAGCAGGTTAATTTTTTAATATGTGATGACAAGAAAAGCCAACCAAAAAATTAGGATTAAATTTACCTGATTAATTCTCAAAATAAAAAGATTTATGAAAGATCCTCATTATTATGTAGCAAGTATTCATGAAAAGTATGTGTTGCAGTGTCTAGGATTTGTGTGATATTTTACATTGTCTAAAGAGCGGTCTAATATATAGTTACATTGGATTCTTATCACAGTCTTCAGAGTGATCTAGGGTAGATACTGTTAGCCAGTAAACCATTTGGGGTGTATACATTGTTTTCCTGCTTAACAGACGTGTTAAATGTGTGTGTGTGTGTATCTATAGTATACAAGTCAGTGGCAATGACAGTAAAAATCAATTGAAATTATATGAAAAGCAATGCTGGATTTCCCAAATTCCATCAACATTTATGAAAAACATTTTATCACATGACACAGGTTAAATATTTATTATATTTATTATTGAGAGGTCCTTTTGTTGATATCTAGTGAGAATATAAAAGACCCATCAAAATCCTAACATTTATAGAAATAAGGAAGTCTTTTGGAATCTTTTGGAAGAAATCATGCATGAAAGCATGATTATAATCCATTCATTTAGTCAACAAATATGTTTTGAACACCAACTGTGTGCTTGGCAGTGTTCTGGATACATAAGACATAACAGTGAACAAAATAATCCTAACAGTCATGGAGTTTGCATTGTTTCCTGGTCAAACTGGGCAAAAATTATTTTCTGAGGAGTGCATATGTATGAAGGACCAATGTGAAAAGCCTTAGATCCATGGATTCCTCCAATAGGTAGATTCCCTAACAACTCTGGGAAATTAATATTCAGGAAGAAAGACATAAATCAAATTTCACTCCATTTATGTAAGCAGATTGATTCCTCCATATGTAAGAGAAATGGCAGTATTTCAGAATGTCACACCAAAACATAAATTTAAGCACTAACAATTGATTAATGGTGTTGAGAAGTGTTTGTTCTTTCTATACTTAGAAAATGGAATCTGTACATGTCATCCCTTCTCCTGACACACCAGAATGGAAGGAGTATAATCTAAGTTCCATTTCCAGATGTAGGATCAGGTTAAATCTTGTCTCAGTAAAGGGATAATGAACATGGACAGTCTGTAATAATCTCAAGTGGACATAGAGCTGGTAGAGTGAAAGGCTGAGATCTTTTCAACTGTCTCCGGGAATATTTCTAAGGTCCTTTCCCAGAAGACTCCCTTCACAAATAAAAAAAATTAATTTAAAACAGTGAATGAAGAGACACTGTAGATATATCTGGTTTGCTTAGAAATGATTTCCAATTGTAACAGACAGAAATGAAAGAAGAGCCACTTCTCTATGATGTTTATTATTTGGTCTGTTTATGGGTCTGTAATCTATGATATTCATGCTCATAAATGTTCCTTTCTCCATTTCTTCCTTCCTCATTTTAAACTATTACCATCTTAAAGTAAGAACTGAGAAGTCAGAGGGCAAGAGGGAAGTGACTCAGCCCACATAAAGCAATGGTCATACAAACTTCTTGAGAAAGATTTTTACTGTCATCTTCATTATCAGGATGTTCAGAGAGAACCACATGACCCTCTATCAACTATGGCAATATCTAAGAACTCATTAAGCTGGGAAAATGAGCCTTATATTTAATGTAAATTTCCAATTCTATTTATGGAGGCAGGAAAAAGCTGGCTCATAGACCTCACATAAAAATTAAATCACTTTTTTAGCTTCCAGCAGAATAATCTTGTGTTCTTTAAATTTTCTTATTATGTAACATTTTGGAGTGGTCAAAATATATGAGAGTACTGTAATAAACACCCCAAAACCTACCTGTGGGTATTAAAAAATATTGAAAAACATTACAAGTGAAGGAGGAAATTAGCAAATGGGTATAGGGGAGTAAGTTAGGAATGGGGCCCTCCAAGTTCCTAAGTCCAGTTATCAGTGTAATTGAGAAACATCAGTTGAAACCATGAGAGAGCCCTCCCACCCCAAAAAAGGGAATGTTCAGAGCACCAACACAATAACACAGTACTAAAGCAACAGATCAAAGCTAGTTTATGGACAGTAGGCTAGGTAATGTGGGCAAACTCAGTGGGCCTCAGTAACCTAGGAGATCCCACAGGGCCAGCCAATCAGCAAGAGAAACAACACAGTGACACCCAATAGTGAAGCCCTCACTCCTTGTCCACTATCCCTACATAAGCATCTACTTCTTTCCCCCTCAGTGGCCACCCATCTGGAGTCCCTTTCTGCTCAGAGAGCTTTCTTGTCTTTCTTCCTACCTATCAATAAATCTCTTGCTTTTCTCTTTCTTTGGTCTCCACTTTGAATTCCTTGTTGCTGAAGACAGGAGCTCAGGGTCTATTCCCAAAAACTCTTGATTCACAAGTATAATCAAATATCCTATCTTTTTTTCTCTAGCTATTATTTTCTCCTCCCAATATAAATACTATACTGTCACCATGTTTATGTTTCACATGCATATATTTATTCATACAAGTATATGTACCAATTAAAAAGACATTCCCAATATTTTTAAAGCATAAAAATTAGATCATGCTAATTATATATCCCTGTAACTTTTCTTCTTTAATCCAATGCTTTGGGGATACTTGTTAATGAATCAAATTTCTTCTCCAAAATGGTAGATCTGGTTTATACAACTACCTCTTTCTTTATGCATTTTTAAAAATTTTCATACTAAATAAGATAATGAATCAAAACTGAAAAATAATGAATCTTTTAACCCTTTCATCTTTCCTTTCCTGCTTTATTTTATTGAGGGAAGAGAAATTGGGGAAGGAAAAAAGATGGATAGGCAGAGATAATCAATCCTCTTGAAAACTAAATTTTCTGTGAATTTTTTGCACATATTATTTATGATTTGACCTCAATAAAGAAACAGAACAAGATCAAACAATGATGATTACCCAGAATTTTATAATTGAAAGCCACATTGAGATGTGATCTGGTTCATTATTGTACATTTAGAGTACATATTTTAGGATAATGGAATACAGATATGCCTCATTTTATTGTGTATTGATTCATGGAGCTTGACAGACTGTGTTTTTTTGTTTTTTGTTTTTTTTAAATTGAGGTCTGTGGCACCCATGGGTAGAGCAAGTCTGTTGGTACCATTTTCTTTTTTCTAACAGCACATGCTTATATTATGTGTCTGCATCACATTTTGCTAATTTTCACAATACTTTAAGTTTTTCATTATTATTACATTCTGTTATGGTGATCATTTTCAGTAATCTACAATGCTATGGTTGTAATTGTTTTGGGGCACCACAACAGTGTCCATATAAAATGGTGAACTTAATTTATTAATGTTGCATGGGCTCTGACAGCTCCTCTGACTTACCTCCCAATTCCCTGAGAAAAATGTCAAACTTAGGCCAATTAGTAACCCCACAGAGGCTTCTCAGTGTTCAAATGAAGAATCACCAAGTTCCGTACTTTAAATCGAAAGCAACAATGATGATGCTTACTGAGGAAGTCATGTCAAAAGCCAAGATAGACCAAAAGCTAAGACTTCTGTGCTCAAGTTAGCCAGATTCTGAACGAAAAACAAAGGTCCTTGCAGGAAATTAAAAATGCTACTCCAGTGAACACATGAATGATATGAAAGTGAAACAATTTTATTGTTGATGGAGAAAGTTTTAGTGATTTGGATAGATGAGCAAAGGAGCCAGTCTATTCCAGTGTATGCTCCTACCTTTTTTCTGTTCTGCTCTGAAGGCTGAGAGAGGTGAGGAAACTGAAGAATAAAATCTTGAAGCTAGCAGAGGTTTGCTCTTGAGACTTAGGGTAGGAAGCCATCTCCATAACAAGAAAGTGCAAGATGAAGTGGCAAGTGTGATGCAAAAGATGCAGCAAGTCATCCAGGTGGTCTAGCTAAAGTAATTGATATAGCTGCTACACTGTGTTCCAGATTTTCTATATAGCTAAAACAGAAGAAGCCAGAACATTCATAGCTAATGCTTTGTTGGTTTTCAAAGTTTCAGAAGACAGGCTGGTACTCTTTCTATGACACTCTTTCTAGGAGCTAATGCAGTTGGTGACTCTAAGGTGTAAATGCTCACCTACCATTCTGAAAATGGTAAATCCCTTAAGAATTATGCTAGATCTATTCTGTTGATGTTCAATAATGGAGTAGCAGAGCCTGAGATCAACACATCTGTTTACAGCATGGGTTCCTGAATATCTTTTTTTTTAAAGATTCATTTATTTATGCATGCAAGAGCTGGGGTACAGGCCAGAGGTATGGGAGGTGAGAAGATTAATCAGAGACAGAGTGGGGAACAGAACAGGCAGATTGACTGAAATACATTGCTGAGGGGAGCAGCGGGAGAGGCAGGAGAGGTCAGCTGAGCCATGTGGGTCCCCTCCCTGGCTGGAAGCAGGGATGGAACTCATGCTGCAATGGCTGTGGATGCTTCACAATGTGGTGCTTAACCCCTTGTTTCTGAAAATCTTTAACCCACTATTGAGACCTACTGCTCAAAGGATTTTAAAATATTACTGTATCTGGTCATCCAAGATCTCTGATGGAGAAGTACAAGATGTTAAAAGTGTTTTTCATGGCTGCTAGGGAAAAAATTCCTTCTACAATTCATGGATTGAAGAGGCATTTTGACTTTCAAGTATTATTATAGAAGAAATACATTGTGTAAGACTACTGCTGCCATAATTGATGGAATTGGAAAAAGTAAATTGGAAACTTGGATAGTATTATCATTCTAGATTCCAATAAGAACATTTATGATTTACAAGAGATTATCAAAATATCAACACTAATAGAAGTTTGGAGGAAGCTGATTCCAAACACCAATGATGACTTTGAGAGGGGTAAGATTTCCTTAGAAGAAGTACCTGGAGATGTTGTTGAAGTATCAAAAGAACTGAAATTAGAAGTGGAACCTGAAGATATGACTGAATACTGCAATCTCATAATAAACCTTGAATTGATCAGGAGTTATGTCAGATAGATGAGCAAATAAAGTGGTCTCTTAGGATGGGATTTTTGCTGTTGAAGACTCTATAAACATTGTTCAAATGGCAACAAAAGATTTAGAACATTGCATTTACTGAGTTGATAAGGTAGAGGCAACGATTGAGAGGGTAACTCCAATTCTGAAAGAAGTTACACTGTGGGTAAAATACTATCAAACACCATCACATACTCCAGAGAAATAAATCTGAAGGAAGAGTCGATTGGTGTGGCAAAAGCATCATTGTTGTCTTATTTTAAGATATTGTCACAACCACCCCAACGTTCAGCAATTTCCATCCTCGTCTGCATTCATAAGCATGGAGGCAATATCCCCTCAATTACAGCTATTGAAAGTTCATATTTAATGTTATTAATAAGGTGTATTTAAGATATATATATGGTCTTTTTAGGCATAGAACACTACTGCACACAATAAATTACAGTATGGTGAGAAACAAGGTCTCACATACACTAAGCAATCAAATATTTCTTGTTTGTAACTTTATTGTGATGTTTATTTTATTGATGTGGTCTGGAATTGAACTCAAAATATCGCTGAGGGGCTTCTATTTATGTAATGTTGGTATACATCATTATTTGTGTTGTAGAACTTATAGGATCTTCTTTTTCAAGTGTTATTGTCATATCACACCCAATACAATACACCCGTAGTGCACCATCATACTCCATTGTGCTCCTTCCACACTTGTTTTCACTATTCCCCTTCTCCCTCAGGTAGCCTCAGTTCCATATCAGCAGTCAAAGGTTAATTTTTTAGTTTGACTTTATCTGACCCTCTGTTTGGTTTCTCTATATTCCGCATATAAGCGAGACAATCGATATTTGTCTTTGTCCTTCTGACATACTTTACTTAGCATGATCCCTCCAGTTCCCTACATGTTGCCACAAATGGCAAACGTTTACCTTTTTTGATATCTTTGTATTTCATTGAGTATATATACCACATCTTTTTGATCCACTCATCTGTATTGGGTATTTAGATTATTTCCATAGGTTGGCCATTGTAAAGAGTGTTTCAGTGAACACAAGAGTGAATGTTTCCTTTTGAATTAACCATAATGATATTTGAATTCATTGTCCTGATTAACTAGTTTAGTCACTACATATTAGTGATATGAAAACAAAGCCAGAAGGGGTTAAAGATGAGTTTTGATGTCTATTTGGGATCAGTAGTTGAGCCAATGTAAATGACAAATGATAAACACTGATTACTAATTCTATATTTAATAAATAATAGTTTCTACAATTTCTGATTTATAACTTACTCAATTCCTTTGATAAATGGTTATTAAGAATATCTATTTGTTCATTTTTGATAGGTCACTATTTTAATCAGTCTAAATACAAAATATGGCCATTTTTTTCCCTCGGTTTTTGACACATTGTTCGTTATGTAGTTACTGAATAGTACATTAGATGTCTTTATATTTTCACATGCAGAACATCACTGCCATCCCATATATTTAAATATATTTAAAGTCCTGTTATTTCTTATGACAATTTTTATTTCTTTTGATGATTAAGAATTTTCTCAAGAAAGTATTAATTTACCCTTGGAAACTGTTATTCCTGGTTTAGGAACAGAATAAAATCAAAGTATCTTTGGATAGACTCACACATTTGGAAGCATTTAACTATTTTTAAAAATCTCAAACTTTGAGACTCACATAGTTCTAACTTTTGGCTTCTTTGACTCTGAAAACTCCATGAAAAATGGCCCTGTCCCATCACTAGCCATGAAAAGCATTATGTTCTAATGTTTATATTGTATTTGGGTTGCTTCTGCACTACTCATCAAAACCTTGATTTTGTGGTTTTAATATAATTTTCATAGAAACATTGAGAACAGATGTATGAACCAATCAAAAGGCAGAAAAAATGTAAATATGGCAATTAAATCAGCATAAATAAAAGAGTAGCCTGCATTTTTTCTTATTACCACAAAGAAACATAAGATTATTATTTACTCATTGGTATAGAAATATGTTCTGAAACAGAAACAAAGGTAGCATGCCTATATTTTTTACAATCTTACATAATTCAATGGTATTAATGAAAATTATTATAATTTAGTGCTACGATTCTTCCCTAAAATGTAGTAAGTGATATGTATCAACTTATTTAACATGTGCTGCAATATAAAATAGCTATTTCAATGCCATGAATCGTATTTCAATTGTTAAAATTATTACCATTTAAACAAACTCTAGAAAGTTGACTAAGGAATTGACTAACAGAGTGGGAAGGGGGGTGGGGGGAGAGGGGTAAGAACAAAGAGGAGAGGGACCAGAAAAGACTATGGGGTGAACTGAGGATGCTTTGTTGGTGGATGTAATGTAGAACAATATCTGAGAGAAGAGATCCTAAGCTTTGAAACAAAAATAACTATGCAAACTAATGTTAATTTATTTTAGAAATGATGTTTATACAATGATATTTATCACAGTAGTATTTATAAGAGCACAATACTCAAAATGATCCAAAAATCCAACAATATGGGGTTGTCAAAGTAAATTATTAAACTCCTAAACATGAAAGAAATAAAATTGTTATTTTTTAAAAGATTTATTTTATTTATGTTTGCATACATGAACTGCAGTGTAGGTCAGAGGTATGGGGTGGTGAGAGGATTCACCAGAGACACAGTGGGATGGTGAGAGGATTCACCAGAAACAGAGTAGAGAGCAGAACAGGCAGATTGACTGAAACACACTGCTGAGGGGAGCAGCAGCGCCATGTCGGTCACCTCCTGGCAGGTGGCAGGGATTGAACTCGTGCTGCAGTGGCTGGTGATACCTTCATAATGCTGCGACTTAATTCCTTGCGCCAACAGGGAGGCCCAAAATTGTTATTTTTAAATGTTTTTTCTAAGTGCCTTAACATATTAAGTATATTGACATAATTTGTTTAGAAAATGTAGTAAATTCTCTAAGTAAATTTTGATCATGTGGGCATGCTAGAAAATATTTCTGAATGCTCAGTAAAGAACCATCACTCTACATTACTTTTCAATTTCTTCTACTCTATGTCACAATTTTATGTAGCAAAGACATTTTAAAAGTGAGGTCCTTCAGGGTTAACAAATTCAACTATTTTAGAGCTCTGTACAGTTAAATGATTGCACAGTTCAGAATGGAATCGGTTATTATTAGGAATGTGCAAATAAAAACTACAAAGAGATAACACCTCATGACTGTGCTAATGGTTATTATCTGAAAAACACAAACAAGTGCTGGTGAGGATCAGGAGAGAACTCCTGTGGACTGTTGGTGAGAAATTAAATCAGTGGAGCCCTCTGGGAAGTATCATCATACAGACCCTCAAAATATTAAAAATGAAAATCTCACATGACAAAATTATCCTACTTCTTAGTATTTACCTGAAGAATAAAAATAACACTAATTAAAAAGAGATATATGCACCTCTCTATGTTCACAGCAGCATAATATTTATAATGGCTGAGAGTTGAAAACAACCTAAGTGCCCAGCAGCAGATGAACAGATTAAGAAAGTATGGGACATATGAACAACGCTGCATAATTTGACTACAAAAAATAAAATACTGTCATTTGCAAGAACATGGATGGACTTAGAGAGTATTATGTTTAATGAAGTAAGTCAGAGAGAGAAAGAGTGTATGATACACCCATATGTAGCTCATAAAGAAACAAAGCGAACACATGAACTAAATAAAATGAAAATAAGCTTCTTTCAGACCATGAGAACATAGTCCATGGTTACCAGAAGGGAAGGGAGGAGGAGGATAGGTAAAATGCATAAACAGTTTTAACTGTATGGTGAAGGATAGAATTGAACTTCCAGGGCTAAATTCAATATAGTATATGCACATAGTAAGTTATACTGATGCACAACTGAAATTTACATAACACATAATGTTATAATGCAATGTTCCTGCAATGATTTTTTAAAATGTCCTATAACTTGCAGGTTATAAGTTGTAGCTCTTCTTTAGACTAGTTCCACAGTGTTTTTTCAGTGACACTTGAAACGGAGGATGGAGAATTCAAGGTAATTTTCCTATGTATGGAACTTATATTTCTTGTTGATTGTGGTTATATTCTGTTTTTATCTTGTGGTTGAGGGAATATACCAGTGATGTTATGAGATGTGTGAACATAAGGTTCTTTTATTTCTTTGTTATACAAATTGAAACATTTTTGTGTTATATTCTCCTTATTGGCTATGTCACAAACTGCCTTATACATGACCTAAAGATTGCCACTTTTCATAGTTGGCATATGCATACATATACATATGAATTTTCAAGTTTCTATAAAATGCATCAGAACTTATACATTCCACATGAATTTTTAAAATGTAGTTTAGAATGTAATTTGTAGGACTTACACACAAGGTATGCATAATATGTATTCTGACAAGGTGGTGGAATGATGCAGACGGTAACCCAGACATGCCTGATAAATAAGTAAATCATCTCATGTGCAACAAGGTAATAAATGCTATGGTGAAAGACAGAAAAATAATAGAGTAGTGGAAGCTTCATTTCTGGGTATTAATGAAATAACTAATATTATCTTAGCCCTTATACAGAAAATATCTTTTTAATTAGACAAGTCTATGTGAGTCAACTGTCTTCAGGTAATAGACAGTAGGCAAAGGGAACTGTGACTTCTGGAGAACATCTCACAGTCCCACTATTTCCCCAGAAGTATGGGAGATTTTCTGATTGCTGCACAACAATCAAGAATTCCAGCAAAGTCCGTCAGTGCCAGTGAACAAAGGAAGTCAAATTCAGAGGACCACTTAAGCAGGAATCTATGAAATGTTGAAAAGTAGGAACTGTTCTAGAAGCCTGTATGGAGGTCTGGTGCAGGCCCCTGAATATCATCCAAGACTTACAATTAAACCAAACACTATATGAATTCAAAGTGATGGAATCCCTTGTAAAAATAGTAATCAACATTTTTCATAGAAAGAAAAACAAACTTCAGAATCTCTAAAATGTATGATTGCCAATATCCAGTGTACAATAAACAATTCCTTAGACATAGAAAGAAGTAGTGATCCAGAATCAAGAAAATAAATCAAATATATAATAGAAATCAAACCCAAGATGAACAAGATAGTATACTTAACAGAAAGAGATTAACATGTTTTCATAAATATGTTTGTAAGTATATATGTGTATATAAATGTATATGTATATAAAGGAAAGAGATATGCTTATTGTATCTTCTCATCAGTAAAAAATGAAGTTCAAAAAACTTTCAAATGGCATTTTCTAAGTTCAGAAAGAAAAGATTAGCAATAGAAAATTCATTATTCAGGAAATGTTTTCACATAAGTGATATCTGAACAATATTTCCACTACAACTACAAAAACAGAAATTATGAAGTATGACCATGAAATTTAAATGAAATGAAGAAACCTGAAAGAAACATATCTACAAGAAGGAATGAAACATTCCAGAAATGGTAAACTAATGAGTAGATATAAACCATTAGATTTGTTTTCTTTTCATAAGGTACTAAAATGTAACTAATGTTTAAAGCAAAAATAACACTGTCAACAGAAATTTATAAAGCTAACTTAACTTTTGCACAATGAATCAGAAGTGAAATAAATGGAATTATATTGTTGCAAAGTGATTTCATTTGTGAAGTGAGAAGTACAGAATGGGAAGCAGAAAGGGAGGTAAGTTGAAGTTCATAGTGTTAAGTTTTATGAGTTGAAGTATGAAAAGGAACCATATTAAATGAATAAATTCTGGTAAATGAAGTATGAAAATTGTTAACCAGAGAAACCAACAAAAATATAAGAAACTATTAGAGGAAGTAAAAGTGGAGTATTAAAAAAAAAATAAAGAGAAAGGAAATCATGGAAGGAGCAATTGTATCACTAATGCACTAATTTAGATGAACAAATACATCAAAGGAGAGAAATGATCAGATTGGATCAAGAAGCAGAACCCAGTCCTCTGGGCATGGAGTACTTTTTAAATATAAAGATATAGGTAAATTAGAAATGAATGCATGGGAAAGACAAATCATATAAATAGTACCAAAAATAGATTTCATATGAAAATAGTTAAGCTTTCATAAAGAATGTAAAATCCAGAAATTAATCTTATATAGATTGGAATAAAATATCATAGTGATTTACAAAAATTTTGTTTTTATAGCTTGTAAACTAGAGATATTAATACGATTTTTCTTTCTTTTTTAAAATCTTGGATACAGATCCCTCCCTGGTCACTTTATTTTATAATTATTTTAAGAAAGAATTACCTTTATTTTTATTTATTTTTTCCCCTCTGCCAAACTACTCATGCCCAATTCTTAGTAAAAATAGATTTTTTTTTTAGGTTTGTGTCAATGCCAAACTCTTAGTACAGATCTCTCCTATTGGTGTGCCACCAGGGCATATCAGTATGAGCCACGCAGCTACTAAATTATTCCATTACCATCTCAATTGTCCTAAAAGCAAAGCCTGAGAAGAGAGGTTGTAAGCAGGTAGTTTATCTTTGTGAGACATCCCTGGGGAGAGGAGGGAGGACTGGGAAGATTGATGTAGGAAGGAAAAGCAAAGCACTCCAAGGCCGCAAATGTTGACCAGGACCCTGGGAAGAACATGCAGAGTAAGTTTCAGAATCGCCAACCTGATCCATGAATAAAAGACCTGCTCAGCACCCAGCATGTGTCAAGTGCCTCTGCCTGCATGTGCCTCCCTTGCCCTTTACTTTGACTTCATGAAAGTGGCTGCACAAGCTTGCAGGACACACCCAGACATGCACAGAGAAGTCCTGGATGAGAAGGAAGAAGCAAAGGGCTGTCAGGTGTCAGCTGAGCACCTTTGGCTACAGCAGTAACAGCCTGAGCAATGTTAGATTGAGAGGGTGTGAGCCAGGGCAGGACAACAGAGTCAGTAACTTTCCCACATTTGAGTTTCCAATAAATCCAAAGACAAATCAGAGAAAACCTACAGAAGGCAGGTTGGAAACTTGTAGAATGTTTTGACTCACATTTAGGACTATTTGGGGACTAGAAGTCTGTTTACTAAATTTCCTGGTCCTATAAATTCAAAATGTGTAGCAGCCATGACATTTGATTTAGCAAAAAAGATAAATGTTATAAAAGTGTTGCTTTTTCAGCAACAGTTGCCATCATAATTGACACAGACTGTGTCCTCTCTCAGGGGAGGAACATTCTCTGCTAGATTCCTCACTCGGGCACTGTGTTCACTGTATTATTAGTGGCAAGATTTCCCTCATTTCAGTTGTACTGAGTTTGAGCCTTGAGCCCATAGGAACCCTTGACACAAGTACTGAATTAAAATCAGCTGGAAAAGATCCTAGAAGTTATAACAAATCTGCTCATAGTTAAGTCAAACAGTCTACCTAGGAAGTATAATTCCATTCAAAGATACAGCTGTAAAACTTCACATTACCCAGAAAGTTAGGCCAAATCCTAGGTCTTTAAAAATATTTATGTAGAGTATAAAATTGCCTTGAGTCTTGCAAATGTAAAATGACCCTTGGTTGTATAATAAAAGAGTTGTAACATTTTCCTTTTTGTTTGGACTTACGTGATGATTTCTATCTACGATATAAATCCCAAGTACTCCTACATTAGTTGTATATAAAAATAACTCTTCAGTTAGAGATTATTCTTATTTGTAACTTTACCTCTTCCCAATAGTTTTCTTTCCTTCAACATCTGCAGTCCGATCTCAGGACCTAAAGCTACTTTTTGGTTTTCTTTAAAACACTTGGTTAGGCAAACCTGTGCGATTCTGGTCCCTGTCCATATTAGGTAGGCCATGCCTGCCTTTGGATCGGTTGGTTGAGTGATGGACAGTGTTCACAATATTAGCTTCAGTTGCACAAGTCTCCATGCCCTGTGGTGGAACATGCCAATGATGTTATGTAACAAAAAATCTCTTGCAGCACCTATGGACACAAGGCCCAGAAGTTCCAGCATTGATCTTTGGTGCTTAGATCTGCTTGTAGGTTGATGATGGTATCTAGAGTACTAGTCAAGATTCAGATCTTCCAAGATACTGGTTTCTTTCTGTCATACAAAGTTACTTGTATTACAGTATGAGGTCTAATATTTCTGTGTACCTCAAGTAATATTTAAGAACTATTTCTACTTTGACCCATTGAACATCTTGTTTTTCCTTGGGATTCTATTTTTCCCCTGCCAGACTAAATGAAACACTTCGAAAATATTGATTAGTAGGGCTTATTTTTCTTCTTGCTTTTCAAATTGTCTATCAAGCTAGTTGGAATCTTTTTAATATTTTTTTCTGGTGATTATTCATTTCCCATAATATTTTAAGCAATGAATTACCAAGACTGAGTGTATCTGAGATATGTGGAAACTTGGAATCACACAAACTGTACAGACTGAATTTGAAACTGTCCTGCTCAATTAATTGACCTGGGATTGGATTGCATTTAACCAAGTAACACTCCTCCAGCATCCTCCTCTCCTCCTCTCTTTTAGTCCTCTCTTTCCTGTGCTCCTCTAATTGGACTTAATATTCCAGGCCTTTCCAGATTAAAGAAGTACATGCAGACTTCCCTGGCTTCCACATTTGCCCACTCCCTGGGACTCAGTTTGATAGTTTCATTTCCTCTCACCTGATCCAAACATCATCCAGTCTCAGCAAAGAAGCAATTCTGCTTGTCCCAGGGCCAAAAGACCCCCATCATATGGACAAACTTCATTCTGCCTCCCTATCTGGGGCAGATAAACCAATCAACAACTATTTATTTAAGTATAGAAAAGCATTATTGGAGAGAAAGGTTTGGGCATAAAGATAAAAATAAGCCTCTTCTATTATCATGTAATCAAAGGAAGTATTACCATATATAGTTGACAGTGTAAAAGGTAAAATGGCATAGATCAGGAAGGAGTCCTGAGAAACCTTTGAAGATAATTTTATCCCTAATTCCATTTATTTCAGATAACTGCGTTTATGTGTCTTCCCTAGAGAAATGCTCTTACAACCAAATATTGGCATAACAGATGGAATCTATGTCCTCTCATTGTTTTAATAAAAACATTGTTGATGTTTCATAAGTAGAAAATATGTTATCTGATAGTCTTTCTAATGTTAATGAAGCACCCTTTTTTTACTAGTTTTTTTAGAGTTTTTTAAAAGCCAAAAATCATTACTGACTTATTTAATGTTTTATACTCTAACATATATCAAAACTATCATATGGTTTGGTATTGATATTACTGGATATAATGACGGTAAAAAAGATAATTTAAAACTAAAAGAATCAGTGTTTGTGAGAAGTTGGAGTGAGGCAGACATGAAGAAGGGGGAGAGTATGGTGTCAATAATAGTATTCAACATGCCCTTACAATAGAAAGCAAGGAGAACAGTATTCAGCAATGAGGAATTAGTTTAGTAGCTTATCAGACAAATAAGACTCTTATTTAAGACCATAAAATACAGCATTTTAGTTATGGTCACACAATTAGCAAATGGTAGGATAGCAATTTCAACCCAGAAAATTTTGTCACAGATAAGTACCCTTAACTGTTATACTCTGTACTGTTTTCCATCAAGAAGACAATATTCAACCAGTAATGATGCAGCATTTATTTAGTTATCTGGTTTAATGTTCACAATACCCCATTAATGAGAAAAAAAGATATTTTCGATTTATAATTGTTTCATTGTACCATTCAATATAAAACACATAGTATTTATATAGGAAATCTGTAAGAGAAAAATCTACACCAAGATGAAGAATAAACAACAAGAATCAGGAATGCAGAAAATTATGTGTTGGTCAATTTAAGGTAAATGTAGTGTAGTTAGTAAACAGTCCTCAAATCTCAGTAGTTCACAAGCACACAAATTTATATTCACTCCACTATATGGTTATAGAATGACTGAGGTCTTACTCCAAGGGTACTTGATTTTAAGGCCAAAAATGAAGGTGCAGCATTTCTCTGTGATATGTTATTAAAGAGGAAGGGGGGTTAAAAACATTGACAGATTAAGACAATGACTCAAAGATCCTGCTTGAAAATGCAACATGTAGCTTCCATATACATTTTACTGGAAAAAACAAGTTCTTTTGCTAAGTCTAAAGACAGTGGGGACAGGACATAACATTTTTGAGCTTTGAGCTAAGTGTCAATTTAGAGAAAGGCCCACTAGAAAAAAAAGCACCTTACATTTTTATTTTTATTTTTCTGTAGAAGAACTAGGTGTAGGCCAGAGATGCAGGGGGTGAGAAGACGTATCAAAGACAGAATGGGGACCAGAATGGGCAGATCTACTGAAATATACTGCTCAGGGGGAACAGCCTTAGAGACAGGAGAGGTCTACTGCACCGTGAGTTAACTCCCTGGCTGGGAATCGAACTTAGGCCGTTGAGGTGACAGCTCTGAGTCTTAACCCCTAAACCATCAGGAGAGGCCCAGCACCTTATTGTTAATAAATACAATCAGTGCAACAACCATCAGGAAAGTCTGTCTAACTTCCTGGACTGTGACCCTGTGTCAGGGTTTCAATTTCAATAGATTGGACTAATGAAGGTAGATAACATCTCAGAGGGGAAAAAAAATTATTATTTTTAATAAAATAGCTTATTGAAGATTAATTGGCAAAATATTATATAATATACACTTTGTAAATATATTATACATTATAGTTACTATAAATTATATAATATACATGCAGTGATTATGGGAAAAATTAAAATCATGATAGAAATAAAATACGCTTAAAAATATAAATATATAAAAATAAAAGAAATTACAACACAATTTTAAATAGTAAAAAATATACTCTGTAAAAGGTGTTTCACCTCTTTAAAGAAATCAGAAACACTAGGGCAGGTCTTGGGAAGTTCCAAGATTAACAGTGCATGTGATAAAAGTACTAAAACCTACATACATAAATGTAGAAATAATATCCACTGAAATGTTTGATTACAATGTTACTAGTATAATAAAAAGAATTTGTTAGAACCTATTAAATTCTGAAACTGGAAAGTTTTCAACATGCTATGATGTATATACATAGAAAATTTTTATAAGCTGTCCCATAAAAATAATGTATAAGAAAAAAATCATGATTTTTATATCAAAAATGCTTTCTTTTTACTCAAATGTTACCACATTTCAAAAATCACACCATTATTCATCATACTTACCAATCATTTCAAATTTATAACAATATTTGACACATTTACTTATATTTTAGAAATAATAGCATGACCAGTGAAAATAGTAAAAGGTGGCCTGTATACAGTAAGAGATTTCTAATACAATGACAAACAGATTTACTTGTTAAACAGGCAGCCAAAGTCCCAACACACACATACATTATGCAACAGTATATGAAATAAAATACTAATATATAGAATGTTATATATACTCCATATATATATAGTAATATTCCAATTCAGAAATAGTAAACATTATCATAATGGCACCTTTTAAACAAACTTCCCCAAACTGAATACATCTTTTCTTTCAAATCTGTCTCCTCTTGGATACTTATTAATAAGGGTAACTTCTCCACTATCTACAAAAATGTGAGATCATTTCCTATTCCTCCTTCCATTTGTTTCCATACTAAATCAAGTGTCACAGCTTATTGGTTCAAGTTCTGTGATATTTTCCCTGTGGTAAAAGATTCCCTACCTCTATCCTAACTGGGTCCCTTCCTCCAGTTACTCCTATACTTTGCTACCACTGGTATCATTCTAAAATTCATCTGATTGTGTAACTCATGTCCTTAAAAGTCTTTGGTGGGTCCAGGCTGTATATAAATTGAAGCCAAATCTTCTCAGATGAACATTCAAGGCTCTCCACAACCTGCCTACCACTATGTTTCTAAATTTATCTCTTTCTGCATCTTACTTTCTTCCTACACCCTTAGTCCAGTCACATGGGACAGCTTACCTTTCATCTCCACAGCCTCCTTCTCCACGACTGTCCTTAGGCTGGCCTGCTGAGTGCCAGGTCTCTACTTGTCACAGTCCTCAGACTGCAAAGAACAATTCAAGTCTTATCTCTTTCAGATGGGTTTCTAAAATTTAGCATCAGAATTATTTGTTCTGACTATCTAAAAAAAGTAATGAAAAATATTAAAAGCCCACACTAGCTTTATTTTCATTAGTTGTGGTCCTCCTTACTGCTTCAAATACTTTGTTGGCTGTTCTATTGTACGTGATACAACAGCTTAAACATATGTTATCAGTAAATGTTGTCCACAATGAACCCAAGATTAGACCACTGATTTTACAGACACACCATTTGTGTTTTGCTACTTCACAGCAGAGTGGCATTGTGCCCCAGGTTCTTAGTTGTTAAATGGTGATGCCAACAATAGCACTTTAATCATCTATGATTATGAGGATTAAATGAATCAATATTTAGAGCACTTAGAATAGTCCTTAGAAGACAGTGCTGTAGCTATGATTTTTGTATCAAAAATACTTTTTAAATGAAATTTCTATTCATTCAACATTAATATGTTTTGTATTTTTTATTTTATTTGCTATGTACCCGTTGTAAACCATCAAAAAGGAAACAAAATAGTCCCTCCCCTAAATAACTAAAATTTGAGTACAATGGAAAACTGGAAACAAGATGATATATTTCCTTCAGGAATCTAGTCAATGTCTCAAAAATCAAAACTGAATAATCATATCAGAGAGCTCTGACACTGGAGAAAGAACTCCCTAGGAAAAAAAATAACAATAACCTTCAACATGTATTTTATTAAATATGAAGTACTGAAGAACATAGAACAGTAAGAATAATAAAAATTAGCTTTAAAATAAGCTCAAAGAAAGAAGCAATGTAGCTACAAGAGCCTTGCCAGCACTGTGTCTTCTAGGCTTTTCTTCATCCTGATTCCTTTAATTTCCTCTTCTGCCAAGTAACACATCATGATCTAATCCACTCTCTTTTCTCTTGTTTTCTTTGCTAAAAACTAAAGTGGAAACTTTTCCTCCAGAAATTTCAGCTTTCAGAAAATTTTGCAGCATTCTATATGCTCCGAATGTCAAAGCTGAGATGCTAACCTCCTCTGGCCCATTCTAAGTAAACTGTGCCTGAAAACATCACCTCAATAATGTGATGGGAAGGGAAGACTCCCACTGACTTCCCCTGTGTTACTCTAACCAAGGTAATAAGCAGAAACAACCTCGATCCTTCACACGCCATCCTCCCTTGAAAGATGCTTGGGATAAGGAAACTAAGCACACAGTTATCTCAGTGAAAACCACATTCTAAGAAAAGGAAAAGAGAAGGGGGCCCCTGTTTGGGAAGGTATGAATATGCTAGAGAAGAGATTGCAGTGAAGGAGTTAAAGGCTCAAGGAACACATATATTGAAATGCTTACATATGCTGCCAAGTGGCTTTTGTAAGGACAGTGAGCAATATTTTCAGTTTCAAGGTTCATCTTATTTTGTGTATGTTCATTTTGTGCTTTTTCAATCTCCAAACACACACATCATTGAAACTCCAATAAAATACACATAGTGCTAAATTGAGAAAATATCTCCATGCCTAGAGATTTTTTATACACCAAATAATTACTAAATATTAACCAACCCACATTTCACTCTGTCCTTGGCCCACCCTGCCACATGGGATGTTCTGACTGTAAAGTGAATGAGCTCACCATTCTTTTCTACTTGCTCAATAGAGGCAGTTATTTCAATCATCTGATGGGCAGCTGACTTCCTTCGTAGGTACTTCCTCCAGATAAAATGGTGTCTGTTACTGTGTGCTAGATTTAGAAATCAACTTGTATTTCTTGTTCAGATTTATAAAGACATCTGTTCTCAAAAGTGGGTACCATAAGTGCTGGCCAGCCTGCAAAAATCAATGAACCCATGAAAGTAGTTTAAATTTATTTCAAGTAAAACTAGGCTTAGTTCAAATAGGACACGTGTGTATTTTTAAAATAATAAATCTGGAGGATTTTCTTTGTAAGGACATTCAACTTGTAATTGCAAATTCTAATGGGTGCTAGAAATCTAATTTCAGGCATTTATATCTGCTGCCACAAAACTTCAATTCAGTTATATTTTTAAGTTTGTATTAGAAACAAGCCTATCTTATTTTTTTTCTACTCTAATTTTCTCTCCTCAAATAACTTAGATTTTGTAGAAATATGAATCAGGGATAGATATAAGAGAGAAAACATAGTGCTATCAAATCTCCATGTAAGTTTACAATTCTAATTTATTACACCTTGCTGATTTGCTTTTGTTAATAAATAAAGGCAAAGATATAAGAAATAGCATTTGTTATTTGAGTAAGGAAAAGAAAATTAGTTCTACTTTTTAATAGGAAATTATTTCATGAGACTTAAATTGAATTCCAGTTACTACACTTGGCCATTATGACTTTCTTTCCCTTTTAGGGGAATCCAATTCTTACGTGACAAAAGTAGAGCTAATTTTAAGCCTTCACTAGTACATGTCAACTCCAAAACCATGGTGCATTTATTATATTTAAAATACAATAAGATACCCTGCAGGGGATTCAAAGATTAAGTAAGACAAATCCCTGCAGCCAAAAAAAATGATCATCTACCAGAGAGAACTCAAAAAGTATAAAAATAATATAATCTAATGCTGACAAGAGAGCTACTTGGCATAATACAAAATCATCATCTTTATTCCCAAACATACCTGCTTTCAAACTTGGCTGTGACCTTTAGTAATAGCATGGTATTGCACAGAATACAAGCATTTCAAACAGAATTTTTCTTTTCTGCAAAACAGAAATATCAATAAATGCCTTTAAATTATTTTTATGTTTTAAAAAAATTTATGCTGTATTTTTTTTTAACCGAGGTAAGGATGGTTTATAACACTATATGATTTAGGGGTATAAGTCACATCTCTTCAAATGGACGTTGCCACACCACAACCACCATCAAAACACCCATAATTTTCCACCTTAGTCATAGGTTCCCCACCCCCTATTCTTGATCTTTGCAGCCTCAATTCTATAATAAGATTGGATAGCTTGTTTTAGTTTAGTTTTTTTCTATTCCTTTGTTTTGTTTCTCTGTTCCGAATGAGTGAAATCAACTTGTATTGTCTTTATTATTCTGACTTCTATCAGTTAGGGTAATTCAATGCTTCAAATTCCATCCATGCTGCCAAAAATGGCAATATTAATCTTCTTTTATAGCTGACTAGTATTCCAGTATTTGTGTGTGTGTATGTGTGTGTGTGTGTGTGTGTGTGTACACCACATCTTCTGAATCTACTCATCTGTCATCGGACACAGTTGTTTTCATAACTTACCTGTTGTAAATAATACTGAAGTGAACATAGGGTATATATAGCCCATCAAATTAGCGTTTTTCATTCTTAAGACAGATACCTAGGAGCTGAATTACTTGATCGTAATGTCAATCTATTTTAAATATTTTGGGAAAACTTTGTATAGGCTGGACTAGTCTACATTCCTACTAACAATATTCAAGGGTTCCAACAGTGCATGAGGTCTCCCTTCACTGGACCCCCTCACAATATTTGTTGTTTCTGATCTTTTTGATATAGGTCATTTGCATGGATATGTGAAGATATCTCATTGTCATCTTAATTTGCATTTCCTTGATGATAAGTGATAAGCAATTTTTCATGTACTCTGGCCATCTCTATGTCATCTTTGAAGAAGTGCCTATTTAGTTCTTCTGCCCATTTTTTGATTGGGCTGTTTGTTTTCTTTTTTATTGAGTTATATATGTTATTTATAAATCTTGTTTATTAACCTCTTCTTGAATCTATGATATGCAAATACTTTCTCCCCTGTGGTAGACTGCCTTTCTTCTTAATGATAGTTTCTTTCATTGCACAGAATTTTTTAGTTGTATGTAGTTCCATTTATTAATGTTTGATTTTATTTTATTTGCAATTACACTCAATTGCCCAAAGACATCAGTGAAAGCAATGTTATAAAGTGTTTTGTGAATGTTTTCTTCTACCCATTTTATATTTTAGTTCTTGTTTATACAAGTTTATAATGTAGTCTGAGTTAGTTTTTGTTGTGAGGTAACACTCTAAAATTTTCTTTTGAATGTTGCTTTCTAGCTTTCCTAACACCATTTGTTGAAGAGTCTTTCCTTTCTCTTGGTTATGCTCTTGGTTTCTTTGTCATAGATACAGTGTCCATATAAGTGTGAGTTTATTTCTGGGATCTCAATTCTGTTTTATTTGTCTGTTTGTCCAGTTTTATTCCAATATCATATAATTTTGATCACAACAGCTCTATATTGTAGTTTGAAATCTTGAATGGGACACCACTATTCTTCTTTTTGTCAGAATTGCTTTGGCTATTGAAGGTTTTTTATGGTTTCACAAATTTCAGTGATGTTTGTTCTATTTATTTGAAGAATGCTATTGAAAGGGATTGCACTGACCCTGTTCATTTCTTTGGGAAAGATGACCATTTCAACAATGTTAATTTTTCCAGTTCATGAGCAAGGAACATATTTGCATTTTCTTTGTGCTTCTTCTATTTCTTTATTTTTTTTAAGATTTATTTATTTATGCATACAAGAACTGGGGTACAGGCCAGAGGTGTGGGGGATGAGAATATCCACCAGAGACAGAGTGGGGAACAGAGCAGACAGATAAAATGAAACACACTGCTGAGAGGAGCAGCAGGTGAGGCAGGAGAGGTCTGCTTCACCATGTGGGTCACCTCCCTAGCTGGCAGGGGATTGAACTCATTCTGCAGTGGCTGAGGTTTGCTCTAGTGTGTTGCTTAACTCATTGTGCCACCAGGGAGGCCCCTTTTCTTCTATTTCAACAATATCTTACAGGTTTCTTTATACAGGTCTTTTACCTCCTTTGTTCCTAGGTACTTAATTCTTTTGTGTGATTTTAAATGTGATTGGTTTTTTCATTTCTTTGTCTTTTTCATTGTTTACAACTGATTTTCTTTATTGATTCTTTAGTGTTCTAATCACTGGGCTGATTTGTTTTGTAGTAATAGTCTTTTTAGTGGAGTCTTTAGGGGTTTCCATATATAATATAATATCATCTGCAAATAGTAATAGTTTTACTACTTTTATAATTTGGATTCCTTATATTCCTTTCTCTTGCTTAGCTTATCTAGCAAGGACCACCAAAACTAGGTTGAATAGTAGTGGTAAGAGTGCTAAGTGCTATGTACATGATTTTACAGTTACAGCTTTAAGTTTTTCACCATTGAGTATGATGTTAGCTGTGGATTGGACAAATATGACCTTTATTATGCTGAGGTATATTCATTCTACTTCTGTTTTTTAGAAGTTTCCTTTTTTAAATCATAAATAAGTGTTGACTCTGGTCAAATGTTTTCTCTGAATATTTTGATATGGTCATATGATTTTATCTTTCTAGTTGTTGATATGACATATTACATTAATTAATTTGTAAATGTTGAATCATCCCTTGCATTGCTGGAATAAATCCCTTTTGATCATGATGTATGATCCTTTGAATGTATTACTGAATTCCATTTGCTAGGATTTTTGCATCTATGTTCCTCAAGTATATTGGTTTGTTTGTAAAGTTACTTGCAAACCGTGCATGTTCCAGGTCAGTTTCCCTGGAAAGAGACTCTGAAATGAAAACTTCTGTCTAGGATGTACATTATAATGTGTTTTCAGAATTGAAAACTAGGGGAATGAAAGAAGATTGGATGGAAGGAAAGGTTGGACTATGAAGCAACTTCATCAAAGATATTGACTATTGCGTAGGGAACTCTAGAACTAGATAGCCCTGTAGCATGGTCTCAAATTGGGGGAAAGGAGTGAGACATTTAGAGTCATATAACTACAATAAGATATAGACAAACTTCTGGACAGGATATAGCTTGGAAGAGGAAAATATCTTCAGTGCCATCTTTGTTCAGTGAAGGGCAATTGTTAGAATGAGGGCATGTATCTCTGTTGACTTAGTACTTCCAGGACCAGTGGAATGAAAGCATTGGTCTTAATAAGGGGGAAAAATGGACAACACAGCACACAGTCCATTTTAAATGTTACCGTTAATTTTCCTGACCCTAAAAATTATAAACATAATACATGAACAAGAAAATTTGGAAAATACAAGAAAGCTCATTTAAACAATTATATTAACTATAATCCCATAGTATTATTGTTAATGCTTTCTTTCTAACATTTTCTAGGGCTATTTATTTTCTTCTGTAGTAGTGTTAATATACTGGGAAAATTGCTTTGCATTCCATCTTTTTCATATAGTGAATATTTTTCATATATGTAAATACTGTTTTACAAGACCATATTGCTTTATTGTTTTCTATTATATGCTATATTAAAAATTGCCAAAATAAAAATATTTTACAGAATTCTCAGGGTTTTTATTATTTTTTAACTTTCACAAAAAATGTTATAATAAAGATTTATGCATATATTTCTGACTATTGCCTTAGGGGGAAAAATCATAAAAATGAAAACAGTTAAGCCAAATACCATTTGCATTTTTAAGACTTTGATATTTGTTGCCAAATCATCCTTGTCCTCTGGAATTCCCACCAGCAATATTTTAGAATTTCTCTTCTCTTACCCTTGCCAAAATTGAGAATTATATTCATTTTAATCTGTGCCTGTTTAAAGATAGATTTTATTATTTATGCATACAAATGCAATGAGAGTAGAGAAATCAAACAGTATCTATGTAGAGTCAAGAGAAGAAATTCCATCAAATTAGGGAGAATGAGAAAAGACTTTCAAGAAAAAGGAACAGATGACTCAATATTTAAGAAACTGACAAGATATCAACAAATGAAAATGAAAAGGAACCCAGATAGAGCAAAAAATCAGGAAAAAGACATTAGGAAATAATGAATATCTTGGTTTGATTAAAATCTAATAAAGAAATAGATTGAAATTAAAATGAGACCATAATTCAGCACAAAAATGGTAAGTAGAGTCCAAATTGTAGCAATAATCAACAAGTGCCTGACTTCAGTGTTTATAACAATTTGGAAGCTGTGATTTTATTGGTGGAGGAATGTTGAGATGGATGGATAGAGAAATTGAGGATGATTAAAGCTAATGTAAATGACAGGATTTGACAATTCAGTGATCAGCAGTAATGTTGTAAAAGCAATTATTTACAGTGATGGGGAAGGAAGGCAGACTATGTGGGAATAAAGTAAATGGTGCAGAAGTGGGAAAAACAGAATCTCCAAACTGGTCAGTCAAAAATATGGACAAATATGGATGGAATGAGATCAGAATAGAGGACCTATTTTTTTAAAACTTAATTTTAAATATTTAACAATAAATTTAACAATAGGACCAAAAGCAGTATTAAATCTTTGGTCAATTATATAAGCTTCCTGATATTGAAGACCTGAGTCAGAAAAGAGGCAAAAGGCCCATCAGCCTGCCCTGACCTGAATGTAGGCCATTCTGGGTTTTTCCCTCTTTTATATATAGGGTGCTAGGATTCTAAAATGGACCAACTGGGTGGAAGCTAAGAGGACCAATCAGATGTGAATTAAATGGACCAATCAGGTGTGAGGTAAAGGAGTCAATCAGGTTAAAGCTCATTTCATTAGTTAGTTTTTCAGATTGAAAAAATGGAAAATGAGCTGATCAGGGCTAAATGTTCCAGTCAGATGCTTAGTATTGAAAATCCTCTACCCAGGCTTGTATGCGTGGAGGGGATATAAGGCAGAAAAGAGCCAGCTTGAAGCAGTTTACAGCCAGCCTCCAAAGAGAGAAGGATTTGTTGGACCACCTTCAAAGAAGTCAACAGCTAGTCTTCAAAAATGAAGTATTCATCAGACCACCTTGCAAGGAGTCTGCTCCCGTCCTCTGAAGAGAGAGACTTACAGAGCAATCATCTTCACCAGACCTTGTAGGATTCACCAGACCTTGTAGACTTCATAGACTTCTAGACCTCTACATCTCCATTGACCTTCACAGACACTTGGCTACTGCTACACCTGCCTCTGATCCTGCCTCTGGCTTCCCCTCAAGGGGCTCTGTCAAGCTCAGCCCAGTGTCTCAAAGAGCTGACCACAGCCTCTGGTTCTCCGGCACCACCTCCTGGTGCTGTTGAGTCTGTTATAGTCTGGTCTGGCATCCAGCCCAGACTTTGGCTGCTTCTGTGGGCTGTCGCAGTGTCACTTCGTCTTCCCTGAGTGGCCTTTGTTTGGAACTTCTGGACACTGCAGACACAATCTAGGGTGAGACAGCTGGCCACTATGGTCTTAGAAACTCTTTCCCCCCAATCTCCTGTTTGTTAAATAAACCCTGTTGTTGTTGGACCCTGAGCCTGAATAGTCTTGCAATTGTGTGCGTAAGAGAAAACCCACTGGCAGTGACCTGCTCCCCACCCTGGTCACTGTCCCTAGGCACACTTTGAGCTCTCTCTGTTTGAGTATGTTTCAAGAGTCTTTTGTACTGTTTCACTCTGATCCCCTGAATCTCAGATTTTCAATAGTTTAAATCTTAGGAAACTTTTTTTTAAGCTGAAAGTTTGGAGTATTTCTCTCTCAAATCTTATCCTACCAAACATAGTAACATCTTCAGAGGTATCTTGAAGGAATTTTCTACACCCATATCTTCTCAGACATTGGCTTCTACCTTTTTATTCCCAGTAAGTAGCTTAAATCAGAGTCATCTAATTCTAATCCTTTTTATAAACTTCGGGGTTACTTCATAAAAAAATTTTTAGAATTGCATTATTAATCCTTAAGAGTTAAAAAGTTTATAGTGAAAACTTCAGAAGTATAAGAGGTACTGGTTTGTCACCGCATAACAAGGAGTGTGCCCCACAAAGGCAACACTGCCATCCTTCATTAATGGGTTTGTGAGAAGAATACTGCAATATAATAAAATACCATTTTTATCCAAAATTGTATATAATTCAAACTGGCTGCTCTGGACTGTAAAGATCTTTTTTTTTAGAAAGAGAGCCACCTCACACCTTCTTTCCCCAAAGAACATAAAGGCAAGTGTCCAATGTTCACTATGAAACAGTGTGTAAAGACTACAAAATCAACTCTGGAATTAAAAAGCAAATAAACAAAGCACTTTGCCTATAAAGGGCTGTGCTGTTCTCAGGACAGAAATGAGGTTGCAGGCTGGTGTTTCAAAAAAGCCACAAGTTTTCTATCTGTCTCAAATGGGAAATAATAATTTTATTGAACAATAAATTTAAAATGAACTCATTTTTTTGTCCTTATAACTCAGTAAGTACTTATGATGTGGTATTTGTAACCAGAGGGCAATACTTCAATGTACAATGAAAGTAGTCTATGTGAGTCTGTGTACAATTATCCAAAATGAAAGCTTAGACACAATGAAAAACTTATTTGAAGGCACTTAATTTTTAAGTAAAAATAAACAAATTGATGCCCTTCAGGATTTCAAATATGTTAGTTATGTTGGCATTGCCTTCATAAAATGTTAGTCTCTATGAGCACAGAGAATCACACCAACTTTGATGACCTCTTTCTCTCCATTCACAAAAGGGAATTGTAAGTACATTCAGAAAGATCAATTTAGGCTTTTATTGTTTTAAGCCAAAGACCATTAAAAAATGTTCAGGGCCTTCCTGGTGGCACAAAGGGTTAAGTCTCAGCACTTTGAAGCATCTGCAGCCACTGTATCAAAAGTTGGATTCCTGGCCAGGGAGCTGATCGCATGGAGCAGCAGACCTCTCCTGTTTTGTCTGTGGCTCTCCTCAGCAGTGTATTTCAGTAGATCCATCTGTTCTGCTCTCCACTCTGTCTCTGGTGAATCTTTCCACACACCCCTACACTCGCACCTCTGGCCTACACCATAGTTCTTGTATGCATGAATAAATAAAACTTTAAAAAAATTTTAAAAAATGTTCAGAAAAGAATCAGTGTTATATCATTATTTAAATAAGATTCGAGAGGGGAGCAAAGTTGTAGGTAATGCTTTCTCTGTATATAAGATTTAAAGAAGTTCTCAGGAGAGTAATTATCCTTAGGTCCTAAGTAAGAGAGCAGTGTGTGAAATTCAGTCAACTAAATGTACCCTTTATAGATCCTTTTTTTTTTTTTTCTCATTTTTTTTATTAAAATATTTTAAAATTTACATATACTTGCCATTAATTGTAATCCCCATGTATTCCCCATCACCATCTCACCAGTGCACCAT
>JAGFMF010011861.1:5380600-5403789 GCA_019455555.1 Galemys pyrenaicus
TGTCCCCAGTCTGTCCTTGACTCCTCATTTTTGGTTTCTGTGTCTTTATTGCTGTTATTGTTATTATTAATATTGTTCTTATTCCTTTCCTTGATCCTTTTCTAAGATTATGTACATATATCCTGCAACACTCTGCATAGCACTATTTTCTGAGGTTCATGAATTCTTTGACCCCTCTCTGTGGACCCTCTGGGAGTTCAGGCATTTCAGATTAAGGATGTTTGATAGTTTATCTGATTTCTAAATGTAAGTTGTTTAGATAAGACATATTGACTATGGGAAATATGGAAAATACTAACGCACATTGATCCTATGTGAAGAACAAATTCACCATGTTCATAATACCCACCTGTTGAACACATATATATAATACTCCATTCTCTTTTTCAAGTGAGGGTATATCTTCCATAAGTAAAATCATGCTGTGCAAGTTGTTTCATTATACTTTTAATTTAAATGTTACTATTATATTCCCCTATTCTCAAACATTCAGTGATATTGTGGACTTTTATCAAAATGCAAACATTTATTTAACCAAAATTTTATTGTAATATATTTGTGTTATTTCAAATTTGTTACTTCTATAACCATTACTGCTATCAAAATAAATTTTTGTTTGATCCATGTATATATACCAAATTACTTTAAATTTTCTTATAACTTCTAAAATTACATTATCCCAATGGTCAATTAATTGAACACTGAATTTTAATTAAATTATTTGTTACTTGCTCAAAAATATCATAAAAATGTAAGAACTGAAGAAAACCAAATTTGCCTACAGTGCTTTTCATCGAAGGGCTTACTAATCAAGAAAAGATATAAATGAGTCAGGTAATTTTTGTAGATCACTTTGGTGCAGAAGTTGTGGAGTGGGAGGTGAAGGTGGGTAAAATGCTTGGTTTTGTTTGTTTGCTGTGTTGTGATTTGGATTGTGATTTCTATAATCATTTACCAGTAGCTTCTAAATGAGTGGAGTTCAAACTCTATACAAATTCAACTTTCTGTGATGTTGAGATCAAAATCATGAAACGTTTCTTATCACTTTTCATATTTCCAGTCTGAGTTATCTTCCCAGACTTATATTTTCATTCATTCTTGTGATAAAACATGATGTACTAGAAAGACTATAGACAGAGAGATAGAGACGACTTAGAGTGGAACTCAGATGAATTCCAAGGGCTTTTTCAGTGTTCAAAAATATTTTGTTCCACGTTAAAAGGAAATTAACATGCCAAAATATTAATACTAGTCCTGAATATGGGAGTGTGTGTGATATTTTCTTCCTTTTCACATTTTCTATCCTTCCCATATTTTCTAAATGATCTTAAGTTGATCATCAGACAAATCATAAATAAAATATGTAAGTGCATTCTATGATTCTACTTTAATAATGTTAATCTCATATTCAGTTGATCTTTCATTCCTAATGTTTTACCCCAAATAATCAGGAAACCTAATTATTAGGAAACATTAGTAATCAAGAAACATTCTCTAGAAAACCAATGTCTTATATGCTTAGAAATAAACAATATATGATATAAAATATCTACCCCAAGCTTCAAAATTCCAGAATAGATCTCTCCATGACATCTCTGCAGCAACTGAGTCACTAAGTAACCACAGTTTGTCCAACCCTTTCTTCATTTGGAAACTGAATAAAAATTTAAGAAATTTAAGTGATGAGATGAGAGCTCATAAAGAAGAAGAAATAGTGCATTTTACACAGCTGATCCAAGGATTTAAAACAGGTTCATTTCAATCTTGCCTCATTAATCAAATGACTAATTAATTTATTTGTTCTTCTAAGTACTAGGTGGTATGCAAGGTGTAGGGTACAAAGAATAAAGTTGACATGATGCCTGCCTTTAGGGAGGTAAAATCTGAAACAAGCTCGCAAATATGTACAAATTCATAAATTGTTCCAAGAATGACTAACATTGCTTAAATGCTAACCTGGTACTAGGTACTATACCAAGTGCTTTAAATAAATGATGTCATGAATTCTTACGCGTTTCCCTGTGAGGTATGCATTATGGCTGACAAAGCTGAGGCTGAGAATTAAGCACTTTTCTCAAAGTCAAAGAGGGGAACACAGCTTGAAGCAGACTGTTTAATCGCCAAACTAGTGACAGGAATGAGCAAGTACTACCAGAGAGTGTGAGAAGGGATTCCAGTGAGGCCTGAAGTATGAGTAGGAGTGGAGTTTAGTTAGAGATGTTTACTCATGTAATATTCAAGGTGTTTCTCATCTCCATTTCACCCAAATTAGTTATTTAGAAGTAGGTGATTCTATAATACAGCTCTGAGACTTACTTGTAATAAATTTAGAAGAATGAATCAAGAGATATTAACTTGAAACATTTTTAAAAAATTCATCTTGTCTCTGTGCTTTAAAATAGTAAACTCTACAGTTCAGCTGCCTTTATATAGTCCCAGGAAGCCACATCCCCCTGACTTGGTGATGGAAAACTGTGCTATCAGATGTTCCTTAGGCCCCATGTCAAATTCTGCCAATCTAATGGTCTGTATCCAACCCAGTACACCCAAACCCATCCTGCAGAGCCTGAAAAATATCTGCAGGACAGAGAAAAGGGTGTGGTGGTTGTATATGATGATGACCTGGAGAAAGAACCCAGTATGGTAAGTGTTCACATCTCTTGGGTATTCTGACATCAAAGACTTTAGGACTGTTTTTATAGAGCCTTATTAAAATAAATAAGTTAAAGAGACAAATAAAGAAATATTGACAGAGAAAGAATTTGCATTTATTCACACCACAACCTCCCCAAATGAAAACGTGCTATACATTATGGACCCTAGCAGTTCATCACTAAGAGTAAACTTTAAATAGCCAACTAATACATTGTTAAATATGAAGGAACTACTGTATAAAGTTTTTAAAGCAGGTGTATTCTAATTTTTTCTTCCACTAAATACTATTTTGTAAGCATTTTCCTTATCACTAAATACTAGCCTATAAATTCCATCATATGATTTTATAATGTACTTCTTTTCATTTTATTATGGTACATAATGATTTATTCCAGTTTTCAATTATAAATTAAAAATAAAAAGTGTTCTTTATCTTCTTTGGGCTAACGTCATAGTAAGTCAAAATATATGGTATTTTTAAAACTTACTTTCCAGGAATGAAGTACTTGTTTCTTTACTATCAGTACGTAGGAAAGTGTCACCTTACTATACTCTTGCCTGAAGTATTATTACAAGTCTTTTTGATAGTGACAGGAAAATTGCAATCTCGTGTATGTATTTTGTTTATTGGTGAGCCTGAATATTTCTCTTTCTTTTTTGGTCTTCCTTATTTCTTCTTTGAAATGTCTATATTTTAATTGGGGTGTTTGCTTTTCATCAATTTGTAAAACTTGCTCTATTAATTATATGTTAACTATTCACCATCATATTTCTTACCTTTCTGTATTTCCTGTTAGTTACACTTAGGTCTTTAAATAATTTTGGATTTCATTTTGATTTGTAATATCAGTTAAGAATACATGTGAGGGGTCTCCCTGTTGACGCAGGAGTTAAAGACACAGTGCTATTAAGCTATTGCCAGTCAAAGCAGCACGAATTCAGTTCCCAGCCCCCCAGGATGCTGACCCACAGGGCACAGCAGACCTCTCCAGTCTCGCCCGCTGCTTCCCGTCAGCATGTATTTTAGTAGATCTGCCTGTTCTGCTCCCCACTCTGTCTCTAGTGAATTCTGTAACCCTCCCTCCAGCCTCCCGTACCTCTGATCTATACCCCAATTCTTGTATACATAAATAAATAAATCTATTTTTAAAAAGAATACAGTGTGAGGTTTTTTTCTAAAGGTAATTTCTTAGCATCATTTAGGAATAATCTTACCTCTTTCTATTGATTAATGATGTGGTCTTGACACAGTCATTGCGTGAATAGGGTGAAATGTTCAGGATGACATGTTTTATCCCATCACCTATAGTTTGATGGGCCAGTCACATATTTTATGCACCATGTTTTATTTTAATCCTTACATTTTTCACAATATTTCATTCATTCACTTCTCTAAAAGATGTATTTAATCAGTCTGTTAACTTTCAAAATAATATCTATGTGGATTAAAACTGAATTATGTCATTAGGCTGACTTGGAAAATTTGGCTGTTTTCTTATATTTGGTTTCATATACAGAAATGTCATTCGAATCATTCTATACGTATCTTAGCAAACTTCGTGTCTTCAAAAAATTTCTAAACGCCGGCGCCTCCCTCGTGGAGCAAGGGGTTAAGTTGCAGCACTATGAAGCTATCCACAGCAACTGCAGAATGAGTTCAATCCCTGTCCAGGGAGCTGACCCACATGGCACAGCAGACCTCTCCGTCTCACTCCCCACTCTGGGGAATCCTCTCACCGCTCCCCCACACACACCTCTGGCCTGCACCCCAGCTCTTATAATTCTTCAAAAAAAACACAAAATTTCCAAACATCTACTTTCATTGAAATTTCATTCTTCTGCTTTTTTTTTTTGCCATTGTGAAACCAATAGCTTCTAACAATTGCTGAGGATTATAAAAGCTACTAATTTTTACAAATGCTTTGTATATGGTTACCTTACTAAGATGTACTATTGATTCTAACAGTGTTCAGATGACTACTGCAGAGTTTTTATACTATCAAAAATATTAATTTTATCTCTACAAAAACCCACTCAATAAATACTAGACCTAGTGGCAAGCAAAACAGACCCATGCAGTCTACTGTCCTTTAAGATTTGATACATTTACCTTATTTATGGTCTCATCACATTGAAGAACACATGAACAAAATATCAAATAATCCCAAACACAGCAGGCATTGTTGTGTTCTCCTGATTGTGGCACAATTGCTGCAGGGTTTTTCTTCTAAACATGGTGTTTTTTGTTGGCTGTGGGCAGGGTGGCTGCATGGAATGTTGTACAGGGCAAACAGCAGGGAAGACATTCACGTAGATTATTATTTTAGTCTGGAATTTTCCATTCATATCATTGAGTAAAAATAATCTGGTAATTTGTTTTATATACAATGTTTGCCTTTTTTTTGATATACTTATCTTCATTTAGATATAAATTATTGCTTTTTCATCACACCACATTCTTAGGAAACTGTCCCAGGCACAGTGCTGCTATTTTAGTGACCATTCTTGATAAGCATGACATTACACCAAATAGCTGCCTTGGGTGTAGTTCAGTGCCCACACTGGCAATACGATGCTCTGAACCAATCAGATTCCCCCTTTTGGAATATGAGTTCAAACTCGGACATTGACTTGATTAAAAGTTGGCCAGAAGCTGAAAGATGCAGTGTTATAGAGAGAGGGACATTGTCAATGAAGTCACAGCCATAAACTGAGTTATGAGAGAAAAAACCCTGAGGGAGCAGAGTAAACTAAAGGCACACAGATTAAGACGGTAGAGCAGGAACATTAGGAGAGAAATGACAAGGTTCACACACAGGTACCCAGTCCCAGAGCCTATGCAGGTGTAAGTCATAGGAAGTCTACATTTTTGTGACATTACTGATAATATTATTTTAGAAAACAATGCATGATTTCAGTCATGTGAAAGGCAGTTTTATTATAAAAAGAAGAGAAAGGTAAGGAATGTTTGCACAAACACAAGTGGTCTGAAAGGGCTTCCCCAAAAGAAACAGGTTTGTTAAGAGAGGGCTGCATAGTCGCAGGTGGGCAGTCTTGGGAAGAGAGCTAACTCTGCTGCTTTACAAAGGGAGGAGGTCAGTGAAAAGAAGTCCCTGCATAGTCACAGGCTGGCAGAGGGCTGGCTGCTGCCCTTTGCCAGTTCAGAGATTGCACTGATAGAGTCTTCTTTTTGGGAGGAGTTCATTCTTATGTGGCGCTGTTAACTTTTGTTAACCTAATGACATCTAGAATATAACTAGGTTGATTTGTAAGGACCAGTGACTTATGTAATAGCTCTCAATCTCCATAATCCCAACTGTGGTCTCTGCCTGCAGATACTTTCTAGACTAGTCTGGTAGCAGTTAGCACCAAAGGATTTTTTTCATTTCTATAGCTGGTTTAATGACTGTTAACCACTTCTACCCTTACCTCCAGCTCTTGGCCTTGCTTGAGCCGGTTTTCTGGTCTTGTAGTATTGTCTTTCCAAATTTTCTCCTCTTCCTCTCCATCACTGAACACCTGAAACTTATATAATGTTTTGAACCCATGTTACTTTAATTAAAAAAAATACAAATTTGAAAATTGGAGAATTAGGGGGAAAAGCTAAACCGAACAAATATCTTACCTTCTGAGAATGAAATGGAAACTCTCCATATTTTCCTGACCTATAAAGTTAGTTGCATCTTTCAAAGTTATTATAAAATTTGAGAGTAATCACTAACAGAGAGTAGTAACATTAACAGATAATAAATACATCTATCACACTACCTTTAATTAAGCTACTCACAACTTAGAGCCAGACATTGTTCTGAGCACTTCACAGAAAGTTTGTTACAATTAGTATGCCTAGAAGGAAAACAACACTTTATGGCTCTTTTGGGGTGTAAATGGAGGCATTGAAAGGCTAAATTACTTGCCTAAAGGTACTCCATTATTAAGGTCTTTACTGGAATTGGAACTCAGTTTACAACTAGATTCCAAGCTCCTAAACCTTTATGGCAAATTTCCTAAAATCAGGAGGAACCGCACTGCTTGGTTAAGTCTTTTCCCATCTAATCAGCCTTATTCTGGTTCTTGCTTCTTGTTTAAATTGAGATGTTATCTATTTATTCATAAGTCTTTTCATTTATTTAGAGTTATAAAGGTGGGAGCAGAGCTGAACTCTGTATTCTACATTTCAAATCTTTGTGTCTCTTTTACTTTCTCCAATTCTTATTCTGTATCTATGTATTTCTCTTATTACAATTTCTAGAGGTTTATCTACTTCATTGTTCTCAGTTCTTAACTCTGTAACTTCTCTTGCCTTATTCTGTAATTTCCTAAATTCTATTTTTTAATTATATTTCTTTCTCTTCCTTCTGTCTTAATTTTTGCTGGAGTTTTGTGTTGGGGCAGAGGAATGAACTATTCAAATGATCTGCTTAATTATTCTTTGTTCTCTTGAATATGTCAAAGGTTGAGCTATTTTAAAATCTCCTAAAGCAATTTGGTGTCAATTTCAATTTGTTTGTGTAATAGTTTGATGCTCAAATAGTTCATTGTTTATAACAGTGATGTCATTCTAGTCATAACACATGATAACCATATAATGGTCCTCTTTATTCTTTCTAATAATAGTACTCATTTTAATGCTATTTTATTTTAATTGTATTTTGCTTGAAATTCATATTGCTGTCACTGTTTCACATTGATATTTCCCAGCCAAATTATCTTTTGAACCTTCATTTTCAGACAAGCGGAGGCTAATCTCTGAGAACAGTGACAGCAAGAGTGCAAAGCCCCTGGCCTTTAATGTTCTGGTTTTGAGACGACAATGAAACAAATGGGTATGAGGAAAAGTCTGGATAAATAAAAGACTAGCTGGGATTTTCTTGATGTGATAAAATATATGACAAATGTACTTCAAAACAATGCCATCAGTATATTTTAAGAAGCAATAAAAAGGTTAAGGAGGCCATCTGTGATCAATTAAACTGTGTTCTTCCACCCCATAAAATTCATATATTGAACCTCCAGTATTTCAGGCCAATTTGGAGAGACAGTCTTTACACAAATAATCAAATAAAATCCATTCACCAGGGTGTTCCTCATCTAAAATGAAAGCTGTTCTTGTTAAAGGGGAAATTTGGAGATTTATTTATAGGGAGAATCCAAACATAAAGACAGTCATCTACAGGTCAAGGAGAAAAACCTGAAACAGAACTTTTCTTCACAACCAACCCAATCAACAACTGCTTTCAGACTTCTATTTTCCAGAACAAGTTAATAAATGTGTATTATTTAAGCTACTCAGTTTACGGTTGTTACAGTGGCCCTAGCAAAGTAATATGGTCTCTATCGCTGCTTTTATTGAGCATTTTATTGGTGCCAGTCATCTGAGAACAAAATAAAAGAAGCAAAAGGGATAAAAGTTATGAAGAGAGATAACTGTCAGCTTTTGTGGAAAACATAATTCTAGCCACAGAAAATGCAAGAGGATCTACAAAAGAATTATCAGAATTAATCAAACTAATTAACTCAACAAGGAGATTGACTATAAATCAGTATGGTTTTTACTACATCAGTAAAAATCAACAACAGCATAAAAAATTAAGAACAATGATAATTTACCCTAGTGATTATAAAGTGTTTAGGAACATACACACATTATATATACATATATGTACACACCTACATATACATACATATGTACATATGCATGCATATATACACATATATGCATATATATGTGAACATGGTCTTTACAGATGTAACTAAAACTTTTTTTGAAAGTCATTAAAATGACTTACACAAGTAGATGTCATTGTTGGATTAAATAAAACAATCCACATAGAGAGTTTAGGGAAAACACAGGCTTGTGAGGATCTGTAGCTATAATCCTTACTATATGATAACGACTATGATTATGATTAAAAAGGCCTTTTGTTTAGTGTCTTCTTAAAATCAGCAAATTACTATGAATTACTTTTCCAACTTTATTATTTTATGCCAAATCTTCTAGAAGAATAGCATTTGCTACACTCAAACATACTTATATATGACTTTAAAGTAGGCAAATAATACCTTCTTTTTCATAGACTTATGAATATGCAGTAAAAATGGAAGTAAGTTTAGGTAAATAATACCTAACAGAAATAATGGAAGGAAACATAAGCAGAAATCGGTACAGGGATCCAATAAAATGTATTGATTTGTGTTTTTTAGGTTGGGAGTAAATATCTGGATAGTCATGATTTTACCCTTTCTTGTTTTGTGTAGGCAATATATGTCATAATAACTTCATCTGAAAAAGAACTAATAGCAGCTCATATAAAACAAAAGGAAAAGTTGGTTAATTCCTTTCAACTATAAGTACAGTATGAGTCACCAGTAAGATGTAGTTTTATAAAACCAAGACAATCTTGGTCAGCACTAAGAGAAACACTCCCAGTCAACGATTATACTGGTGACTCTATCAGTTATAATTTTTTTTATTTATCTCTGCTAAAGTATAAATTTACAAAGGCATAGATCTTTGTCTATTTGGTCTCTGATATATCTAAAGTTGAATGTTAATGGTTGTTACCTATTACTTCAGAATTATTTGGCAAATGATGGATGATTTTGTGAACATGTATATAATACAAATGTATTTTTGGTTTGGCTCAATTTGCTCATTTTTTTTTTAGAATTTCTCCATCTTTTGTCATAAATCATGAAATTCTTTTCTCAAACAGTTTTCATGTGGTGTCGGTATTAAGATTATTTAAACTTTTTCATTCTCTCTATGGGCTGAATGATTTAAAGTTGGAATTTTGTATCTTTAAATATTTGGTGGACGTTGTCTGTGTAATTACCTAGCATGTGGGTGTTTTGTGGTTGGTGATGTTTATAACAACAGTTATCACAAATATCGTCTAAGATTCAATTGCTGACATGTGAGTTTCTTTGTCACTTATCATTTGTGTAGCAATTAGATCAATATTAAGGTCTAAGACCTCTCCTGGGTAGCTCTCTTTCAATTATTTCTATTGTGTGGCATCACTATTAAATTATTCTTTACTTTCAACTATAAATGAAAGCATAATATTTCAACTTGATGTGTCTTGGTGCGCATGTTTTTAGTTTGACCTCTTTGGGATTTGCTCTGCTTCCTGAACTGAGAATGAAAATCTTTCATTTCCTTCTCAAAATTTCTACTTTCTGAAATACCGAGATATTTTTTCCATCAAATCATTTTATTATCCCTGTCAATTAATGTCTTAAGTTTTCCAAGTTCCGGTTTCTCTCTCATGTATGTTGAGAAATGTATATTTGGATTTTTTAATACTTCAGTCATTCTGTATCTTCTCTGTCTAACTCAATAAATGGAAAACATAGTTCAATATATACATTTTTTGATTCCAGACATTCTATGTAGTTCTTATATATGTTTTTTATAGTACATCTTTCCTAGCTAATGTTTTAAATCCTTGTATCATTTTCTTTAATATTTTAAACATGTTTGTATGTTGGATATAGCAAATCCAAAATCATAAATCCTGGAGTCAAACTGTGCTTGAGCAAAGGAGCTCAAGGTAATTTTTTCTCTGGAGAGCTTGTTTTGTATTGGTAATTCATGTTTTTCTGAGCTTTATTGTGTGAATCCTGCAAAGCCCAAGTTGCAGATCCTAACCTCTAGGAACTAGTTGTTTGCTTTCCTCTCAGGGACACTAGGGTGGTACCAATCCAGCACAACCTAAACTTAATTTCTCCTCTTGGAGTTTCTCAATTGCCTTATAAAGACAGGTCTCCAGGTCCTGGTTTTTAGAAGGGAATTTTTACTCACACAGAACACACAGAAATCCCAGGTGAAGACAAATGAGATTCTTTGTCTTCTGCCTTTGTTACCAGTTTAATGTGTGTGTATGTGTGTGTGTTGGGAAATCATTTCATTGAAATATGTAGCTTTGGGAGGATGCTGACTTTATGCGGGACATGCTTCCCACCCTTGCACAGATCTACAGCCTTCGCTACTACCATATGTGCATCTATTAAAATACAAAACTCTCAGTTACCCAGAAAAGCTTTCTGTTGAATGTGAGTCCATCATTCTGGTTTCAAAATTCTCCTTTTGCCATTTGGAAATGTACTTACTTTCTTGCATGATCAACTGAGTGTTTTAAAAAATACTATTTTATTCAGTTTTCTAGTGTATTGTGTAGAAAATTTTTAGAATATCTTATCCACCCGATTTCTGGAAATGGAGGCCTCCTCTGATAGGCTGTTTCTCTTCTATAACTTGTATTTACGTTGTAACATTTTTATTTTTTAAAACATTCTGACTTGCACTATAATCAGATCTCTATACTTCTTTATATCCCTCTAGAGTGGTTGAATTCCTTGAAAAGGAATAAAATAAAAATCATTGCTCTCCATTTATTTTGCTAATTTCGAAAAACTGTGAGCCTACAGAAGTGAAATTTGCATCTATTTCTAAAATGTTGACATTTCCATACTTTATTATTCCAATTCCTGGGCATTTTAAGCAGAACCGTTTTTGCTCTGTATTTCAAATGATGCCAGAACACAGTTCCCTAAAGTGGAAATAATACCAGAATCTAGATCAGAATATAAAGAAAGGTTGAGAAGGGAGAGTCCTTTATTCCCTCAAAATACTGAATTTTTATATAATATAAAAGTCCGACCAAGAAAAACAAAGTTTGTGCCCTGCTTGAAGATAGTGGGAGGGGAGAAGTTTCATTATGTATGCCATATAACCAGGCTGCAGTTTAAATGCTATTTTTCTTCTTCTCTCACATAGAAATATGGTTATTATTCTATAAATACTTAAATATGTTATATATAAATGTACACACATTTATATATAAAAGTGTGTAGATATGTGTGTATCTATCTATATATACATTATATAAACATTTGTATGAAAGACCTATAATGCTGTGCTTGTGCTCAGAAGGGCTTCCTGCTTCAAAGACAGAACCTTCCTTTCCAGTACAGCCTACAAGACAACTGCCAGCCTTTTTAAAAGCTGAAGCAGAAATGGGCAGGCATTTTTGAAGCAGCAAGAGTACTTCAACTGATTGGGACTTAAGCCATTGACGTCAGAGCACATTAGCCAAAATATTTTCCCCTCCTCCAGAGCCCCAAACTGTAAACACCCAGCTTGCATGCAATTAGCCTGATGGTTTCAGGAGAGTGGAGCAAGTGAATGTGAAATACAACTCCCCCAGCATGGCTGCCAGGTTGACAGAAAAGCAGTTACACTCTGCTAACTAATCTGCACAATTGTCCATGTCTACTTGGTGCACAGCATGTAGCAGAGAGATTCGAGTGTAAACAGCGTAATTCTGAATTTAGACTGCAGGATGCTTGTGGGAATCAACAGCCTGGTGCCTTTCCTTTATGAACAAGCATAGTTCATTGATTTCAATAACCCCTATTTTTCTATCACCCTTTCTGCTTTAACATTTCAGGATATTTCTATTTAAAAGATGAATATATTTTATTGCCTCTATGTTGCTTGACTATGATGATTTCTTACTTACAGGATTTTCATTTTCAGCATTACCTTTATACAGGGAACCCACAGCAGAAAATTCTGGGCTTGTAGTTTGTTGCAGTCCAACACAGATGACATCAAATTTGTAGATAACCTTACACAAAAATGGACCACGGGAACCAAAAATGCAATGAGCTGCTGAAAATATAAAGGTATTGCTTGGAAATAAGGAAAGTCTCAATGTTCCTGCTGATTGTCATAGCTCTACATAGATGTGCAAAAGACTGAGTGGTCACTGTCCGTGAAATAACGAGGACATGTTATCAGTGTGCTTTCTCCTCAGCAGGCAAGGTGTATCTCCCTCTGTCACCTGCACATTGGCAATGAATCAAACTCCAGAGCACGGAAGGAGTTGGCACTGAAGAGTTGTCAAAAAGAAGTTTGCCACTGGGACATTTTATTTAATACCAAGCTCCTAAAAGCACATAATATTCCTCTCCCTTTCAGATGAGAAGGAAAATTATATGACACATCTTTACTTTTCTCCCTATCATCATCAAAATGCGAATCTCAAAGAACTTACAGCTAAAAGATCAGAAAGCAGGTGTATAATTCTAGTACCAACTCACAATGCAAAATCCTCAACAGCACATCTTGAACAGTCATGATACTTAAATGGCACTCTTCACATTGTTTGGAGTTTCTGGACATAAATATAAAACTCTTACTAAATTAGACAAGACCAATCCTAGTATTTGTGGGTAAGGTCAAGAAATTGTCAGATGGATCAGAACATTGCATCATTGCTATTCTGAGAGGCTCACAAGCTCCAGAGTTAGGCAGAGCTGCATTGGCATCCCAGGCCAACCCGTATTAATTGTAGAATATTAGACAATCTACAGACCTGCTGGACATATAATTGCTAATGTGTAAAAAGAAAAATGCTTCCTAGCAGTGTTGGTGTGCAGACAGAAAAACTGCATGTTAACATCTGGCACATAGTCCACACACAATAAATAACAGAGTTTAATTGTTACTTCCTATGTCAAATGTTAATAAATTACTCAAAATTCTGAATTTTTGATGTTTAAACTATATCGCTATTATGCAAAGATTCTCAAGCACTGGGAGAAATTACGAAAGCAAGCAAAACAGATTCCCAATGTCCATTTTACAGATTGTGACTTTTGGTCTTTTAGGAGAGGCTATGAAACTGGGCCCTTCCTTAGGTTCCACAGTTGTTCTTGCTGACTAGTTAGGTAGGGGATTATCAGGGAACGAACACAGGTAAAAACTAAGTTCCAGAATTTGATTTTCTGACAGGTACAGAATTCTAGAAAGTGATCTGTGCTTATATGTTACAGTTCAGCTTTGAATAATTCAATGAGAAAGGTAATTATATTAGTCAAATTGATTTAATTCTTCTCAAAAGACTGTTTTCTAATTAAGCCACTGTTCATTAAAATAATCATCTTTATCACTTGTGATGCCTGAAGACTAACAGATATTCTTCAGATTCACTTCATGAAACCTGTACTCACTCTGAAACTTCTAGGAGAATGGTGTGTACCCCTAATCTAGATCTAGTACATGTAGAATGCTCTGCCCCCACTTTTACCAGGTCCCAAGCCTCAATCAGGACATACTGAAGCTTCCCTTTTCTGTTATAAAGTTTCTCACCCTTTACCTGCCCTATATCTCTGGCAAAACAAAGTTGACAGTAGTTCACTCCCATGCTATAGAAAGCACTGAATAAATAGACTGCTTTTGTCATTTAATTGGTCTTCATTTATTTCTACCTTACCTAGTCAGACTCTTTTACATAAAATTCAATGAATGATTGATTTTTGCTGTCATGGTGGTCTTTGTTGTATGCTTATCGGCACCAGTTCCTTTTCATAGTGATCCACCTTTGTGGGCATAAATCTGTTAATAATATTTTCTAATTATGCAGTTCAATTCTGTAGAATATGTGGCAATGTCCTCTTTTGAATTCAGTTAGCTAATATTTTGATGAGGATTTGTGTAGTTATGTTCATCAGAGATATGGTCTATAGTTTTGTATATGTGATTTTAGTATCAAGATAATGTTGGCCTCTTAGAGAGTGTGTAGAAGCATTACCTCTTCTTCAATTATTATTTTTTTTTTTTTTTTTTGGCAGAGTCTAAAAAGGAGAGGCAATAGTACTTTGAAAGTCTTATGGAATTCACTAATGAAGATATCCTGTGCTAGACTTTGGGGGAAAGGAAGACTTGTTTAATTTCCTTGTTGTTTGTTCAGATTTACTTTGTCTTTCTGGTTCAGTATTATAAGTTTGTATGACCATAAAATAATAAATATCTAAGTTGATAAATGAAAAAGAGAATATATAGATTATCATTGTCAAAAATTAAAGTCTCCATTCCTAAAGGATTTGACGCAATGACTTTATCTAATTAATTTTTCTAGATCAGTCACCTACACAGATGTTCCCTATATATTTGGTGTTCAAAAGTGTGTGTTGAGTAGATAAAAGGGTGAATGTTTCTATCAGTTAAAATAGACAACTAGCTAGCTAGTTTGGTGTCCTAGAAGGAAAATGACTCTATAGCAGCAGCCAACACACATGACATGTAAAGGTCCAGATAGTAAGTATTATAGATTTTGAAGGTTGTGTATGGTCTCTGTCACATTTTTTGGAGAACTCTTTAAAACTGTAAAAACTATTCTTAATTTGCCAACCCCTATTGTACAGTTATACAGACTAAGGTTTTTTTAAGTTTTATTTTATTTATGCATACAAGAACTGGGGTTCAGGCCAGAGGTGTGGGGGGAGTATGGGTGAGAAAGGATTCACCAGAGACATAGTGGGGAGTAGAACAGGCAGATCTACTGAAATACACTGCTGAGGGGAGCAGTGGCAAGACAGGAGAGGTCTGTGATACCAGGGGGGTCAGCTCCTTGGCTAGGGGATCAAACTCGTGCTGCAGTGGCTGTGGATAGCTACACAGTGCGAGCTTAACCCCTTGCTCCACCAGGGAGGCCCCAGATTAGTGTTTTAATCTTAATTCTTAACCTTAGACGTATAAATGTGACCACATACCAAAACTCTCATCAGACATATGGGACTAATACTCATCCTCTAGTGATATTGTAAAGATTAAATAAAATTATTTATGGGCACAACTGTTCTTGGCATGTAATGGTAATTATATCTAATACTAATTGAATCGTTCTTATTGTGCCAGACACTGCCCCGAACCTTTTATATCATTAAATCGCTTAGTCATTATTATAACCCCCTAACAGACACAATAATTATCTCCATTTAAAAATGAAAAACAGATGACAAAAATGAAATGAATTACACAATGACAAGTAATAAATTTTAAAAGATATGCAAACCTAATTTAATCTTTCGCAATCAGTCTTTCATAAAGCCAAAGTTATTTTTGGGAAATCCCTTTATCTTTTCATCTCATGATTTTATGTGCCAGGACTAAGAACTTATCAAACTTCTTTCAAAATTACTTCAAGTTTTATAACGATTGGGAGAGCTGTAAGGCTTGGTAGAATGTCCATTGAATTTGTTTATTTAGGTTCAAGTCAGCTATTCTGTAATTTTGAAAAGAAAGCACTTCACTTCCACAGAGTTCAATTTTCAGAAATTGGTGTAAATATGACACATAGAATTTTATCAATAATCTAGGGCCTAATGGAAAACAGCTATGTATTGTCAGTAGTATTATAAAACAAAAAAAAAAGCACATTCAATCTACATGTATGATTTTAATGTTAGTCATGAATCGCTTTTATCCACTTTAATGAAATTCTTAATTGAGGTAACATTGAATTAGAAGATTATATAAATTTCAAGTGTGCATCATTAAAAACCATCAGTGTATATGCTACATTAGGTTCACCAGTGGGATCCTCCCTGGTGGCCTAGGGGTTGAGTCTCAACGCTATGGTCATTAGGCACGAATTCTTTTCCTGTCAGGAGGTGACCCACATGGTGCAGCAGACCTCTCCTGTCTCACCTGCTGCTCCCCTTGGCAGTATATTTCAGTAGATCCACCTGTTCTGCTCCCTATTCTGTCTCTCACCCCTTGCACCTTTGGCCTACATCCCAGTTCTATGTAAAAATAAATAAAAGTTAAGCAAAAAGTTCACCACTAAACATCCCATTTTATCCTCCTCCATACAATTGACCCCTCATACTGATTTGCCCACACTTTCACTCTCTACCCTTCTGGTAACCTCTAATTGGTATGATCCTTTAAAAGTTTGTTTTTATTTATTTCATCCATTTGTTTTATCTGTATGCTAAACAGGAATGAAACCATACAAGTGTTTGTCTTTTTCCACTAGATTATTTCACGAAGCATATTAACGTCTAGGTCTACTCATGATGTCAGTAGCAGAATTTCATCTTTTTTTTAATGACTGAATAGTATTCTACTGTAAATATATACCACATTTTCTTTCTTTAATGGTCTGAGAGATATGCACCCCTATGCTCATAACAGTATTAGTCACAATAACTAAGACATGAAAACAATCTAAATCAAATCAAATGGTACACTGAGATAAAATATATTCCACTCATATTCCAGAAAAAAGACTAATTTCTTTAATCTCTAAAGGAATCACACTAATTAAGAATAAAAAAAACGATCTAGCCCAATATAAAAGTGGGTAAGGATAGAGAACAACTAGTTCAAAAAAAAGTAAATGCAGATGATTTTAAGCATGTTAAAAGAGAAATGGAAATTAAAACTACAGACCATTTTGTTCTACAAAATTGGAAAATATTAAAAAGTGGGCAATCTATGATATTGCCAAAAGTTTTGAAAAACAGACACTCACATATTTGAACTACAAATTGTAGTGCAATTTGTACTATTAGCCTGTAGCCTCAAATACATCCACAAGTGAAATAACGATAAGTGAAGTAATTGCCTTTTGACAAGCAACTTGTTAATATCATTCAATATTATAAATGTATGGTAACTCTACTTCTAGTTAAGAAATAATGAACACGCAGAAATCAGTCATTGCAACTTTGTTTGAGGTAACAAGAGACAAGAAACACATGTTTGTCAGAAGGTGGCTGTTGAAGTAAACATAAAGCAGAACTAGACAACCATTAAAAAATGAGGTCTAGGGCCTCCCTGGTGGCATAGTGGGTTAAACAACGCACTATGAAGTAAATCGCAGCCCTGCAACATGAATTCGATCCCTACCTCCGGCCAGGGAGGGACACACATGGCTTAGCGGACCTCTCCTGCCTTGCCCACTGCTCCCCTCAGCAGTGTGTTTCAGTCAGTCTGCCTGTTCTGCTCCCCGCTCTGTCTCTGGTGAATCCTCTCACCTCCCTGGATTCTGGCCTGTACCCCAGCTCTTGTATGCATAAATAAATAAATCTTTAAAAAAAGAAATGAGGCCTGTCTATATGTACTATTATAGAACTTCTCAAAGTACTGTTAACAGCAAAAATAAAACCATAGAATATTACATAGACTGTTATTATTTGTGAGAGAGAAAATAATTCGTACATATATGTTTATGAATATCTAGAAATCTTTGCAAGACTATTCAAGAAATCAGTGAACTTAATCTCTTTCAAGGAGTTAGCAAGAAAACAGAAAAAAGAGTGAATCTTACTTTGTAAGCACAAACGTTTAAACCTTTTGAAACTGTGTTCCATCTGGATGTATTAACTATTTCAAAAGTCTGTTTCAAAAGTCTGAACCAAGACTGTTCAGTTGTTATGGTGATACCTGCATCATGTATGGCATATACTTTGTACTATCACCTGTAACCTAAAATACACAGGTAAGTGAAATAAAAGCCTTGATAAGTTTTCTTCAACAAGTTCTTTTCCTATTTGGTTGTGATTATCCATGAACTCTGGACATTTTTTATAGATGAAACTGCTGTTTGCAGAATGAAACATTCTCCATACTTTGTCCTAAGTGTTCACCTTTGTGAAGCTGACCTATACATACTGTGGTAGTTTAAAAATATGCCTATAAACTCTTGATATCCCTAATCATGTGACAGTAGAGCTTTGTTGTCCTCACCTTGAGTGTGGTTGGACTAAATGACTTGCCTCTAAAGAACAAAATACAGTGGAAGTGATTGTACATCTCTCTCTCTCTTGCATCCTTTGCTCTGGGGAAGCCAGTTCCATCATGGCATGAAGAGAGTCCCAGAGGGTGAGGATCTGAAGCCTCCAGACAGTTTCCACATAAGTGAATCATCTCAGAAATGGAGCATCCAGGCCCAGATGGGCCTTCATATGATCTCAACCTCAGTGGCAACTTTGACTGCAACCCCAGTGAAGACCCTGAGCCAGAAGCACCCAGTCAAGCCATTCTGGAATTCCTGATTTACAGAGATTGTGCCAGCAACTGTTGAAAGTTGCTAAGTGTTGGTATAATTAAATATGCATAGCTAATATACATATCTTCTGCTCCCACTTCACCTTACCCGCTTCCCAGAAAACAGATGTCTTCAAGCTCACCCCAAGGGCATTGCTTTCTCTTCTGTTTGGTCCTTCTCCAGGGATAATAATGAACTTGGGTTGCCTCCACAACAACACATAGGGGAAGAGAAGGTCAACAAAGGTGATATAATCAGTATAGGTTCTGGTAGAAGTGGGAGAGAACTTGAATGAAAACACTTGTCTGAGAACATTCCTTACATAATTCTCAGATTGCTACATACTAACTTTGTTCAGAACTTGTTGATTTGAACATATCTAGTTGACTCCTTTAAGGAAACTTCCCATCATTTTTTACCCCCAATTTCATTCCATCTTTCTCCTCCCAATCCAGGTGGTACACAGTCTGGCATTTAGATAAAGCTGAAAATGTGGGGGAATTCAGGACTCATATAATATTGCAACATCAACAAAGGGAAAAAAAATGTGGGCATAATTATGTTTTCTAGATTACATCCTTTTATAAATGTGTACATTTTGTTCTAATAAATACCATCATAGACATTTGAGGGTCCATAGTCAATAGAGTACTTAGCTTTCTAGTTTTCCTTTTTTATGGCCCTCATTTTTTCTTCTCTCTTCTACCATCCCACCTCTCTCCTATCTTTCTTTCATTCTCCTCTTTCCCGCAGCCCAACTCAATACCCCACCCCAAGATTTGGTAGTAGTACTTACAAAAATTTCTTTGTCTTTCAGTAGAACTTCACTTTTAAAGATTATAAGTCTTTCCAACAGTCAACACTGAAAGAAACTCACTACACATTACTAGGAGTCTTTTTTTTTAATTGTACTATTTTTTATCGAGTTAATGTTGGTATACAAGACTGTGCTGTGTGTGACTTAGAGGTAAAGGATCACATCTCTTCAGATGTCACCACACCACATCACAACCAAGACACCTTAGTCCTTTATCATAGTCCATTGAGAATACTGAGAACTAAGGGTCACTCTGACACATGCATAAAGGCATGCGGTTTTAAAGTCACTTCCTTTGGCATGCACACTTCTATGCTTATTACTAGAAAAATAGCACCACCCAGGCAGTATTTCTGCTGAGACTCACACATCATAGTTTGCCCTTTGGCCCAGTTGCTATTTCACCTGACAGAGGAAGGAAACCAACAACCCCATTCCTACCATCTAGCAGTTTGAAATCATACTCTCTTGCCAATGGAGCTGGTCCCAGGTGTCAGAAGTGAGACTGCATCCATGTAGCAACTAAACTGCCACTGCTCTTCCCATCCACCTCATTGCTGGGCTCTTCCCTGGTCTCTAGGTCTAAATACTAGTTCACTACCAAGACCATTAATCTTGTTTTGAACCCTTACCTGCATAACTGGGAACTGATACCATAAACCAACAAAGATCATGCCTGTTTCTGCCTGTCTAGCAGTCTTCTTTTGGACATTTCCTCCTCCTATGGGAATGATTCTGATGCCTTTGTTTATGTTGCTTCTTTGAGCTACAACATAGGAAAATGCGATCTTTGAGGTATTCAGAGTTCCCAGTTACAGAATCTTAAGTCTGGGCTCCTCTTATTTACAATGGCTCTGCGATTGAGTTCCCACCACACTTTGTACCCAACATCACTCCTATTACACCAATATTCCCCCAAACCAACCAGTGATCCTTCCACACAGAGGCTGGGAACAAAAGCTTAGTCATTTTTTCCTATTGTCAACAGAAAAATATGTACCAGTTCTTCTGAGATTTGATTAAAGAAAGGGAATTTTTAGATGAAAGAAGTAAAACTAAAGGTCAATAAGAGTGAATTTGAATAGTACACATTCTCTTTTAACAAAACTGCTGCCAGTAGAACAACAGCACAGAGAAATGCTAGCCCTCCCCCATCCTCCCTTCTCCTCCCCGCTCCTGCCCCAAATGGTAGGGGACAGCCAAGTCATGTCTATGTGTGAATTGATTACTTTAGAGTTTCTCATATGAGGCATGTTTCCAAATAGCACAAAAGAATAAAAATAATTATGCACATCTAATTAATAAACACTTCGGTGGCAACAGCAATCTGCATGCATCTGCTCATACTTCCATGGTTCACTGCTCACAGCCCAAAGGCACATGCCTCTGCCTGTCTCTCAAGGTTTCCAAATGCTTGGCTCACCTTTCTCCCCATTTACATGCTCCCATTCCCATCTGGCCTGATGAACACATACTAGAATCATTTGGAATTCTCTAAATAGGTCCTTTTCCTCTCTATCTCTAGGCCTATACCCACTGTACTTTCTGGAATGTTCCTCCTTGTCATCAACACCAACCTTCCACTTCTGCCTCACTGAAACTGGGGAACTCTCACTTTTTCTTTGAGGTTCAGCTTATTAATCACATCCTTGGCTAAGGTTTTCCTCACACTTCACACGCTACTCAGAAAGAATTGAACATTCTTGGCATAGGCCCCTTTGTGCCCAGTATATACCTTTGTGCTCCAGCTACATACTGGGCTCCACCTTAGACAGTGAGAAAGTTTCTGAATCAAAGATCACATCTTGCTCTTGTTTTAACTCTATCAACAGAAACAGTGATTGGCATATAAAAATTTCACAGGACATTTAGTGAAAGGAGAGATGGATGGAGGGACAGAAGGATGGTGAGGAAGGAGTAAGAATTTGTCGGGGTTTCTCCAACTAGTATATACAGTCTTAGGTTTCCTGTAAATATCTTTTGCATGCACATTCTTAGTATGAAGATAAAGAAACTGGCTCAGTGAGACATTACAGCATGTTCAAGCTCAGGCATCAACAGATAGCAAAGTTGGAATAATTTTGAACAGGGTCTGTTTGACTATAAAACCCTTGGTCTTTTCATGGCATCATGAGTTTTTATTGTAGTGACAGTAGCCATGACAGAAATAATACACTTAATGTAATATTTGAAAACCAAAACATTCAGAGAAAAATAATTTAGGGAATGGCCATACCTTAAAGGAAATGGTTATTGCCTTAAATGCTTTTGTTTTTCATCAACCAAACTCATGTGACCTCCTGAAGGACTAAAAGGTCATATTTAAAAGTGATTGCTATCCAGTTTTATTTCTCTGTATAAATTAGTATGGGCCTTGCAGCCAAGTACACACAGGTACCTACTTTTTAAATCAGGTTTGTTTGTCTTAACAGGAACTGATGGTCTATAAATCCACTGGCCCTGTGTGAACTGCAGTCCGAAGACTGGGGGGGAAAAGTTGCCTATTTTCCAAGCCTTCAGTGCTAGAGTTTGAACTCTGGATCAACAGGACTCCACCTGAAGCTTCATATGGAAAATAAGCCAGTGGGCACCGTCCTCTTTTAGATGCAAAAGCCTTTTCGCTTACACAAGCTGAAGAGCCATGAAGCAGTCGTCCACGGCACTGCAATTTGTTGCTGAGATGGAAAGTACAGAAAGTACAAACAGAGCAAGGTTGGAGACCTCAGTCAGGTCACTGGGTGATCCCAATGTTGCCTGGAGCTGGAATTTGGTAGTGTAACTTCTTTGCTTGAAAGCCCTCAATCACGCAGGACCTCTGAGGCCTACAACTGTAATTTCAAGCCACAAAAGAAAACAGAGCCCTCACAAACTTTTATTTTGCTGAGGAAGCGGATGATTTAAATAAGTCTGTTTGACACATGCCTATCTGACTTCCCAGTTCCCCTAGGTTTCTTGCAAGTCAGCCATAAAGTTATCCCCCACTTGTTCTGACAGGATTTATGTATTCTACATCTGGTATTCAGCAAGCATATTTTTCTTCCTTTTTTCATTGAACTTCTGCCCATACACACATACAGGGTCTCATTTTAATAGCGGGATTATTCCCTGTGTATTTAAATACACAGGAAACAGGAAATCATCTAAAAGAACACAGTGATCTCATGGTTATATCACTTTTCCCCACAAACCCATTTGGAATCAGAGACAAAGACAAGATTCTGGAGCTTATAGCTTAAGAGTTTCTCAGTCTGAGAGACCAATTGACCTTAAGTCCCCCCTTCTTAACATAGTGCTTCTTAACATAGTACAAACTAAAAGAAAAAAAAAAGCACATTTATTCTGAAACAGGGAAAGAAAAGGATGATTTTGGTCTTGGTTTTGCAAGTCAGATCTGTATTCAGTTCTCAGCAATGTAAGAACTCTCACATTTGATTGGCTAACAAAAGGAGCAGGAGTATAGGGAAAGCCCTTGTGGAGGAAGCTGGGAGATTCCCAGGCATTCAAACACGGTTTGTTAGGGGTTCTCTCCAAGATGGTTTCAGAATGTGGAAACCTGTATTTATTGAGCACTCCACATTTCTTGACCACATTCCATTTAATTTTCACAAAAACCATATGAAAGAAATATGATTAACCCACCTATGGGTTAGAAAACTGAGCTTGGTGCTCGCTTCGGCAGCACATATACTAAAAATTGGAATGATACAGAGAAGATTAGCATGGCCCCTGCGCAAGGATGACACGCAAATTCGTGAAGCGTTCCATATTTTTAGACAGCCTGTTCAATAAGTGGTGCTGGGCAAACTGGACTGCTACATGCAAAAGAATGAAACTAGAATACTGCCTTTCACCATGCACAAAAATCAACT
>JAGFMF010011861.1:5404771-5442691 GCA_019455555.1 Galemys pyrenaicus
GTGATGGTGCACTGGTGAGATGGTGATGGGGAATACATGGGGATTACAATTAATGGCAAGTATATGTAAATTTTAAAATATTTTAATTAAAAAAAAACAGATTAAAAAAAAAACTGAGCTTGGACTTACAATGCATTGCAAGGGAAAATATTTCTCCCAATTAAAAATTCCTTTCATGGCATAGGATTTCCTAGGATGATCTTGCACTTCAGCCCTGTGTTGAGCACACACGCCTTTTCTAGCACATTTGAAGGAAAATATTGCAAGTCCTATCCCTGACTCTATTAGAGACCAAAAATACCCAAAGTGAATGGCACCTCGAGAAGTCCTGACTCCATCAGAAAATAAAAACAATCAAGTTCTGTGTATTTCAATGTCTTTTATTGCTTTAAACACTGGTGCCTTCTGTGGTACCTATGCCAACTCTGTTAACTTGAATGTTAGATTAATTTGTGTTCTATTACCCAGTCACACCAGTGAATAAAACATTTCTGAAAATAGGATACTTCTATTCTTCCCCTGAAACAACTGCTCTGTTCCCAACTTTTTAATAATCCCAAGGTTTCCCCTTACCTTGTATCAGACATTCTGCTACTTATTATCCTTTTTGGCAAATGTTCTCTTCCTCCACACATCTAAAACCATCACCATCAAAACCTGGTTAAAATCTTCCCCCAAATCCCCATTATTTGCCCATATGGCTTCCAACTCCTTAAGTGTGCCTTCTAGTCTAGTCTACGTAACATTGGAACTACATTACTTTGTTCCTGTTCTCAGTATTTTATAGCTGATCTCTAGTCATATCCCCTATAACCTTTTTTGTCTTCCTAAGCTCATGAGAATTCTGTGTGAAGTGGAACAACAACACCAGCAAATTTGAGACTTGAACTGCTGTGTGCTCCGCATCATGTAGCTCCAGTGGAGTCAGTGTTATGCTCGAGCTCCTTTGTGCCAATTTTGTGCCTTGTGCTGCAGGTCTCTTCCTGTGTTGAGCTCCCTTTTTTGTGACACATGTCGGAAGCTTGAACATGGTCACTCTACAGGTATTTATGTCATGGAAATTAAAAACATTACAAATCAAGGCTTGGTTCTCCTTTGGGGAGCACGTTCACAGCACGGTATCCTTGCTACTTTAAGTGTGGGTCACATCACACCAGTGACATCGACCTCGCTTGGGAAGAGTTTCGAAATATGCAATCCAATTTCTCACCTCATGCCTTCTGAATCTGTGTAGCATTTTTTTTGGTAAAGAACCTTGGGTGATTTGTTTGTATATTAAAATGTGACTGGCAAAGAAACTTAAGATTTCATCATAAGTAAGAATTTATTCATTATACAAAGTCTGTGCTCAATAAGTGAGTTATAGTGATTGAAATCCACAACGGGGAACTATTTCAACTCTCAAGGATCCTTGCCAAAGGGGCTGAGATGTATCTGTTTTATTTACATGATTATTGCTGTAAAACTTTGATGAATATGTGTATAAAAGTTTGGAATGGGACAATGTCCAATAGTTGGAAGAAATCTAGGTTTTTAGTACTAAATAAAGGAGACACTAAACTAATATAAGAAAGAAAAGGGTTTTTCAGGCACTCAAAATGACAAAAATTTGGGAAAAGACACAGAAAATCTCCTTTTACATGCAGTTTTTATGGGCTTATTGTATCTAACATACTCACAAATCATGCACATTTTTAAAAAATTGAGCAAATATTCAGAAAGCAGTTGTAGTATCTCTTTATTACTTAATAGTTTTTCCAGTGCAGTAGGAGCAGAACAAAAAATCCTGGGTAAAATATGTGAATAAGCCAAGAAGCACACATGAAACTTGTGACATCAAATTTCAACAGATGTTTCTGGAAAACTGTGTCACTTAATATTTGTGAAAGCAGTCTAGATTATTGACAACATGAAAGGGCATAAGCTGTAGTGTTAAACTACTTGAGTTTAAATCCCAGCACTGCCACATACCCAAGAAAGGCACTCTGAATCTCAGCTCCTTGCCTGTAAGATGGAAGGGTAAGACTGTTACCTAACTCATCTCATTCAGTCATTGTGACAACCTCACTCATTGGTCACCTGTTAAACTTACTGACTCTGGAGCCACAAAGTTTATTCTTTTCTTTATACACAGTAGAAAGACCTATGTTATCCATTTGAATTAGAAACATAAATAACAGTAATGGAAAATTTGAAGTAAGCTTAAAATGGCAATGCGATCATCCTCCACTGTCTCACTTTGAAGAGTACAAATGAAAAAATTGTAAGGCCCTCTAGATAAGTTTTTGAAAACTTTCTTGGTAATATATTCTATAACTAAGATAATTTAATCTAAAACAGTACATTATCTTTTCACCTCTTTTTTACCCAAAATCAAATTACAGGTTTAAGAAAAATAAAAAATCCAAGATCAGTCTTTTATTGAAAACAGTGGAAGAAAGCTTTTCTTCTTTTTCTTCCGTTAAACAAATCTGATGTGAAGATTAAAGTATAAACTCTTCAGCAGTCATAGTTTCTCAACTTCATTCCCTTGCTGGTCAAAACAACTGCAACATGTCCATACAGAGCCAACAACAGGCTCCAGGCTTGCAAGAGGACAAATTGGGCTGGAGAATGGGGTGATAAAAAGCATTAAGTATCCAGGTGTGATGGGCCATAAAGGGTTTTGGAGTCATTGGTTTTGAATTTGCATTTAATCAGGAGCAGACATATTCACATTCAGGCTAACTGGGACCCACCCTGTGAATCTAGGATTAGTGGTAATAATGGTGTTTCCAGAAAAAGAGCTATGGAGGAAATATATAATTAAACACACAGTAGGAAGGGGTTGAATTCAGACTGGAACTAGGTGATGACAAATTTATCAAGACAGTATTTTCTCCTCTAATTGCAATAAAATATAAATTCTCCAAGAGAATCTGAATAAATACATCTTCTAAAGTAGGCACATGAATGGGAGGCCAGCACAAATTTCACAGTAGTTTAGGAATACTTTCTCACTGGGTAAGTTAAATAACTTTTTGTATATTAGTTTTCCTCACCTATAAGTCAGAGATGGTAATAATAGTAATGACATCAATAAGATGTCATTTAAAATATTTTAAAATTTGGAGCTTATGGTAATTTATGTATATTATGACTGGAAAGAACTTAACCTTACCTGAGTTTTATTTTCATTATAGACTCTGTTACTATAAAAAGATATTCCTTAAATTTATACCAAATTGCACATCCAATACTCTTTAGAACAGTGTGTTTATTTTTAATTTGAAGGTGCCCTTGGGTATTCCCAAGTTCATAGGCAAAGCCAAAGACCTCAAGTGTTCAAGACTTGATTGGCCAGTTCACTTTGGAATGTAATTAGCATCCCATACCTTCCTGTGCTCCTGTGAACTGGAACTCAGAAACATTTCCCTGTGAAAGTAGCTCTGAGAATCAGCAGGTTGTTAGTTCAGTTGCTTAAGATCAAATTTTAAGCAAACATCCACAAAAGTAGCTAAATATTCCCCTCTGGTTTAAGGAGGCTTAATATTTAGGTTCTAATGCATCCTTTCAATAGCTATCATAATTTTATACTGATTGAAATGAAGTCTTTCTATTTTCCTTCAGTAACATACAACCGGTATAAAATCTCTTTGCCCTTAAATGTTCACGAATCATGATTAAGCAGAATATGACATATTTTCTTGAGTGCTGATTAAATTTTTTACATTGAATCTAAAATGCTCTAAAATTACTCTTGTACTGGTTTGTCTTTGATATAAGTCATCATTCCATTAGGATGTATATACTTGAGTGCTAAGTTCTGTGCATATTGCTGTGGGGAAATCCCACAAGCATAAGAAATGAACTCAGATCTCAAGATATGATAACTATCAAGTGGATGTCAACAGAGTTCAGACAAGGAACTAAGTAGAGACTGATTTGCTCCCCGGAGGAGAAAAGAACATTCAAGAAGTTACCTTTGTTAAGTCTTCAATTTTTAGAAAGTTGGAGTAAATTTGAAATAGGCAGAGGTAATTTGAGATGCATAGAATGATAGAAACAATTTGGAAATATATTAACAGTTTTCTAGATAAGATAGAATTCAATGCAACATTTCCAAAACTATAGAATCAGGGACACAACCAATATTTTTAGATTTCAAGTGTAACAGAACTGACAAGCAACAAAGGAAGTCCCCATAGGCTAGAAGCATTAAAGGGAAAATAAAATGAGTCAGGAATATGAGAGATTACAGGCCTCAGCCTGGGGTCTTCAAAGCCATTCAAGGTCAGAATCTGGCCCAGGAAAATTCATACATAACAAGACTCAGAGCTGGACTCCGTATGCAAAATCAGGAGAACCCCCAAAGCATTGCACAAACTCTGAAGGAACTAGAACGTCTCTGGCTGTGCAACCCTTGTGGCCACTGGAAATAAGCCAACAGCCCCACCCTGTGGGTAAAAGAGGAGTCTTCTAGGAATATTAGAATCCCAAGACAGAGCTGCAGGTGGAAGTGGGAACTGAATTCTCATTACCAATGCTCTCTAAGAACACCAGGCTGAAAAATTGACACACACAAAAAAATAATTCAGAATCAGTGACTCTTAGAGGTCCTGAAAAACACAACCATGAAAATCACCCCAGAATAGTTATCTGGATCTCTAGGAAAGATCATTCCCTCTAAAGAAAAGTCACAAACAAAAGCGCTGAAACAAAAATAGAATACTCAACACCAAAGGCAATTTGTGGACATATGGAAATAGCAATGACAGAATGATATGAAAGAGGATTTACAATAACTATGTGTAGGATGTTTAAAATATAAAAGAATACATAACATGTAAATAAAAACTAAATTTATGAAAAAACTCTAAAACACCACTAAAAGTATGGTCTTTTTTCTAGTTTCAGCAAATTGTACAGAAGAAAGTCAGATTTGAAGATAAAGTTCAAGATAAAACAGGACATTTCTGTATTATGCTATGGAAAGACAATGCAAAGAGGATGTGTGTGTGTATCTATGGATATCTATATATGCATGTCTATGTAGGTATCTATGGAGATATATATTCAATCTCATAGAAATTCCAAAGGCATGAATAAGAGTGGCTGACAATATTCTAAAATGAAATGACATAAATCCTCAGGTTGAGAAGATCCACCGAGAACTAAACAGAATAAATAAAAATGTGAAGGGGTAAAGATCTAAGTGTGGTTGAGATAGACATTTGGGGTCAAAATACAAAGGCTTTGGAAACCAGGTCAAGGCATTTACATTTTATCTTATAGAAAATGGGGTACTATTAACAAGTTTGTGGGTGGGTCATTACAAAACAAGGAATGCTTTAGAACATTTGAAAAAATGAACTGAATATAGAGAACCAAAGCATTTATTTTTTTAAAAAATCTGAATATAGGTGGACCCATACAGTTCAAACCTTGCTGTTCAAGGGTCAACTGTATATTTTAAAGTCATGTAGTCTTTTCAAATATTCTGTAATGTTACTTTCAAATATTATATTTACAAAGCTATTAAATTCCACTAGAGTGGTAAAAAAAAATCAAAACAATACAAACAAAACCTTAAAAAGCCATTTAGTCTATATTCATTGACTAAATCTTTTCAAATGAATCTAACAAATAAAAATCTATTGTTTTCAGTATTCTCTGCCTAGGGAGGCATTTGCCAATGTATTTGTTTAACAATGAGGTTGAGGGCCAGCTCCATTGTATCCTGAAGGAAATGAGTGGTTGAGCAGTCCTTTATCCAACATATTTGCTCACTGTCCATTAAGGAAATAACCAAACATCCATTAACACAATAAAGTAGGATTCTTGATATCAGAGAAGTATGAATTCCATCTTATAAGGGAGACTCCTGATTGCTAATGAAGGTCTGGAGTCTCCAAAAAGGAGATTCTGCATCTGAAAAGTTGAATTAGCCGACATTGTAGACTTGTGCCTGCAGAACAGTGCGATGCAAGTTATTTACTATGGCCAATGCCCATGGAACCAATGGAGACTCCTGAAAATGAATTTAGAGACAGGCAGGTAGAAGCCAGATTATGAAGTGTTTTCTTAGAACCTGTCTATAAAGTTTGACTTTATACTAACAGTGATAGGAAGAGTTAGATTTGTGTTTGAGAATGATTGTGTTGGGGACAACATGGAGTGTGTACTGCGAAAGGGTCAAGATGAGAGGTGGAAAGATCAGTAGGAAAAACAATAAAATTTTCTAGGAAAACTGCTGAAAGTTGCAACTAAGACTTTTTAAAATTGTAGATCAAGAGGCAAATATTTGGGAGTTGGTTTGTTTTGCTTGAAGTTCAGGTGAAACTCCTTTTTGCAAATGAAATCATATGCAGACATATGCTATAAAACAATGAAATGCAGATACAGTACAGGTGGAAGACAGTAGACACTTTGCTCTTGCATTCTGCAGCAACTCCCATGACACTGGAGAGAAATATTTAAAAAGTATAACCTGTGTTTCCACCCCTTTTATTTAATAAACTTCTGCTGCCTAATCACCTGTAGGTTCAAATTACTCTTCACTATATAAAGTAAATTTTTGCAAGAGATCATAAGAAGTCTTGCTTATTTCTTTAGGTGTAAAGTGAATATTGTGTTCAATAAATCTCATAACCTCTGCAGTCATACATTCCAACCCACTTAATTACAGTCTTGTATAAGTAGGCATTTTGAACCTCTATATCCTAAATCAATCTGGGCTTGATGACTAGCAATCTAGATTGCATAAGCAATCGTGTTTTTCATTAGCAACTATTCTCATTACTATTGTCTCCTTTAGAAAAAGAGTCCACCTGCATGTTTTCAACCTCTAAGCTGTAGCTGTATAATAGTAAACCAATATCAAGAGAGAAAGTTGACTAGGTGAGCTCCAGATTTACAATTACTGCTAGATATATTTAATTAGACTTTACAGATACCACCAGCCAAAAGGAAACTTATCACTCTTATCCCACATCTCTTCTCTGCCAGTTTTATTCAACTAAGTTGAGTACCCTGGCCACCTAAGACTCCCATTAATCATCCTGTCACACTCTGCTCTCACTCCACCAAATTAATTCAGTCCTTTGCTATTTCTACCACCTTAAGGCCACGCTCAACTGAGGCCTCCTTCCCATAGCCTGGTAGCTTTCATCCAGTTACCTGAACAATTCTCCGCTCAGCCAGCATTCACCTCCTCCCCCCCATTTCCCAGTCTCCTGTGCTTAGGTAGAACCATGTAAATGGTTGCAACTGTAGGAGGAAGTGACATGTTTGACTTTCACCCCAAAGCAGAAGAGAACCAGTGCAAGACCCTGAGTTTCCTCTTTCCCTGCTTATCGTGGTAAGATCTGTGTGATGAGAACACAATCCCCACCAATTTATGTAGAGCACGTAGAATGAATGGGAAATACCCTTTGGCTGCACTCAGATTTAAGCATTATGTTACCACATCATCAGCTAGCTTACTCAGACTAACACTTACTGATTGGTCTTCAGGACAGCTCTGCTTCAACCCTCTGTAGACCTCAGACATGATCTTTCTAAAATGAGCATAGTGTCTTATCACAAACACTTCAGACCATGGCTTGCAAAACACTCTTCGGTGGCTTCTCATTTGAACTGCACTTAATATGCCAAAGTTTCCAGCACAGTCTATGAAGGACATGCCTGCCACAACTTGTCCTACAGCTTCAACTTAGTGACACTCAGCGCTCTGCTGGAGTCCAACTACCTAGATGCCCTAAGGACGTGTATATACTCACTGCTGGCCTTCAGTGGTGCAGCTTGCCTTGCATGAGAGCATTTTCCTCTTTCTATCCCGGTCTGCCTGGTAAACTCCTATCCCTTTTCCAGGACTCATTTCCAATACTTTTACAACAGCATTCACAAGATAATGCAACAGATTGCTTTTCTTTCTTTCAAAAATCAATTTATTAAAAACAAGGAATGTGCTTCTTCTAGATACATAATAACTCAATATAGATTTAGGTATCTAGTTCATTTCTTTTTAATGTTGTGCATTAAACACAAGAAGAAGAGGACTTGAAGGAAAAGAGGGATTGAGTAGCTATCTAATTTTACCTACTATTTGCTACTGTTAAGTGAGCAAAGCCCAAGCAAATACCATTACAACAACTAAGACGAATATACTTGTAAGTTTCAATAATACTTTTGACTTGCTAATCTGAAATAATGCCTGCTTTTTAAACACCTGAATTTTTTATTCTTTTAGTTATCGCATTTAATTTATGAAAGAAATAACTTGGTTTAAAGACATCTTCATTTTATCAGATTTTGATACATTACAAAAATATTTTATACTTTTCAATAATTTTGTATAGAAAATACACCTTGGAAATTTATAAGAAATTTACTGTTCTATTTATAGGGACTATAAATAAGCAAGAAATTCTTATTATTTAATTTCTGACCAAATACTTTAAAGATTTCTTGTCTAGCAATCCTTAGTCATTTGCTTTTAGATGCAAAATGTTCTTTAAAAAAGCTTTTTTAAAACTTTTTTAAAAAAAGTTTTGTTTGACCCCCCCCAAAGCAAATACATGTGAAACAAAGCATCCAAAATCTACAGAAATAAGGAAGAAACTTGGCAGGAAAGGTCTCTCCTGCCTCGCCCGCTGCTCTGCTCAGCAGTGTGTTTCAGTAGCTCTGCCTGCTCTGTTCCCCACTCTGTCTCTGGTGAATCCTCTCACTCCCCACATCTCTGGCCTGTACATGTCCAGTTTTCCCAGTCATTTATTGAAGAGACTTTCCTTACTCTACCTTCTTTGTCATAATTTTGAATTAGTTCATGTCTATTAATATGTGAAGGAATCAGCTGACATTCATAGTATCAGGACTAGTTAAAATTAAATCATATCAGAATGTACAGAAAAATTTAAATGTAATAGAATTTTTGACCCTGTGGGAACAAGGCAGGGTAGAAACTAGATTCGAATGATAAAGTTATCCTTACGTCTAAGTACTACAACTTGACATTTGTATATTATTTTTATAAATAGACATTTTTTCATTAAGAGGCTATTGTTTACCATTTTTACTGTATAAAACATTATAATAGATGTATTAACTTAAATAACATCTTATCAAGTGCCAGTATGAAATTTATAAAAATTCCTAAAACATTAACACAAAAAGGCTTAAATTCACAAGTACAATATCATGCATAAGAAATGTCAGTTAGAGAGCCAGTGGGAATCCCAGGGATTTCATTTACTGACTCCTATGGTATTCCTTGTTCTCCACATCTCACCAATTTAACTGCAATTGACAAACCCTTTCATTAGCTTGCACCATTTTGGCAACGTTTTAATTTGGCAGCCTGGTGTATAGGCTTTTCTGCCCTTGAAATTGCAATCTAGTTGTCTGTAGCTGTAATATATAAGCAACTTTCACACCCACATGAAACATGTAAATACGAAAGCAAACAAGTTAAAAGGCAATGGAAAGGCAGGGGAGTGAGAAAGAGCATATATTGGAGAGACATTGCTTTCCTGTCTCATTCTGAAATCCAGGCACATGAAATGGCCTTAGGTGGGGAGGGTGCCAGGTGGTGGGCAGCGCTTCTGATGGTGGAGGTAGAGGCCACTCCACAGAGCTGCATCCTCTCTAGTCCCACAGCTCATTATGCACTCTCTTCATTTGGCCTTCCTTCTGCTCTGTTTTCCTCATTTCGGTACAGAGGAAACCAATACTAAAAATATTTTCTGCATATTCCATTAACTTTGCTTTATCCTTAGGTACACTTCTCTCTCATTCAGGAAAATGGAATGTGGTTTGGTTCTCTGATTTATTTCCATTGTTTCTCTCTTCTCTGTCACATCACTTCATCCCAGAGAAGTTCTTGTTAGCTATATGTATGCTTCTTCATGTTATTCTTTACCTTCACCTTTGTTTACTTTTTGAATCATGTTTTGTTCGCTCTACCTCAAATAATAGAAAGAATTGCTGCATGACATCATGCATTTTTAATGAATGTTACATGGAAATTGAATGTTTTTAAATCCTTCTGAAACAGTAGTAAGATGGATCCATTACCATACCAATTCCATTTCAAGTAGAATATTTAAAATTTTTACACATCAGTAAATGGCAGACCTTTAGTTAGTGTTTATAGAAATCACCACTTGGTGATGTGGTGATGTGTGGAAGATAATGCAAGATGCTCTTGCCAACCTGCTCTTCCTCCTGTTGTATATGACATACAACTACTTTGGAGGATAGGAGACTACTTTTCTTTTCCTTTTCCACAGCTTCAAAAACTAGATCAAGATCTAGAATATAGTGAGTGCCTAGTGAATATCAACTGAAAGACTGAGCAAATGGTCACTTTGTAGTAGAAATGATGATTTTTAAAAATCTTCTCAAGGTAAATGCTGTAAAATATAAAAGAATTTTTATTCTTTCAGAAAATGAGAATACGCAATTGAATAGTTTCCATCTCTCTGATCTTTTTGGATAAATGTCCTTTGGCAATATCTCTGATCATATTCCTTACTGCTCCCACTCCTACCCAAAATTAGTTCCAGACCCCTAGCCTCTTTCCAATTCACTATAACATGCCAAGAACACTGTCACTCCAGAGCCTTTATTCTCCCTGTTCTCCTGTGTCAGATACCCTTCCTTCCAATATCATTCTGGCATGCTTCCTGGTTTCCAACAAGTCTTTGCTCAAGTGCAACCTCAAAGATATTATCCCTAATCACCTTAATTAAAAAAAAAAACATTTCTTCTGTCACCTTCTATATGTCAAATCACAGCATATATGTCTCTTTTCTGTCTTTAACACTAAGACATTAATTCCATGGCAACAAAGAACTGACTATTTTGCTCACTGTGTATCCTTGGTGTCCACAACAGTGGACACCACTTAATACACTTAATACATATTCATTCTGCAGGGAAGAGGGAGGGATCAAGTTAGGGACAGGAAAAGCACAAGGGACTATGGTGATGATACATGGTGATGTGGTGGTGGAAATTCTATGGGGACTACACCCAGAAAAGAAAGAAAACGTTGTAAGAAAAAATAAATTAATTTAAAAAGAAAAGACATTCAATTAACAAAATGTTTATTAGAAAGGTAGAACATATGGTGGAAAGAAAACTTGCTTAGATTGAGAAAGATTCAGTTCTACCATTTACTAATCAAGATCTTAGGAAAAATATTAAATTTCACTGAGTATCAGCTTTCAACGAAGATGGTATGATAGTCTGTGAATTGAGAAAACATAATGGGATGACAATTTCAGGAATCTTTCAGATAAAAATGGATGGATCTTCTAGTATATGAAGCTGTGCCTAGTTGGAGATAAGAAGTAATATGTAGGAGCTGAGTGAGATTTCTCAAATTCTGTATCTCACCTATTGTTAATAGGTAAGATAAGGTAAATCTCATTTCTTAGCTTCCATCAAAGTAATTATTATATCTACTTGTTCAATTTAGGAACTGCAATTTTAAAACTGAAAAGATAATTTAAAAACATCAGAAGACGCTTCAAATCATTTAGAATCAAGAATTTCAGGAAAAAAAAATTTTCCTTACTATCATCCTTGGATCTCTTTACCAACTCCTCTATCACATGCAATGTGATTCATGGGGAGCAGGAGAGGAGGGTCTTCCAATAAAGACTCCCATCCCGAACTAAGGAAAGGGCATGTGACCTAAGTTAGTCAGTTTGCATATTTTAATTTGGGACTGATGATAGTAGCACAGGTAAAAAAGTAACTCTCTTTCCTCCTGTGTCCATCTAGAAAGATTGTATGTGCTGTATACCATACTTTTCACCATGTACAAAGAACCAGTTTAAGTAGGAATGAACCAACCCAGAGAATGTTGAGTTGGGAAATGAAGAGAGATTAAGGCCTAGTGACATCAGAAGCCAGTTCTACTTTTTATACCCAAGACTTTTGAGTAATATGAGTCCACAGATTATCTTTAAACTAGTTTGAGTTGTTAGAAGCGCAACAATAGTAGGAGGCTATGAGGAAAGCAGTGAGGTTGTGCTCCTTTCTGCAAAAATAAAAACAAAACAGAAAAACAGGAAGACTTGATCTGAAGCCCAAAACGACCGGGAGAAAAAAATATTGAAATGATCCCTGCCTTTTGTAAACGAAAATTTATTTTATCAACCACCCTCCCCAAGTTCCTATTTGCAACATGTCATTGCTTCCAGCCCAAGTCAAGGAGTCCCAATGGTAGCTTGGAACTGAAAAAATTCCAGATTTCTCTACCAGGTAAGGAGTGATACTGGGGTAGAGATTCCAATATTGCTAGCCACAAGAAAGACTCATGTTTCTGTCATCTGGGCTTGAGCTCAGGTTAAATTTTTACATCCCCAATCAACACTCCAAACAGATTGATTCTGAAAGCTGAATTCAACAAATAATCAGATTGCTTACACGGAAATGTTTAAAACATATGACATTCATAAATTGGAAACCAACAAAAATTTCTACCACTATAAATGTGTGTGTGCATGTTGCATATGATTAAGCATTCATTTTCAGTTAAAAAAGAGTAACAATTTTTAAAGTGTGAGATAGGGTACCCTAGACTTCACTAGGACTCCTTCAGAGAGTTCATGATGCCAAGTATATTTTCATGAAATGTCTAAGGCATTATTTACCTTTTTCATACTCACTCCATCATAGGTATACTGTGCAGTTTTTTAGAGGTCTAATGATATGTGATATCATATCCAATTGAATGGAGAAATATGAGAATGTAGCTTTTCTATTCAACTAACCACTAAAAATAACTCACAAAAAATAATCACAAACTATATCACTCTCTGGAAAATATACTTACTCTCCATAAAATGTACATTTACATTAATGTGAAATGAGTTCACTGCTATTTTTAAATAAGTAACCAATACATATCTTTAACTTTCTCTATTTTAATTTCTAACTTGATAAACACTGATGGATATAATCAACACAAATAAAAAATCTTTGAGGCCCTGAATAATTTTTTCCATATATAAAGAACTCCTGAGATCAAAAATCTTAAGAACTGCTCTAATAGATGAACCAGATGAAAATAAACTCAAGTAAAAATTATTTTAACTGTCACATATGCTTTAAAATCTAAACTCTATATATTTCAGTTTAAAAGTTATTTGTGAAAATTCACAGTAAAAAAATTCTTAATATGACCTCACACTAAGGATGTTGTACATACCTACATTGATTTTAAAAATGTTTCTATATGAAAACATTAATTTTCTATGGAATGCTGGTCTTTTTAGTCCACGTTTACTTATCAAAAAGAGGTAGTACTATTTTTATTATCATTTTGTAGGTGAAGTTAGGAGTTTTTAGCAGTTTTCTATAGCTAATATTGGTAGAGTGTGTGTGTGTGTGTGTGTGTGTGTATGTGTGTAAAGGGCCAGGTTGAAAATAACTTTGCCTTTGCAGGACACATAATTTCTGTCTCCACTGCCCAGCACTGGCACTGGATATGACAACAGCCACAGGCCATTCGTGAAAAAATAAGCTTGGCTGTTTTTCAACAAACCTTTACTAATGAACACGAAAATCTGAATTTCACATCATAAGATATTCTTCTTTTACTGTTAACCACTTTAATATCTAAAAGCTATTCTTAGGCAAGTGGCAACACACCAGGTAGTGGATTGAATTTGGCCTGCAGAATGCAACTTGTAAACTATGTTCTACAGAAGCTTAATCCTTTGAGATCCTCAGTGGCAAAGGGTTTGGGACTGAAAACATTTGGGAAATATTTCAATAGAGATTCAAGTGGTTTAACAACAGTACACTGTAATTTATAGCTTCTGAAATACTTTAAAAATTATTTTTCTCAGTTTATCAAAGCTCATGGACCATGGAAATAATTTTTTTTCATATAATACTTGTTTGCTATTCTCTACCTATTGTTCCAAGGGATTTACATTGGGAGACATTGCTCTTGCGGATCTCAAAATCAAATGCTTCTAAGCATATTATGTGATATCTGTGTATGCTATAGCTCTATAAAAGACAATAATTATTAATTTGCTCATACAACCCAAAACATATCTTAATTTTACACACAACCTTAGACACCAGTTTGCAACCGTTGGTACCTAGACTTATACATAGTAGAAATGACATCAGTGTTTCAAGATTCAATACACAAGGAAGTTAATTTGGACAGGCTGCTTCTCTTGACACAACACCATCTGCAGCTGCCCCCTCTGGGACTAATCAAAGTACAGATACAATCATAGAGGGGGTAGTAATTATGCATTGGCTTCTGCCATCACCAAGCTGATGCTGTGTGATTTTCAGGATAATGCTTCCCAAACTTTAATGTAGAAAATATCTGGAATCATGTTCAAAAGTAGTTTCTGATTCATAAAACAGTATGATACCAAAGAGTCTAACAAATTCTAACAAAGCATTTCTAAGACATTTTGAGTAAGATTATCTGTGGTTTAGGGTTCAGGAAGGGATTTCTTGCACTGTAAAAGTTCAGTGACATACAATGAAGAATTTGCATGTTATCAAAGATCCTCAGATAGTTCATCTATGCATTCAAAGAGAGAAGCACAGCTTTACAGCCAAATTCTATGAGCATGTATGCTCAGGCATTGGAAATTCATTCCAGCTCACATAATTTCTACCAATAGTGAAATAGAGTCTGGATATCTTTGAACAAAATAAGGGAAGAAGAAGGTGGGGGAATATTTTTTCCTTCTAAATTCTGCTTTCGAAGCATTGCTTCACCCTAAAAAGTTCAAAAATAACTTTTGAAGTCTAGTAGTTACTAAAGAATCAACATTCCTATGGGGGAGACAAAAGGGAATGCAAACCAAGAATTTAGAAATCAGTTATAAAAACTTGATATTTGGGATTGACAAGAACAATATAGTAGAGCCACAAAACATCATCTCAGAAATGTTACGTTTCAATGGAAATACTGTCATTAATGGAAAGTGGCATGATCACAAAGAGTGCATCATCATTAAAGCCACACACTTTGGGGAGCTGGTATGAGGTGGTAATCAAAAGTTTGGTGTCCTCTCTTCCAACAAAGATCTCTGAACAGGGACCCATGTCCCCGGAAAGTTTATGGATCTTGTTCAAGACACACATACACAAAACAGAAACCATATGAAGATGCTTGATAAATATTTGTCGAATGAGTTCGAGAATATCAGATATTTGTTCTGAATAAAAGAGTTGTAAGTTGTTGGCCTACTGTCCTAATTGGGGAGAGGGAGGTAATTATTGCAACATTCTTTAGCCTCGAGAATCCTGTATCTTAGCATTTTGATTTGGGGTTGGTAAAAAAAAGGGGGTTAAGAAGAGTATTATGTTTGGAAATCAAGCAAAAGATATTTGTTAGATCATACTAAAATGCTGGGAGTTTAAAAAGGAATATTTTTGCTGAAAAACAATATTGAAATTTCAAGAATGGAACCAAGATCGAGCTCTCTTAAGTGGTCACTTATGGGAAATAAACAAAGGCACCCACTCGAAGGAAAGAGAGCACACTTACTTTTAACTCAGTCTAGCCTGACAGAGTGGTGCTTTAGAGGGTCCTTGAGCATGGAGAGTTTCCCTGGGCACTGCACTAAGGGCAGGACTTTAGTCCTTTGTTCACAGACTTAGCTTGCTAATTCACCCAACACTTTTATTTCTTTTACCCTCATTTATTTTTTGATCCTCTGTCTACAGCCCTGGCTTCTCCTCCCTGTATTACCCCCATAAATGATGTTTTTATGCCCAGTTTTTGTACACAATCTCTCTCTTTTGGCTCTGACCTGAGTGATTCAAGACAATAGTTATGCTTCACTTTCCCAGTGAATCCATGACTTTTTTTGGGTAATGATTCTAGACCAAGAATCATATGGTATTTATACATAATTTAGTCCACCTTTGTAAACAGGGTCAACACATTCCAGATCTGATCAAAGCACACTACACTGAACACTCTAAACATTATCCTTGATCAACCCTGAGCTCTCATTCGGCATCTTTCTTGCCTCTGTATCCTTACTCTGCTTGGCTTCTGTATATTTTGTGTGCATCTCCTAACACCACCAATAGGTCATTTCCTTTATGGAGAACAATCTTTACTTTTTAAACTTTTACAGAAACTAAAAATCTTATATTCCCCAAATACTTCCCAAATTTTGATGATTAAGTGACTTAAAAAACAAGAAATGTATATTGAATGCCAACCATATGTTCTGATTGATTGACAGGTTTGGGCTGATACAGTTTCTAAAGTGAATAGAGAGCACTTATTCAAAATGAAAAAGCACACCAATGACCATGACATTTGGTACACTTCATAAGTGGGTCAAAATAGAATAGAGATCTAGCTAACTTTAGGCCAATAAATGTGCCTTCCTTTTACAGTTCACATATACGCTTTATACCTATATTCAGTATATAGAACAAAGCCACTATAAAGCTATTTATAACTTTGTTGAACTAAAATGATTGAATCTTGTACATAAAACAAAGTGTGCAATTTTAAATTGATACATTTCTAAATATAATTGATCATTTTTATATACATACCATTTTTTTAATCTTTCAAGGTCAAAAATATTTTCATCCCTAGAATACAAAATTCAATTACAAGAAGGTTTTCCTTATTGTTCAATATATAATAGGTTATAAAATACCATACAGCTTCAGTCTACTTTTAAACTAAGGTTGATATTAAAGATATTTTTTGTAATAGTAGAGTGTCTGCTCTGAATATGTGAATGAATGAAGACAAGTTCACAGGCAAATTACTCACTCATCAGAAGTGAATATGTTTTCCTGTTGTATGATTATATTCATTATTGTCAAATAATTACAAGGTATAATTAGGATGTGAAGAAGACACCCTTAAATTATCTTTGAAGTTTATTTGCTTTTCTTATTAATATATAGTTTTAGTTGATTATTTAGAATTAGTATGGACATATTAGGGCATTTTAAAATGTTCTTACTGCTTTTGAGCATGTGCCCTGATAATTCTGCCCACAGTAATGAAAAAAAAATTCACAGTAGAAGTAACCCCTGCTCTCACCCCCAACTCGCTTGCTCTGCTTGTATCTTCCATTCTTCATCCTAGAGAAAACCATAGATGTTGCAGAAATCAAGTTGACAAAACCCATCTTTTAAGCAATTAATAATATAGGTATGTGCAATATCTTATTGAAAACACAACATGGCATCTCTGCTTCATCCACAATCATACAATTAGTAAGCAAGGAAGCAAATACAACTCAGCTAACTCAGAACTATAAATACTTAACACAAATAGCAAATATTTGCTGAGTACTATCTGCCAGCTACCTTCCTAAACAGGTTCCAAGACTATCTCAATGTTCACAACAGCAACATGAGAGTCATTCTAAATCCTTATTTTGTGAATGAAGGACTTAGGTGTAGAGAAGCTAAATAGCTTATACAAATCTATATTGGTGGTGAGGGACAATATTCAGGCTGGTCTGAACATAGTCCCTACTTGCTTAATCACAGGACCTAGTTAGGACTTTATTTAAGAATGTATGCTATAAAGTCAAACTTAAAAACTATGTTTTGAAAGCCAACTATAGAATTGAGGCATCCAGAGGGGAGATGGAAGGAAAAGACAAGAACAAACTGGGGAGAGAGCACAGTAAACTCTAATGGGGGGCGATGGGTGCTTTGAGGGTGGATGGACTACCCTATACTGAAAGATGAAATCCTGTGCATACTTCCAGATACTAACAATGATGTTACTTCAATAAAAGTTTTAAACAAATAAACATAGGAATATTAGTTTGAGTAGTACAGTGGAAGAAAGAACTTAGGTGGACTTTAAGGATTGAATAAGATTTAGCTGGTCAGAAGAAAAGAGGAGTTCATTGTAAATCATCGCTTAAGAGTAAATTATTACCTTCAAAAAATATTATGGTACTTCATGAACAATGTAAGAATTTTATAACTACATAATTCAGTTTATCCCCTTTTCTGCTTGTTGTGCTCCTATTTGCTCATATTTCACTTCTACAAAAGTGATAAGCCCAATATTTTATTTCTTTTATATAGTCAATATATATATTGAAGAAATTAATATATATAGGTAAAATAAAAATATTAAAAGAATCTTCAATATTTAACTAAATATTTACTCTTTCTGGTGCTCTTTATTGCTTTCTGCAGGTTTAGGGTCCCACTGGGTATCATTTTTCTTCAGTTTAAAACTTTCTTTCAGCAGCCTGTGTAGCCTAGATGTAGTGAGGACTAATTCTCTCAGTTTTTTACTGAAAAAAAAAAAAAAAAAAAGTGTTTTTTTTTTTCCACAGTATGTTTTTTAGGCAAAAGAATTCTAGATGGATTTTTCTTTTCATTTGGTGTCTCCAAGATATTATTTCTAGGTTTTAGTTCATAAGAAAGAAATCATTATCCTTCCTATCACCATAGTAGATTGTTCTAGTCAAAATATTCAACACCTGGTGCAGTCATGTTGCGGTCTTCAGGGAACAGCTAGTGGACAGCCGTGTAGCACGTCGGCTGTAATCCAGGATGTTAGAAAGAAAGAGACCAAATAGAGAGAGAGATGTCCTTTTCCATCTCTTACTTTGGATTCCTCTCTGATAAATACTCATTTTGGTTTTCAAAAATATCGTGAGAGTGGAAAATCTTGAGGCGTGCACTCAGTTAAGTTTTTACTTTTTGTACTTTGAATAATTTTTGAACACATCTTATTAACTTTTAAGATCACTAGTCAATCCGAGAGATTTTAAGCTGAAATAGCAATTTTCCTCAATTTTGCCAGAACTCTTAATTAATTTGAAAAAATTTCTTGATATGAATCCAGTCTGGAAGGACTGAAGCCAAAGTGAACATCCTGTGAACTCTGGATGAACAGTTCATTTACATCTGGATGTTCTGGTTGAGTTTATATAGTGTGTTCTGTATCCCAGGAGAAGAGAGCTAAGTTCATGTCTCGTTTGGTTAGTATCCAAACAAGAAGAAAGTAAATAATTTGGCATGTAAATTTATTAATATATATCTAGATATTTTTCTAGATTTCCAAATGTCATTTGTAAAGAATAGTAAGAAAAATTAAACTAAAAATTGATCTTTGTATTTTTGTTCAACATTTTTCAAACTATGCCCTTCAGTAATTAATTGGAACTGAAATACTAAACAGCTGCAATGCTAATCTCAAATCAGTATTTGTATTTGCTCTTACAAATAAATGGGATGATTTTTCATGCCATAAATTCAAGCCATGGATAATTATTTTTACAACTTACAATTTTACTTGTTAGAGCTTGTTACTAGGCTCTATATCAAAATTGTATTTTATCATGTAAAATTTATAACATGTATGAGATGGTAGAAAAGGCGTCTTTTTTTTTTAAAAGGGTATTTCAAATGTGTTATTTACTGGAAAAAGTCTAATTAATAAAAAACTAAAATAAAAATTCAGGTTTTTTAATGTAATGATTATGATAATTACATTCCTAAAGATGAGGACTTAACATGGAAGAAAAAAATAGTGAATTTAAGCATTAATTCATTTACTCATTACCCATTAATTGTTTCTATCATGTGTTAATGCTTAAACATAATGTAGTGAGCACAAGTATATTTTCTGTCTTCTAGGAGCAGTCAGAGCTGTTTCAAGACAGATAATAACCAAAAACCTATGCGTTAATCGTGTTATTAGATTTCTGATAACTGAAATTAGGTGGAAGTGCACAGTACTAAGGAACTCCCAGTTTCTCTAGGGAAAAAGACATTTTAACTCAGCTTTGAAGGATGAGTAAGAATGAAATAAGAGAACTCGAAGCTTTATGCCAGAGGGAAAAAGGCATGAACAACACTGCAGAGATTAGAAGTGGTCTTTTAAAGATTTATTTATTTATGCACGCAAGCACTGGGGTACAGGCCAGAGGTGTGGGGGGTGAGAGGATACACCACAGACAGAGCAGGATGCAGAACAGGCAGATTGACAGAAACACACTGCTGAGGGGAGCAGCGGGCACAGCAGGAGAGGTCTGCCGCGCCATGTGGGTCCCCTCCCTGGCCGGCAGCAGGGATCGAACTCGTGCTGCAGTGGTTGCGGTTTGCTTCATAGTGCGTTGCTTAACCCACTGCGCCACCAGGGAGGCCCCTAGAAGTGGTCTTTTAGAAGAGGGGTGTTGCAGGTCTGTATGTCTGGAATGCTTGGAGGGCAGATGTCAGAAGCAAGACTTGGGAAGTTAGCAGCTAATCACACAGGTCACTGTATGTTTGATTTTGGGTTTTCATATTAAGAATAATGTGCAAGTAATTCCTGAGGAATTTCATGAAGTGAGAGGCATAAGATATTGTATTTTAAAGGTCACCCAAAATGGCAATCTAATAGAGAATTTAAAGGCAGGTAAACATATATGAGGGAAATCAATAAAAAGTCTCTTCTGGAATTATAGCTCCCCAACCTGACATGTGCCCTGCACCCTAACTGAACCCTCACTAGGATCCTAACTCAAAGCTAAACCCTAGCCTTAACACCAAGTCCTGACACACACCTAATCCTAACTTTTACCGAAACCCTAAATCATACCCTAAACCTACCATGTATCCTAACCCTAGCCAGCACCCTACCCCCAGAATGAACCTTAAAACTGATACACTAATCAGTCCCCTAAACCGAACCCTAACTTACACCTTAACTCTCATACTTACCCTACCCCGAACCCTAACCTGAACACATACCCTAACCCTAGCCAGAACCAAAAATAAGCTTACTGTGACCTGTGCACTAACAATAACCAGTTCCCACGCTAACTCTAAACCCTACCCTGTGCCCTAACGCTAAACTGTACCCTAACCCGTAGCCTCATCTAAACCGCATCCTAACCCATACCCTAACCGTAACTGGTATCCTGACCATTATCTGTGCCCTAAACCGTATCCTAACGGACTCCTAACCCTAACCTATATCCTAAACATAACCCTAGCCCATACCCTAACTCTAATCCATACCCTAAACCTCAGCAGTGCCCTAGCCCTAACACCCACCTTTAAACTTAATGGTACCCTAACCAGCGTCCTAGCCTTATCCTGGCACTTAACCCTAACCTTAAGTCCTAATCCGAAATTTAAGGCTATGTGTGGGGGATGCAAAATACAGTACATCCAGCACTTTATGATATATCCACAGTATGGTGAAATAGCTTAATGTGAACCCAATAATACACCAATAATGCATAATTTGTTCTAAGAGAAAATAATTTGAAAAATTCAGCACATAACTAAGCTTATAACACACTGGAACTTAAATAAAACAAAAAAAAAACTGAAAGAATTTTCTTTTTATTGACATAAAAAGATGAAGTCAAAAATAAGTAAAGTAACTTAAATTGAAAAATCTGTTTCAAAGTAACTTAGAATTTACTAAGGGAGTAGTGGGCAAAAATCAAACTCTCAAACCGTTTCACTAAGTTTTACATCATCGTCATGCTTTTTCACAATTTAAGTTTGATGTAAAAATTTCTCTTTAATGCACTCTTTAGGGCCCTTGTTTACAGTTTAGCACAAAATTTTTACATAATTCAACTATTGTTAGGGGAGGGACCATGTTCCCTGCCCCCACTTACGTGTAGCACCTGAGTTAGTGCTGGAAAATGGGAGGCGGAGCTATATAGCATTGAAGGCAGATGGGATGAGGGAAAGAGCTCTGACTCCTGCTGCCAGGCTTGCACCATGGCACAGCTGGGAAGGAAATATTGAAGGAAATATACATGGAGGAGAGACGTATAGAACATTTGAAAGAGACACATGGGTGAGAGACATGTGGGAAAGCTGACAATGACAAGCATGATCTTGATTTCAAATCTCCTCTTGTCCCAGCTTTCTGAGACCTACTGTCAGAACCTCTTTCCCATGGTTCCCCGCCAGAAGGTGGCTTGTGGCAAGCTTTTAGCCTCAGTGGCCCTGCTTCTGGCCAACTGTTTGGATGGGCATTTGCCCATGAGGAGATGGATAACTTGGGGTATTTCACTGAAAAATTCTTATTTGGAATATTCTCTCTTGTCTTCCCTCTCTGTGCACACCAAGGTGAGAAAAGGCCTAGTCTGGGCATATTTAGACAAGTCTATCTTTTGGGAGACACATTTGGGCAGACCAACCCCATAAGTCCATCCTCTGATTTTGATTCCAGGTGGGGAGCTCTTTGAAATCTGTTGCGTGTGCTATTGCAGCAGAAAGAAGAGGAAGGCAGGCACACGATGTCAACCTCTCTCTCTCAGATTCCTTTCCTCAATTCCTTTCAGGTACTGCCAACTGACTTAATCAATTAAACTAACTGATTTTAAAATCAGAGGGAATTTTTCATTCTTAAGATGGTAGTTAACAATAAGCTGCACAATGCCACTTGCTATTAGAGTAAATGGTGCAGAACATGGATCACATAATAAAGTATGGTGAGATTTTGGCATTTCTTGATATTTTTTTCAGTTATTGTGCCTTTTTGTTATCAAGTATTTGCATTTTTTTCTCCCACAAATATGTCTCACATTCAGGTGTGGTGATTTCTGAAGGCAAAATGTAAAATCAAAAAGGATTCTAGAATTTGGTAAATGGACAATTTGGAAAAAAATTATGATTAGAGATTACAATTGTATGAGTCAATTCAATGACTCAGTGCAGAAAGGAACCCAAAGAAGTCAGCTGTCTTATCCATTTTGTACAGTCTATTGCAAACAACTGAAAAAGCAGCAATGACTCTAGTAGACTTAAAAAGACGCCCACCAACCACAAGATTTTGACAAAAAGAAAAAGATGCTGATTATTTTAAAAAAATACTTTGAGTCTCTAACAAACAAGATAAATATTTTAGTTTTACAAAAATCACATTCAGTAAAATGACTCAGGAAGCAAGTCACTGGGGAGTTGTACAACTTACAAAAAGAAAAGTTTAATAGTTGGTAGGAAATTATTAATGATAGTGGGTGAAATTGTAGCTAGTAAAAAATAAGGACAAAATTCTACACAAAATATTTGAAAAAAATTCCATCCCTAACCAGTATATGTTGGCATATTGATGATATGCCCTTGACGCTGAAGAGGTTTGATATAATAAACAGGAAAACAACAGCTTCTTTATGTGGCTTGATGAATAAACATATTTCACCAATAAGTGTCATACTGCAAAATTTGTAAGATTTATAAATGACATTGAAACTTAAGAAAATGTTTTCTACTGAAAAACTCTCCCCAAGACAAGTAAAGGAAAAACTGTGTTTATGTTTATCTTAATGTCTCAAAATAGAAGTTCTTTTTTGTAAGAACTATTGGCCTCTGTATGGTTGATACCCCAAGAAATCGCATTCACACTGATATAATAGGGGCACACGGGAGATTTCCCCCCACCACTCTGACCTCTTCTTGGTCTAGTAGAACAAACAAATATCAAATAGATTAGTAGGAGAAAAAGAAAAAAATTAGTTAGATGTCTATGGAGAACTCATTAGACTGTAAATTCTAGAGTAAATGGGACAGACTGAGGTTTTATATCCTGAGCTATGGAATGGGAGAGGGGTCTGCCATCACAAGGAGAGAGAGAAGGGGACTTTCATCACAAGGAGTAGATTCATATGACAAAACCAGGTGCTGTAGATGGTTGTATTGTCTGAAATAGAGAAAGGTTATTTCTGGGGATGACCCTAAATCTGAGTAGTTTTCTTACTTAAGAAGCATCAAAGACAAGGGAAGAAGTTGAATATTCCGGAAAATTAAATCCATATATGTTTATCTCACATATTTGGCCCATGATTGAGCACTTTTGCAGCAAAAAGCAAGCAAAGCTTTCACATTTGTATGTAAATTTCATTTTTTCTTTTCACTCAAATAAATTTTTAATTCAGATAAAAGTCTGTAAAAGAGATGGAGGAACAAATAAAACTGTTAGATCTATATTTGAACCTAATATGTCACTCAGTAAGAAAATATTTGTCAAAATCTTCTATAAAAGACTTTATATATAAGGAGTGTGTATTTATATCCTAAACTGTATTTTTGTAGTTTTACTATATATCCGAAACTTTATTTTTATTCATATTGCTTTGGCTTATGATTTTACAAGATTTACTATTCAGCACTAACAATAAATCTTTGTATTATAAATAATTAAAATCAATTTGAAAACATTTAAAGTGTAATCAATCAATTCTACCACCAAAAAAGTAAATCTCATTTTGGTTCAAACTAGTCTCTTAGTAAAAATCTATTTCGTTACTTCATGACTTTTTAATTTTATGAAAATAAAGTATTTTAAAGGTAAGCTAATATTAATTAATCTTCTTTCAATTAAGGTAAACTAAAAAGTCATCTTCAGTCATAAAAAGGAAGAAAAAACACTTATCATGCACTACATAAATGTACAAATCTTGTATAATAGAAATTTGTGATAACTTTTTAGATTTTCTTGGATGAGGTTTGCAGAAAATCAAGTAGGAAACTTTTTCTTCACAGAACATTTACATTATTATTTCTTTATCATAGCTATAATTTATTGATCATGTTAAGATAGCAGGAGTCACAGAAGAGGTAATTTTTGTAGTGGGATTCCTTAAGACCAGGAAACTATTGAATAAATTCAGTTTATGAAGAAGACAAAAGATATAAGACTGAAGCTTGGAAAAGTCCAGTGTTTGCAGATAAGATGAAGGAGAATTCATGAGAAAGACCAACTGGAGCACCAGCAATAACGTAAGAGGATGTAGTATCATGGGAACTAACGCAGTAGATGTTTTCCATTAGGATGGAATCATATTTATTATATTTTGATAAGAAGTTAAGTGATACGAAATCTAAATAAATAAATGTGCTGGACTTAGCATCAGTGAGAAGTCACTAATGACTAATGACTGCCACTGAATAAAGACAATTGTTTTCTTTCTATGTTATTTCTAAACGCAGCAAAGTGAGTAATTTAGTGTGCCAAACAGAAAGAATGAAGAGATTTTTTTTTTTAATGAAAACATTTGTAGATGTTTAAATGAGTATAGGAAGAATCCAGTAGAAAGAAGAGAAGAAGAAGAATTTTTAAAGGACAAAAAAGGAATGAGATTCTGAGCATGGAGTTGGGAGTGGGAAGGGGTAGGGTGGGAAGATTGGCACTTAAAAAAAAAAAAAAAAGATTGATTTATTTATGCACACAAGCGCTGGAGTGCAGGCCAGAGGTGTGGGAGTGAGAGGATTTACCAGAGACAGAGTGGGGAGCAGAACAGGTAGAACCACTGAAATACAATGCTTAGGGCACAGTGGGTGAGGCAGGAGAGGTCTGCTATGCCATGTGGGTGACCTTCATGGTGCTGAAACTTAACCCCTTGCACTACTAGGGAGGCCCCACTTTGGCTCTTTGACAAGGAGAGTGCCCTCCTCTGTTGCAATGGGAGGAGGACATAATGGGTAGAGTCAATTGAGTAGGTTGGCTTGTAATGGGGAGGGGCACTGACTTTAACCTGATTGAAATTCCATCTTCTAAACTTCCAATTCTCCATTCTCTATCACATAACAGTGCGTAGGTATAAACTAAAATAAATCTTTAAGGTTTAGAGAACATTTTATAAAATTTATATCCCTCTGCTTGTTTTCCCCGCTTAACCCCTTCTAGTACCCTAAAAGTACCCTACTCTTTCTTTCCCAAACACCCAAGAACTCTTTTAAAGTTTGTTAAATAAGATCAACCATTCAACAACCCTTTGTGGACTTCAGTAAGTGGTTAACATATTTGCCAGGGAACATAACCACAATCAGACTTTGAGAACAGAATAAGCCACTGTTTTTATCAGGCATTAAATCAAAGGAGGTAGGGATGGGGGTGGAGGAACTCTGAATTCTGAATTCAAATATACACATGTCACTCCCAATTCTATTACTATTCTAATGTTCTGCCCCATGCTAGTATATCTTTCAGATGCTTTTGGAATTTGAGACATTTCTTGTAGGGATGATTTGTGCTTTCGAAGGAGAGTAGATAGGGATACAGAAGTTAATGATTAATTACTTCTTCCAAACAGGAGCAAAACGTGGGCTACTATTCAACTCTCCACTTTAATTTTCATTATAGATTAGTTTTAAATATCACAGCAAATTGGACAAATAGGCAGTTCTTATGGGTCAGCATAAAGATTAAGAAATCACTCATTACTCTAAGATAACTTAATACAAAACCCAAATTCCTCTAAATGAGGCTGTGTATCAGGAAAAACAATTCATTACACAAAAATAACTTTGACCTATAGAATTTTAAATTTCCGTGGCCACAAATTTTTAATTAGGTATAAGTAAAACTATTAAAGGCATTAATTTGCTTATACATGTAAAACTTTGAAAAATATTTAAAGGAGAAATTCTTTTTGAATATGTTAAATCATATCAAATTTTTTATTTTCAGAATAAAAAATGGAATAACAATATTTGCACAATATTTCACCTAATAGCACAAGCATTTAGCTCATGATAGTCACTTGGTAAATTCTTCTTAAAGGATTTGCTGAGTCTGAGATTTTAGGCATGTTTCTTTATTTTTCTTTATCTGGAAAATATATTATAGAAAAAGACATCATCAGCAAGTAAACTTCAAATGCCCAACAAAGCAGGGTATGATTATAAATTAACTGCTATCCAAACATAAAAACTTATAATCATCAAAAGAGTTCTAGGCAGTTTCTGATAGTGTCAACGAAAATCACCTGGGGAGCATCCAAAATAATCATTTGGTTGGCATCCTAGAAATTTGAGCAGTGTAGAGGTCAATGAAACATTAGCCAAAGAGAGGAAAATCATGCTTAAGGAGTTATGCTCAAATTACTAAAAAAACTTTGGTCCTTAGTTTTCAACTCGAAGGAAAATATAACTCCAGGAAAAGTCCATAAAACCTAATGAAACAAACAACTACCTATAAGAAACACTCAATTAAAAATTGAATGTTAGGGCCTCCCTGGTGGCGCAGTGGGTTAAGCAACGCACTATGAAGCAAACCGCAGCCACTGCAGTACGAGTTCGATCCCTGCTGCCGGCCAGGGAGGGGACCCACATGGCGGGCAGACCTCTCCTGCTGTGCCCGCTGCTCCCCTCAGCAGTGTGTTTCTGTCAATCTGCCTGTTCTGCATCCTGCTCTGTCTGTGGTGAATCCTCTCACCCCCCACACCTCTGGCCTGTACCCCAGCTCTTGTATGCATAAATAAATAAAAAAAACTTAAAAAAAATAAATAAATAAAAATTGAATGTTATCAAATACCTCCTGTCAATTTTAACTTAGAAAGATTTAATAGGAGTTAGAGTTCTCAAGTAATTTTAGAATTACGACTTTAGAACGGGCACCCTCTCTACCTTGCTGGGCATCCACCCGTCTTGTGCACGCACAGTCCACTCATTATCACTTCACCTTATTTTATTTTTTTATCACTATTAGAGATAAATATTGATTGAGAAAATGGGTTGGCATTTATACATTTTAAATTCTTATTGTATTTTGAATTTACTTGTTTTACCATGTAAAATAATTTCAATGCTTCGTAATCAAAAGGCAGAAACTCTTTTTGCCTTCTTATTCTCACTGTGGAATATAAGAAGTAAGATGCTATGAAAGCCAGTTAAAATAAATGAAAGTCATTTATTTTATTAAAGCAATCTTGAATTACTAGCGAAAAATATTTTAAAGCCATGTATGGCCATTTTTTGCAAGCAAGATGGTGCTGAGTGTTTCAGTAACTTATTCCTATAGTTAATCAATTTTGAATCTAGATTCCTACAAATTACTCCAGGCACTACACTAGGCACTGTATATATCACATTCTGTTTAATCTGCATGAAAATCCTTTATGATAAATGCTATTATTATTTACCCTATTCAATTCATAAGGAAATTTAAACTCAAGCTAAGTAGCTTTCCCAAGGTGACATGACTGACAGATGATAGAATTATTCACTTTTTATATACTGTGACCTGTCACACAAGAATAAAATCTCCTTTTCAAAACTTAAGTGGTCATCAGTGCCAGGAAAGGTGACAGATTATCACATGGAGGACTCAGAAGCCATGGCTCTCTCTTCATTCCTAAGACAGATGTGCTTAAATAAATTTAAAGTTTATTTTCCATGTAGTTTCACTCTACTTTTTGAAATATTGAGTTTTATAACATGTTTAAGAGCCTCAATGGTTTTTTAAAAAGTTTTTAAAACTTTCACAAACCATCCTCTTTACCTGGTAGCTATGACCTATAGCAATTCACATGAGCTAGAATACTGAGACCCTCTCTATTGAAAACATAACTTTACACCTTTTTCTTAGTTAAGTGGTTCTGGAATACCTCTCTGATTGTAGGGAAAAAAAAATATATTTACAGCAAGAGAGGTCAGCACCTCCCTCCAAGACTGGTAAATTTTGATGTATCTTTGTCTTTCTCCACAGAACAAGTCAGTATTTGCTTTCCCTATCTCAGTTTCTCTCACAAAAGGATGATGAAACTTGTCAAATGCTTTCTCTGCATCTATTGATGCGATCATATGATTTTTGTCTTATGTTAATGTGGTGAATTACATTGATTGAACCATCCTTGCATCCCTGGAATAAATTCCACTTAGTCATGATGTATAATCCTTTTAATGTATTGTTAAATTTGGTTTGGTAAGAGTTTGTTGAATATTTTTAATTTATGTTCATCAGGGATATTGGTTTTCTTTTTTGTGTGATAACTTTGCCTGGTTTTGATGTCAGAGTAATGTTGGTCTCATAAAGTATTTGGAAGCATTCTTTCTTTCTTGATTTTTGGAAGAGTTTGAGAAGGATGGGTATTGATCTTTGAATATCTGGTAGTACTCACTAGTGAAACTGTCTGGTCTTGGACTTCTGTTTTTGGGGAGAATTTTGATTACTGTTTCAATTTCCTTGCTTATAACTGATCTGCTCAGATTTTCTGTTTCTTCCTCATTCAGTCTTAGAAGTTGTATACCTCTACAAGTGTGTCATTTTCCTCCCAATTATTGGTATATAGATGTTCAGAGTACTATCTCATTATTCTCTATATTTCTGTGTTGTCTGTTCCAACTTCTCTTTCATTTCTGATTCTATTTATTAGCCTTATCACTTTTTTCTTAGTGAACCTAGTTAGAGGTTTGTCTATTTTCTTTATCTTTCCAAAGAAACTCATGGTCTTTTTGATCTTATATGCTATTTCTTTTATTTTTATTTTGTTTATTTCTACTCTCATTTTTTATTCACTTCCTTTTCATGATATTTGTTCATTTTTAGTTTCTAAAGTTCATAATATTTCATATGAACTTTATAAAGTTCATAAATTTAGATTATTTATTTGAAATCTTTCTGGTCTCTTGATGTAAGCCTGTATTGCTATGTACTTCCCTTTTCATTTTGCTATATTTCACAGATTCTGGTACTTAGTGCCTTCTTTTCCTTTTATCTACGGGTATTTTTAAACTTCTCCTTTGATTTCCTGGTTAGCCCAAACATCATTATATAGCATGTTAGTTAGTTTCCACATATATAATTCCACTCTTAGGTAGAATTTCCCAGAAGAGTGTGAAAACATAAACCCAAAGGGAGAGATGCATTTCTATGTAAATAGATGCAGCACTATTTACAATAGCCAAATCATGGAAAAAATCTAAATATCCATTGAAAAATAATTGGTAAAGAAAATATGGTATACAAACACAATAGGATACTACACAACTATTAAAAAATACAATTTTTTTCTTTTTTACAACATAGATGGAAGTAAAGGTGATTATTATAAACAAAATAGGTAAATCTGATTGTCAAATTGAAGTTGCCAGAGGGGAAGGTAGGAGAAGGGAAGAAAGGGATGCGTCCAATGCTATATGGTAGATAAGTATGGCTGCTTTGATGGTGGGTGTGGTGTGATTACATTCATCTCAAGCCGTGTGAATCTATACTCCTAAATTATATACAATGCTATAAACCAATATTATCTCAATGAAGATAATATAATGTAAAATAAATAAATTGGAGGTCCTAAAAATAAATGTCCAAGGAAATACGTTCTCAGTAGTAATTGATTGAAGACTGAAATTTGACAAGCAATTTTGTCATTCTAGTTAAGCGGTGCTCTAGTGACGGTTCACTAGATCCCTTCCCGCTTAGTGTTTGCTTTTACCGGCTGTCCACAGTTTGCTTTTGCTGCCACTTCACAAATCAGGAAGCACATGGTGTTTCCTGTCCCTCCTGCTACCTTGCAGAAAATGCTTGTTTTTGGGTCATCCAGGATGCATTAGCTGGAGATATTAACGGAAGAAACAGAGGAGGAGTTAACACCAAATTCAGACAGTGGAATGATTTTTCCTGGCCAGGTCTTTGACTTTCTCCACTTCCTGACGGCTATTCCTCTTCTAAGTTGTGGTGACACATAAATAGAAACCACATATACACCAATATGAATTTTACTAGTCTATTTAGTTGTGGTCTTAGTAAATAATATTAAATATTTCCACTTAATATATTCTCTTCAAGATTCTTCAACTCTAAAATGTAACTATCCACCTAAAATGATGAAGCAATTTATAAGTAACAGAAAGATCATTTCTATTTCTCCATTAGAATACAACATAAAACTTCAGTACACTTTATCTTTACCAACAGAAAGAAAGCATTCACAAAAAAGAACAAATTAATTTGGAGTATAAAGGAAAGAGTAAAATAGCTAAAACTTAAACAAAATAGTTATTATTTATTACACATTTGTATAGCTGAGCTCACTGAGACCCTCAAAGAAACAGATGTCAAGACATCCCCATAAATGTGAAAATGATGTACTGAGAGAAATACTTCTGAAAGATAAGGGGATGATCTGGTAAAACCCTCTAGACCATGTTTCCTGTACTTATTTAGACCAGAGTGAAATTTTATTTTATTTCTGATTAATTTTTTAAAAGTTTGTTAGTTTGCCATAAATATCAATCACATATTAAATCAAAGAAAATCAATACTGTGAAAGCAAATGTACCCATTTACATGTGTAGATTATGGGTCTTCTGCATTCACCTAGAAAGTTTCTTGCTACAGTTTCTTTGCTCTACAATGCTGACTGAAACCACATTGTAATGACACAGAGCCTGTGTATTAAGCTGTCACTATAGAGGGCTCAGTAATTACTTTTTTTTTTAAGTATTTAAATTTTCCTTTTTTTAAAAGACTTATTTATTAATGCATACAAGAGCTGGGGTACAGGTCAGAGTGTCAGGAGATGAGAGGATTCACCAGAGACAAGTGGGGAGCAGAACAGGCAGATCAACTGAAATACACTGCCAAGGGGAGCAGCGGACGAGGCAAGAGAGGTCTGCTGCACCATTTGGGTGCCCTCCCTGGCCAGGAAATGAACTTGTGCTGCTATGCCACGGATGCTTCACAGTGCCGCACTTAGCCCATTGCACCATCAGGGAGGCCCTTAACTCAGTAATTTCATCTTACCTTCTCTGTGTTTGTTGTTATTCTTTCAGTTTCCCTTATTTATATTCCTGCCTTCTCCCAAAAAATATAGAGATTAAATGTTTTCATATTTTGTGATAACTATTGTCAAGAAGAAGAGAGAAGCTATGCAGACAGCACTCCTCTTTATAATTCCCCCTTACCTTGGGTGGGGGGGACACTGATTGAAAGATTGCCTTTACTATGTGCTAGCCATCACTATGGTGGTTGCAAACATGCCAGCAGGTCTATGGGACATGCTAAGATACATGATGCAGGTTTGCAAGACACTGCTGTCCAGTGAGCAACCCTCTTGCTATTTATTAGCAATAATACATAAGCATGATTGATCACATGATAATGATAGGGAAATCAGGGTCTAGGGAGACAAAGGGCATTTATCTTCTGGGGAACGAGACTTCAAAGATGATAATCAATTTTATGGGAAACAGAGGAGGGCATGTTGGCCATGTATGTAGGGAGTACTTTCTGTGCAGGTGCTTGAAAAAATTTTGGGCACTTCCCAGACCATCTTGAAGTCTCACTACACAATCAGTAACAGGCTGCCTAGGCATCCATGACTGCTTATGATGTGGGCCATTGACCTGAGGCAGTCACGCAGGAGTGCCTGGTCCAATCTTTCACACCCACATAGGTGTACAGAGGGGTGTAGCACACACAGACACATAGGCCTTAGGTGGGAGAGAGGCCAAAATAATGAACCACGGAAGTCAAATTTTATGTACTTCAGTTCTCTTTCTTTCATTTACAAATTCATTAATATACCCATCTAAAAGCAAACAAGCAAAAATATTTCGGGATCATCTATTGTGGGCTCAGCACTTTGGTTTAGTAAACTTAAGGGATACAATATGATAGGACCTTCAAATGTTCTGAAATTTAGCATGATTTGATAGGGGCTAGGGAGGGGATAAGTCACCATGCATAGTTTGGGAATCTGCACCCACACACATTGTTTGACCTATGTCCAGGAGGCACCTGATGAGTGATGAATGCCATTTCTGTCGACAACTGAGTGGCCCCTGAAGGAATGTAGTGCTCTAAATCCAGATGCCAGCAGAGGGAGAGAAGCCAGGGAGATGGGGCACCATGAATCTCCCAGAAGCTGTTGACCATCTCAAATGAAGGTCCAGTCACTGATAATTATCTGTCTTTAACTCACTATTTAACAGCCAGTTAGAGATGAGGCATTAGAATGGTTTCTTTGAGCATGATGCTCAGCCTTTCATAGATGAGCTTGATAATCTAATAAAAGCAGATATTAAAGAGTCAATTCCTGTCCTTAGCCTTTTTTGGCTTCCTTGGCATTTGGTAGGCAAAGATACCAGAAGTTCCTGGCAACAAATTCACATGTTTAAGTTAATTTTTTTTGAAAATTTTGTTTCAGAAAAGGGAGTTCCCAAGAAAACTTTGAATTATTGGAGATTGATGTACTAATCCCATCTCAGTGCACTCCACATTTGCTTGGCATTACTTGATATAACTTCATATCGCTGATATGCCTGTTAGAGATTGCTTATTTTTACTTAGCTTATCCTTCACTTAGAAACTTTGCTACCCAACACTAGTACTCCCCAAGACTCATGAAAAAGTGTTCAACTAGTTTGGAGGAAGTAAAAGAAACATATAAAACATAGGAAATATAGAGGCATTTGTCCCTAGGCTAGTTCTGAAATCACGAATCTATTTCATTATATATTTTTTACAATTACTCAAGGTAATCTAGTATTGGACAAATCTAGGCTATGCCACTGACAAGTTGTATAATCATGTGCAAGACTCTTAATATTTCTGTCTCAGTTTTTCATGTATGAAATAGGAAGATAATAGTTCTTATTTATGAAGAGTAAAAAATTAATACATGCAAAAAATGTGAACAATGCCTGGTTAGTGATCATTATCATTAAATTCAAACTTCTAAACATAAAAACAATAACTTAAGCACACTTTATTATATCTAAGTTCTTCAGCTTGTGAATCCCAGATAGTAATATTTCTGTATTCTGTACATATATTTGGTCTACAATTCTTTGACCTCATATCAGATCATTTTCAATATGACAAGCTCTGTTGTTGAAACTCTACCATCAGACCAGTGGCAATGTGAAATGACTGAAGCTGCCTTTAGCTAGCCATGATATTTGCCATTACATGTAAAGTTATAGGCATGTAAATATCTCTTCTTGCAAAATTTAAGTCTCCAAATTCATTGCTAAATGGGGAACTGAGGCATTTATACAAGCTTGATAAAATGATGAAGAACAGATGAGTAGGTGAGAAGATGGCTTTAATTAACCTATTAATTATTTCAGTATTTTCCTTTACTTGAGCATGGAGGTCATTCTGGAAAGGCTTAAACAAATATTCACATACACATAATAGCAATTAGAGAAAACATTTTCAACATGTTGGGTTAAACTAAAAAATTTAAAAACAAACAATAATCCCAGTCATTACCTTGAATCTACAAGTATTATTTCATCCTTCAAGATCCCAAGTGATGTATAAATTTAAACAAAGGGTTCATAAGAACCACAATAGAAAGGAGACAGCTGGTTAGCAGCTGCACAGTAAAACCACATGCCAACTTTCATGAAAATGAAAAATAACACATCTGATTGGAACCTGTAAATTAGACTTCTTATCCCTGGTTATTTCATGACCAAAAATGAGTGTTCTCCATATTTTATTCCCTTCACATTTAGGTCCAATCAATCTTACAGTCCCAGATTAAGGACAAAGAAAAGATATGAATTTCAGTTACACTATCTTCTTTCTAAATCTAAATTCATAACTCATAATAATTTAAAACAAATATGCACAACACATTGTGAGAGAATTTTGTTCAAAGAAAGCAAGTTAATTATAACTTATATTTACATAGCACCTAACTTTGGAGGAGTTCAAAGGAAAAGCACGTGTAGGAAAGGTCAAATGCCTCAGCCAAACAGGAAAGCAATGGCGCTTCTTTTCCATTCCAAACCATCCATATAAGGTGGGGTTTCCTTTCATGTTTAAGTTTAGACATCATCTGAAGAGTCAAACCACAAGAGAATGATGAAAGTCATGTTAAAATGTGGTTGATGTTTATGTCTTCTAGCACAACACAACCCTTTGGTGGAAAGTCTGAATCAGTTTTTCTGAGAACTTTCTTTATTATTCTTTATAATTAGTAGATTTTTTGCTAAAAATAAAGTTAGCACTCTTGAGAAAACCCAGTTTGATACCCTCATATTCAAATAAATCATTAGTATCATATAAAAGGGTATTTGTAACAATTCTTTAAATCTTGAAACTCCCAAATAGAATAAAGAGATAGAATCTTTTACTGTTTTTTGGATAAGAAGTGACAGTGATTTATTTTATGCAAAATCATTGGCTTAATACCAATTTTTGCTAGGCATTTTGAGGAATATAAATTAGATAGATTATAAGGAAAATATAAAGAAACTTTGGTTCTCTAGGGGAAGAGGTTGATTATTTCCATAATTTTGAAGGGAAGTCATTATTTAATGTATGAGACAGAGAATAGAATTGGAAGAAACATTCAGGATGATGGAATGACAGTAAAACAAGTCCTTGAAATGGAAAAAATGTTTCACATGAAGAGAGCAGTAAGTTGCACAATCATATGTTTCATTTATACCTGAAAAAAAGTCTGGGGAACAAAAATGGCAAGTGAAGATAGGTAAAGATGGGCTAAGGTAAGAAAAATTAGAACAAGGAGTGTAGTACTAGACTTGAAAGTAAGAATGTGAGTGTCAGCTCTATCACCTACTAATTAATCTTTGACTCTGAATAACTTATATAAACTCTTTCAGCTTCAGGTTTTTTTCTTGAGTAAAAATGGAGTTAAAAACAATCCATATCTAATGTAATTGATTTCTGTGGAAATTAAGTGAGATAATAGCAATCTCCCCTATGGTTCCCTGTATTTCTTATCTGGTTGGGTTTGTTTTGTTTGTATTTATGTACTTGGCAATTTATTAACCCAACATCCTTTGTTCTTACACCTCCTGTTGGCAGCTGCCACCTGTTCAGTTATCTGTTGAGATCACACTTTCCCTGAGTTATCTGCTTGCCTCCTGCATCTGGGACCTCTTGCACTATGTTCATCCCCTTCAAGGCCTGGATGACCTGACAAGGGGCTATGCCTATGGAATCTCTGTTGGAGAAACTACCATTCCTGAAGACGCTGGTAGATTGCTTGTGGAGCAGACCCCAGTGCCACATGGAGGTGCAGGTACTGAGCAGTGGAAGCATGTCAGAATCATCTTTAACCAGAAGAAAGCACAGTATTGGAAACACAGTAATAACTCAGTAAGTGTTAGTTTTTATGATAAATAGAAATTACTAGGTAACACTAGACTGGGTGTTTGATCTAGAGCACCAAGGTCTTAACTATCATATAAACGAGTTTGAGTTATGTATAATGAGAAATGGAAAGCTTCTGCTAGCACTCGTATGCAGCATTATTTTAAAATGGATGATATCTTGTGACTAAGTAGAATTTATTGCAAAATTTCAATTTTGAATTGCATTTGAAAAATCAATGAATTTAATTCAACATATACATAGAATAAAGGTGAATAATTGTATGATCATCTCACTTGGTACAAAAGGCAAAATTCTTCATGATAAAAACACTCAGTGATCAAGAAGAGACTTTGTTAGTACAATAAAAGTCCTACAAATTGCATCATAATGCTGAAATTGTAAGTGTTTCCCTACCCAGCCCATAATTTGGAACAAGAAATGATGTCTTATCTAACCATTTGTACTCAATGTTGTACTGGAGATATAAACCAGATCAATAAGAGAAGAAAAAGAAATTATAAGCATGCACATAGGGAAAAGAAAAGGAAAGCTAAGATGTTTTCATTCATAGACAACATGATCACAAACACAGAAAATCTAAGCAATCTACAAAAACCAACAAGAATTAATAAGTGAATTTATCAAGGTAGCAGGATATAAAGTCAATAGATAAGAATTGTTTGTGCTCCTAATTTTGAGGAAGAAACATCTGCAAACATTTTCAAATGTCATTTATAGCATAATCAAAAAACATGCATTTCTTGGGGATAAATTTAATAAAATTTATGCCAGACCTATAGAAGAAAGACCATGAAATATTGCTTTAATACATTAATATAGTATTAACTAAATGGAGATATATATATTGTATTTATATATTGAATATTATATATTGAAAGACTTAATTGTAGTAAGGTCAATTTTTTTCCTAAAAAATATATAGCTCCATACAATCCCAAGAAAATTTCAGAGAACTTTATGATAAAAACAGACATCTTGGTTCTGAGATTTAAATAGAATGTTAGACTAAACTAATATTTTAAAAAGAACAAATTTTAAGCATTTACATTCTGATTTCAAAACTCAGTGTAAAATGGAAGTGACCAAGACAAGGTGGTTTAAAGACAGACTTGTCGATCAGTGGAATGGAAGATGATTCATAAATAGATCCATTTGTATTAGGTCATTTGATTATTAACAAATGTTCCAAAGTATTTCAATGAAGAAAGAAGTCATTTCAACTAGTAGTGGCAGAACAACAGAATAGTCATATGAAAAAACACTGAGTCTCAATTAATTTCTCTCCAAAAATAAAAAATTATTTAAAACATATCATAGACTTAAATGTAATCTGCTAGGTCTGTAAATGGAAAACTATGAAATTTACAGAAATAGCAGGGATTAAGTTTTACAATCTTTTGTGAGGAGATTTACTAAAGAGAACATGAAAAGGAAGAAAATGACAAATTATGTTTCTTTTTTTAAAGATTTGTTTTATTTATGTGTACAAGAACTGGAGTAGAGGCCACAGGTGCAGAGAATGAGAAGATTCATCAGAAACAGAGTTGGGAAAAGAACAGGCAGATCTACTGAAATACACTTCTGAGAGAAGCAATGGGCAAGACAGGAGAGGTCTGCAGCACCATGTCTATCATCTCCCTGGTTGGGGGATCGACCAGGTACTGCAGTGACTGCAGATAGCTTGATAGTGCTGAGACTTAACCTCTTGTGCCACCCGGAAAATTATATTTCTTCAACTATAAAGTAGTCTGCTCTTTGAAAAGCATTGTCAAGAAAGTGAAAAGCCAAGCCAGACACTGAGAGAAAATATTCATATTACATATATCTGATGAAAAACTTGTCTCCAGAACATGCAAAGAACATTTATAATAAGAAGTCTTAGTAGTAAGAGCAGAAACCATCAAAAAATACTTCTATAAAAAAAACCACATGAGGGCCTCCCTGGTGGCGCAGTGGGTTGAGCAACGCACTGTGAAGCAGACCGCAGCCACTGCAGCACCAGTTCAATCCCTGCTGCTGGCCAGGGAGGGGACCCACATGGCGCAGCAGACCTCTCCTGCTGTGCCCGCTGCTCCCCTCAGCAGTGTACTTCTGTTGAT
>JAGFMF010011861.1:5442741-5462471 GCA_019455555.1 Galemys pyrenaicus
TGCCCGCTGCTCCCCTCAGCAGTGTACTTCTGTTGATCTGCCTGTTCTGCTCCCCGCTCTCTGTGGTGAATCCTCTCACCCCCAACACCTCTGGCCTGTCCCCCAGTGCTTGTATGCATAAATAAATAAATCTTTAAAAAAAAAAAAAAACCACATGAATGGCCAAAAGACAAATGAAATGTTTAGCATCATTCATAGTCAGGGGAATGTAAATTTAAGGAACAATAATGCATCACTGCATATACACGCTGAAATAACTAAAGTGAAATGACTAACAATATGAAATGTTGGTGATGGTGTGGAACAACAAGAAAGTACATATATATATATTTTTAAAGATTTATTTATTTATGGGTACAAGCACTGGGGTACAGGCCAGAGGCATGGGGGGGTGAGAGGATTCACCAGAGACAGAGTGGGGAGCAGAACAGGCAGATCAATGGAAGTACACTGCTGAGGGGAGCAGCGGGCAAGGCAGGAGGGGTCTGCTGCACCATGTGGGTTCCTTCCCTGGCTGGCAGCAGGGATCAAACTCCTGCTGCAGTGGCTGCTGTTTGCTTCATAGTGCATTGCTTAACCCACTGCACCACTAGGGAGGCCCAGAAAGTACATATATTTTGAATGGGAAAGTAAATGGTGCTATCACTTAGGGCATCAGTTTGGCAGTTTCTTGTAAGTGAGCTTGGAAAGTTATTAGCACCTTTTCCTAAACCCCTCCCCCGGTACTATCCCCTCCCTTTTTTCTGGTTCCCTACCACTCTCTTTTCCAGTCTGCCAGTCAATAAACTGGCACTTTGTTTACCTCTCTCTTCCAATCACTTCTTGCAAAGTGGAAGCTGTGGTGTCACAGAGCACACATTCTTCAGAAAAAATGATTACAATTGGGGAGTAACTGAGGAGACAATGAGACACTCTACACATAATTATAAATCACACCTTGAAAATGAGATTTTGCTACGTCTTAGGACAGTGGCAAAGATTTTTTATATCTAATATTTTTCATTAACAGATAAAAATATTTGGTTCATAGTTGAAAAAGATTCTATGTAGGAAAAGTACTGCTTCTCAACCAGTGTTATATAAAAACAACTTGTAAAAGCACCCCGAACATCAGCAGTTCAGAGCTGCTTTACATCGATGACAACTTGGAGAAGTTAGTAAATCCAGATTAATGTTAAACATGGTTTTTATTTATAAAAGTGTGCTGACAAGAGCGTAGCTCTTTCCAGGTTGCTGGTGACTTCCAAACTATCGGGCCCTTTGGTTTGCTTTCTATAAAGTGTTTTCCCTCTTTTACTCTAGAGGTTGTAAGTACATAAATATCCAGGGAGTACCCACCAAGCCAAGAAAGGAAAAAATAAACATGAAAAAGAAACAGAGGGTGCCAGTAGGGTTGCTTTTAGACCTGGGGGCGGGGGCAGGGCAGGGGGCCAGGAAGTTGTTATATGCATACCTAAGCTTCAACTCCAGCATTTACTCTAAGACTAGAAATTAGGAAACTCGGTTTACATAGAAACAGAGTCCTCTGAAGTTTACTTTCTAATAAAGGCAAGCGTTGTTTATTCTCTGTGTGTTTTCTGCTAATTAAAAATTAACAGAAAATGAAATATATCAAAAATAGCTTCACCATGAGTCAGAAGTAATAAAAATGCCAAGAGCTAGGTTTATATTGTGACCCACAGTTGACCTGATCCCTTTATTAGAAAGGATCATCTAGAATCACATATTCCTGTATTTGGCAATCTCCATTTACAATAAAATAAAATATAGTTAAAGGGATGATTTAAGGATCAGAGGTTCACCAGGTCCTTCTTTACTTGGAAGTATAATCAACTTTTCCTGTGACACCAGACTAGGGATATTCTCCAAAAGTACACACTGAGGAGTGACCTTAAAATAGCAAGCAGAAGCAGCTGACCAGATAAATTCACTGGTGACCTGCCGTGCACCAGCCAGCGTTCTGGATTTTCAAGGTGAATATAAATATGAAGCTGTTTCACAAACAGCTTCAGAGAACATTTTAAGGATTTTTTTTTTAATAATGTTGAGTTTCTATGATTGAACAGAGTGAAGGAAGGTTTTGAGGAACAGTCAACAATTTTAAAAAGCAAGAATTAGGAGGAAAAGGACAAATATGGGATGTTTCATTTATGTGAGGAATACAGAGAAACCAAACAAAGGATCAGAGAAAAGATAAACCTTACAAGCTGGTAATTGATCTGAGGCACACAGCAGGAGAGGGGAGGGTGAGGAGGCAAAACAGGAGAGGGAAGAGCACTAGGGATGGTGGAGATGGGCTATAGTATTATGAGTGCAATGGATGTGGGAGAACTACAGGGATTACACTGGAGGGAGAAATCAGATACTATCCAAAAATCAACAGTGGTGTAAGAAAATAAATATAATAGAGAAATAAACCAAATTTAAAAAAAAACTCACTGAATTTTAAACATACAAATATTAAATGATTTCTTCCAGGTTTATTGAGATATGAATGGTAAATAAAAACTGTACATATTAGGTTATGCGACGTAATTCATTTAAGGTAGCCATGTAATGTAATATGATGATTACATTAATATGTTGCAAAAAGATTATCACAAGTTATCGCATATAGCATCTTTTTGTGTTTCTTTGGCAAGAACACTTTGTATCTGCACTCAGCAAATTTCAAATGTCCTATCCAATTTCTGAACTACTTAGCCTAGCCTCTCTTCCAGAGTAAAAAAAAATTATCTGAAACTTTGTTATGCTGTGGTGTATTAGAATGAATACATGACACACATTTCCATAGTATGTGGTGGTGTTTATTTTGTATTCTACATATGTTGAATCAGTCTATGGAAATAATAATAAAATTTCATATATGTCAGGTAATATATGTGCGTTCTGATTTCTTTTTTATATTTTGCTTGCAAGTAAAGAGATATTAATCTTTTTTATTTTGTATTATAAAATATTAAGTGATCAGAAAACCATATTTCCCCATTTAAATAAAATACTGCCATATTGCCACCCAGAGATAACGTGTGTTAACATCATAGTTCCTCTGATTTCATACATAATTTTACATAAAAATTAGAGATGTGAAAACAATATGGATTCCCCATGTTTATGATTTTCTTATAGATTTGGGAATCTATATTTCACTTACAAATGACAAAAATATACTGGTAAATATATTTCTTAAAAAGGTAACTGATATAAAATGGAAAATACACATTTAATGCATAGAGATATCATTTTTCACCAGTAATGTTAAATACTATTTGATTCAATGTTACTGAAAATTGACAGTACAGGATTATTTGTTTCAAGTTAAATATTGTTAAATTTCTTTTACTGATGTAACATTGGTTTACAATATTGTATATTATTCACCACTACAGGGTCCCTCTTCTTTAGATGTATAAGAATTATTTTAAATTGGCAAAAGTGTAAACTATTACAACAATGTCATTTTATAGGAATCTTGAATTTCAAAATTATGTTAGACGTGCACGCAAAGATACATGCACTAAAGTGCTTGTTTCAGTATTATTTTAAACAATAATGAAAATCCAGAAACTTCCCAAATATCTTCAATGTCTATTGACAGGGGAGTGGTTAAATAAAATCTAGTAGATATGTATAGTAGAATATAACATGGTCATTATCATTTATCTTGTCTTTTATTTCCTCAGACATGATGAGATTCAGGATTCTCATCTAAAATATGTGTTTTTCTACAGCATCCCTAAGTCTTCAACTAATAGATCCTTGTGGACTCAATGCAGGTTTTCAGACCTGTCTCACTCTACAAGGAGGACATGTACACAGGGAAACTTCACATACACTTCCCCTTCCACCACACCCACACACCTGGGTTGTCATTGAATTAAGCAAATGACTTTAATGAACATACAGATTCTATAAAAATTTCATTCACTTGAAAGAAATACAATATACTACACAAAGACCAATTCAAAAATAAAGAATATCATTATAACTTGTGAAAATAAAGAAACTTTATATTTAGAATGCTACAGTGTTAAAATTATGTCTTTCATATAACACTTAAAGGTTGCAAATATACAATTTATTAAAAACCCACTTTGATGAAAAAGACACAAAATAATTTGTGTGTACCCCTGCACCCACACTAATTTTACTAAGTACAACTTTCATACGATTCTATGCAGTTATTGCTTAGAATTGTCATTACTGGACCCAGTCATACACAGAGCTGCTGTTTCTGAACTCAATCATTTCTAATAATAGCAGCTTTAATGGAAGTCTTTAAAAATACTATGAACTACATGCTACAACTTCTCCAATGTGGAGCACGTTCAAACAGAGAATGATGATGGAAGGGAGGCCACATCGTTAGGTAGAAAAAGTGCTTTGGAAAAGCAACAGGAGGAGAAGCAGCAGCCCATAGAATGGAGATCAGCAATACTAACTCTTGGGTAGTTTGTTGAAACCCTCTGAACATCAATTTCTTCATCTGGCAAATGGTGGCACTTCCATCTCTCAGGTGGGTGACATGGTTGTTTTGATGAACAAATGTGACACAAAGGTAGAACATTTTGTGGAACTGCGTCAAGTGTTGGTGATCAATGAGCGTGTTGTGGGGCCCACTCTAAATCTGTTTCTTCATCGACGACTTGGAGACAGAATAAATTACAGGCTTTTCTAAATTATTTTTGCACAGAATTTATTTCTCAAGTCAAATCACATATAGAACTTTAAGAAACAGGCCTATGAAAGCTGAGGAACACTAGTTTCAAAGCTGTGAAGTTTGTCATTTAAATTATGAACCTTTCATAAGTAAAAATCTGAGAGTTCTTCCTTCATTTCCTTGACTCGGTAGCCTCTCATTGATTTAAAAAATAGAATAAAGTTGCCTGCTGCTGCTTTTCCTTTTTTTTTTTTTAAAAAAAAGAATATTCTGGTGAGTTAAACTCTAAGTTAATTTTCTTACCTTGTATTCAAAAACAGAAAAGTCTTAGAGGATTTTACAAAGTGTTTATATAAACAGAGTTATTATGTAAACAAATGCTCCTTAAAGATTTTTATTTTTAACAAGCATTCATTAGTTTATTAAATGTCTGTTAGAAAGGAAATGTTCTACATACCTTTGGTTGATTAATGGCAGGAGGAGGGTCTTTATCAAAGTCATGTGACAAATGAAAAGTATAATGAGAAACAGAGATATTTTTCTGACTCCTAACAATGTTCCATTCATCAGATCAGACTCACTTTTTTTATTAGGCATGAAAGAAAGCATGACAAATGTGGACGCCTTTCCAAACCAGCATTCTGTACCTCCAAAATGACTTGACCATAAACCCTGAAATATTTCCTCCTTTTATAAGACCAAGCAAGCACTATTTTTATGGAAACCATGGCTGGGTGTGTATGTGTATGTAACTATATAAAAGTTCCCAAGCCTTCCTTACTATTACTCTGCTCTAATATACATTTGAGTTTCTATTAATTTTATGGAGTCATGTCCCTTAGCTCAAAAGGGAACAGGCTACATTTGTGATGTGACTAGACAAGTCTTTCTTTTAAGAACTGTACCTATGGAAATTTTCAGCTTCACAACATAGAGTATCATTACCCATATATTTTCCTCCACACTAACTATAATAAGATCCTCACTATCAGTCTAGAAATAGAAATAACTTTCAGTCTTTAATGGTTATAAAAATTGCCTGCTACATTCATGTAACTATAAATAAAATATATTTTAAAAATAAGAAAATAAAACACACATAACCCTCTACTTAGAAATAACTTGACAAATACCCTTTCATGTATTTAATGCACATATAATTATATGTATTATTGAAATAAGCTCTTTTTTTCCACGTGATCAATATGGTCTTTATTTTCAGGACAGTAAACATAAGCATCATTATCTTAATAGTTCTCTATCCACACTTTGCATGTACATAACAACATGTATTTTTATCAACTTAATATTAATGATGCTGAACATTTCCAAGTACTTACTATTAAAACCAATTAGTGATTAATATCTATGCACTGGAAGATGAGGTTCAAAATATAAATGCCCAACCATCAATCACTTAGTGAAAAGTGATGCCAATTACATCTGGATCTATGTTAGCTTGGTTTATACTTACACAACTTTTCATATTTGAGTAATTTTTTTCAGCAGTAAATTGTAACAGTGCAACTACTGGGTTAAAAATATATAATGTTGAAAAGAATTTTGAAATATGGTCATGAATTTGTCCTTCAAATAGCTTATTATCCATTTACATTCCCACCAGCAATCATGACTAGAAATACCCATTTTCCAACACTCTTGAGAACACTAAATATTATAATCTCTGTAAAAAATCTGCCTGCTATGAAAGTGTAAGATATATTTGACGTTCAAATTGTGATCCACAAATCCGCAGAATCAACATCGCTTGCAGAATCTCAGCGCCCCCTTCCCTGAACTAAATTATATGCAGAGTTGTAAGCCAACATCACCTCAATAAAAAACAATACAATAAAAATCTGCATTTTAATAAGATCCCAAGATGATTTATATGCAAATTAAAATATGAGTAATAAGGGTCTGGGAGAGTTTAATGTGCAGCCAGAGCTGAGGACAGCTATAATAAAGCAACACATCTTCCCATTCCATTTAATAACAGATATTATTGTTTGTAAGTAAGCTTTTTTACAATTAATGTTTTATAGTTTAAGAAAACAAGAAGATGAATCTTGTTTCCTTAGATGGAATTTGCCATAAAGAAACAGAAGGAAGAAAAAGTTTGCAAAGGAGATCATCCCTCACTAAAATCTTAATGTTACTTAGAATATTAAAAGGGAATTTTCAGGTTGGAAACAAGGAATGTTCTACATTCACTGGGGTACTCCTTTGATTAACTTTATCAAGCGAGTTTCTCAATTACCAGTAGATTTATAAACTAAATCAAGAACACTTATCCTTGTCATACAGACTCAATTAGCTTTCTCTCTTTCCACCCGCGACTACAAATTAATGATATATAACGTTATTACATTATCCTTTCTCACATCAAAAAAAAATCACAAAAATATTCTCAGGCTTCAGGAAAAGCACAGCTAAGAAATACCAGGAAAGAGAAAGATAAAATCAGCAGGTGTAATTAAGTGATTGTGGGTTCGTGCGTGTGTGTATGTGTGAGTGTGTTGTTTTTCTCTCAAGACTATTAAGAATAATACTAATGATTTCCAATTTTAATATTTGTTCATTATTTTGTCTTTAATCATGAAAGGTCCACCAAAGTTATAAGTTTGCTATGCACCTTTTAGAGGAATTTTACTTCGCTCTATATCTGGAAACATAAACTGATCTATGAACTTTTGCATAGTCTGTCACTCTCCAGACCTGTAAGAAAACCACAGAAACAACCACAGTTACGCACATCAGCTCCATGAACTACGAGGAAGACATAACAGGCTCAGCCAGTGCCGCTGGAATGCACTTGAGGGAGGAACATCCAAAGAGGCCCTTCAAATGAAATCCCGTGAACAGCAAACAACACTTAACCTGTGTGTTTTGTAGCATGTTTTCTCAGAAATACGTGCTAAGAAGACGTGGACTCCAGGTCATCTTTACCGTATTCTTTCTCCTGTTTCAGGGGTTTAATAAGGGTTTAACTATTAATTCTTAACTAAAGATTAATAGAATTAACCTATTAACGATCAAACAGGACACAGCTGTATTACTAATTTCTCCAGGTCACCCACAGACTAAGTTCCTGTTCACTATAAAAGAATGCTAATCCTGATATTTTTACCATCGTAATGAAAACCGGTATCACTGAGTGGGATGGAGGTAACTCATTGACAAGATGGAATTGGAGTCTAACCAACAGAAGGAGGAATGCTAGGTGTTCTTTTGGTTATTTTGTCTAGAAAAAGCAAGATGGGGCCTCCCTGGTGGCACAGTGGGTTAAGCATGGCACTATGAAGCAAACCGCAGACAATAACACACGAGTTCGATCTCTGCCACAGGCCAGGGAAGTGACCCACATCCCACACAGTGCTGCAGACCTCTCCTGCTTTATCCGCTGCTCCCCTCAGCAGTGCACTTCAGTGGATCTGCCTGTTTTGCTCCCTGTTCTGTCTCTGGTGAATCCTCTCACCCCCACTATGCCTCTGGCCTGTACCCCAGCTCTTGTATGCATAAATACAAAAAATAGAAAAAGCAAGATGTGATTTGTACAGACCCTTTCTCACTTTTTTAAATTACATTTTAAAATTTGCTTTCTTACATTGTTGTTCATTTTTGTACAGTGTTTGAATCCCCTCAACTGTAGTCCCCATAGCTCTCCCACGACCATGGCCCCCATGATCCATCACCACAGTCCCTGGTGCTCTGCTTCCCCTGCTGTGTGCCCACATCTCTGGTCAGCTTGCAAGTTTTGTTGGTTTTCCTGACACTTTTTTCAGTTCCGCTATAGTCCTGTACAGTTTCTTTCTTGAACAGTCTGGTTCTTGGCTGTTCCTCTATCACTTCTTCAATCTGGAAAGCTCTTTCTCAGTTGCCCAGCTGAATATTCGGGTCTTCCCTGAACATCTAATCCAAAGAAGCACCCAGGTCTCAGTCCTTTCATTAGGACTCAGCCTTATTTTCTTCAAAGCATGAGTCACTATCTAACTGTATGTGTATGTGTGTGTGTGCGTATTGAGGTGACTGTAAAAAGTATTCAGTTTATCTCCCAGTTCTAAGGTTCCTGGTTTCACTCTTCTCTGATTGTATTTGACTCTGTGCTGAATAGAGGCTAGTTCCTCACTTGCTTTACATTTAAATTCTACACATCATTAGAAAGGTCCCTGAGTAGGTGAACTTGCCTCCTCAGACTTCTGAATATCAATCATAGCTAATGAAATTAATAATAATAAACATCAATTAAGTTCTTATAGCTTTGGTAAAATTTTTAAAATTTTACCCATGAGAGTGTTTGCTCTAAAACTGCAGGGACCTTGTGACCAACTATATTCTCGGAACCAGAAGAGCACTTGACCCATTAAAAGACTTTAATAAATATTCATTGACTAAAAGATTGGGCCCTGAGAGCCAAAAGAATCAACTCTTAGGAATATATAATAATCTGAGGCATCAAATATCAACATTAACCTGAATGAAAAAGTTGTGCTCAAGTAGAATAATGTGTTTAAAATGAAAACCCATTTGTTTGCACTGCCATTTTAGATTTTTTTTAGATTATAACAGGTTTATTTATCATGTATTATTCCTGTTCTTTTTGGTTAAGTTTTATTTATTCATGCATACAAGAACTGGGGTACAGGTCAGAGGTGAGGGGATTGAGAGGATTCACCAGAGTGGGAGCAGACCAGGCAGATAGACTGAAATACACTGCTGAGGGGAGCAGGGACGAGGCAGGAGAGGTCTGCTACACCATGTGGGTCCCTTCGCTGGCCAGGGATCAAACTCGTACTGCAGATACTTTATAGCGTGGTGCTTAACCTCTTGTAACTCCAGGGTAGTATTCCTTAATCTAGTCCTCATAGAAAGAAATGTTTGCGGCCTACTTTTAAAACTTGACCCTGGAACTCTTAAGACTCAGGACACACTAGAGAAGAATGCACCAAATGAAAACACTAGGTATGTTCCTCATATTGCAAAATATTTGAAGATACTGATTTCCAGAAAAAATGGATTTTCAGTTTAAACTTAAAAAGAAATCTCATATAAATTACTTACTTTGTTCTTTTGTAACCTTCTACAAATGCATCTATTTGCAGTAATTTGATACTTGATTTCAAAACAATTCTATTCATATTTTTCAAGCTAGAAGGTCTACAGATAGCAACTGTAAAGTATCTCAATAATCACCTTTTACTAAGTAACCTCCCCAGAGAGGAATGAATCTTGCTAACAGAGAATTGTCAGTTACCTTTCCTGCTCAGAACAGGCACCAGATCTTCATAGTCATACTTGGTGGGAACCATATGATCGATATATTTACACATATTAGTATCTGAAAGTGTTCATATTAGTATCTGAGAACTTGAAGATAGCAACAAAAGCAAAAATCTTTTAAATATGCTAAATCTAAAATTTTCTTTACCCAGCATGTTCTCCAAACTCTAAGGAACATACATAGGTTTTAATGTATCTCCGGTTACTTCTCACAAAAGATTTGTTGATGATCTTCAGTCAACTTGGAAAGGCAGTCTACGGAGTGATTTAGAACAGACTCTGGAGTCAGACGTCTGGGTCTAAATCCAGTCCTGCAGTGATTTGTTGAGCAAGAAGTTGCTTGCTCTTTTTAAACATCAGTTCTCTATATGGAGGAAATGACAGCAGCTATTTCAAAGTGTTGTTGTGAGGACTGAAAGTACCATGTCATCTAAAGTACTCAGCACAATACTAGGCACTCAGAAAGAAGTTACTAGCACAATACTAGGCACTCAGAAAGAAGTTTTAGCTGTTTTCTAGCCAATATTTTCTGATTTTGCGCTTTTTTAATAATTTTTAATCAAATTGTCATTGAGTTCAACATTTTGAGGTTCAGGTGTACATCACTATAAATTAACACCTGTATCTATTTCATCCTTCCCCATACAGTTCACCCCTTTTTCCCAGCTTGTCTACACTTTCTTCCCTCATCCCTTCTGGTAACAACTATTTCAGTCTTATTTTTGTTTTATTAAGCTCATTAATTTGTTTTATTTCTTTATGTATCACATGTGAGTGAAGTCATATGTGGTTGATCTTTCTCCATCTGACTTATTTCACGAAGTATGCAGTTCATCCTTTTACTCCTCTTGATTACATTAGTAATGTACTAAAGTTTCATTTTGTCTTTGCAAACCTGCACCCATTCGTCATGATTTCCCAGTTGTAGGTGGCTTCCTGATAACTCCTGGTACAACCTGTGGGCCTCATAGTGATGTCATTTAGGTTTTTCTGTGTCTCATACCCCTAATTCATTGCCAACATCTTTGTGGGGTTTTTCTCCATGTTAGTGTTTGATGGTTCACTTTCTGAAGCATTAGTTAGTGATTCTACATTAGCTGGCTACCAGGGAAGATTGAATCCTGCCCTGTGCTCTCTGTCCAGTGACTGAACTAAGCATCTCCATGACACCATTGTCCTCTCACAGTGGACAGGTCCCTCTGCTCCAGTTACCAAACTCTTGCTGTGACATGAACTCGCTCTCTTTTCACTTGATGGTGGACCTGGGGGCGGGGGCTGTGGGTTGGGAGGTATTTGATAGAATGATGCTTCCTGGTTGAAGTTAGAGCTGAAAATAGATTCTCTCTGTCCCCACTGCCCACAAAAGTTAATGTCATATTTCCTGTATTTATCTACTCCCACTAGCTTAGGATATTGTCACCAAATTGTTGCATGCTCAATGTCATGAAATCTCTGTGATCACAGATGCGACTACAAGTAAGCACAAACGTGTGAGGACTGCTGATCACTTACAGGGCAAGAGGCAGAATTTTCTTGCTTCTTTTCAGGAGTTTGTAAACACCAAAAATATACAGTTTTCTAGTATGGATCAATATTATTGGCTGAGAAAGCATGAACAAGACCAATTTTAGTGTTTTAAGTGACTAAAATTTCTATTAGATTATATTTAAGAATAATGATTGTTTAGCACAAGCTAATGCCAGTCATAGGTGCTTAATATTGGCCTTTCAGTACTTTGCTTGCCTGGATGATACACCTTTATAGTAATGCTTTCTGATTACAAAAAATAACACGTTTGTTGTAGAAAAAAATTTAATATATAAAGAACAGGTAAGAAAATTTAGGTAATCTGGCTTTCTCTTTTTTCCCTTGTATACCATGCCTTCCTCTAGCCTATCAGTACATTTAATTACACATCTGATTTATCAAGTCACTCAAGGGAGGTTTTTTTTTTTATTATTTTCTTAATCACTGAACCTATTTCCTGCCATAAGTCTTTCTGATGGTAGAAATAGAATATTGTTAAAACATAATGAATTATATTCAAATTTTTCCTCAGTAAAATCATGATTCCCTACCTATCTTTCTCCCCACAAGATCATACTTTCAGCCCAGAGGTTTCTATGGTAACAGGCATCTGGAAGCATGTGGGAGATAGTAGTATCTGGTCCTCTGTCCTCGTCGTCCAGAATGATTCATGTGGCTGAATCACACAGCACCATGCACCTCCAGGCCCCCCCACCCCCCGTGAAAACAGCTACCAGGAATTAACACTCAACTGCCACATCCCAAAGGAGAATACAATTTTGAATATTATTTTTTCAGTATCTAAAGAAGAATAAGAGTGCAAAATGGAATAAAATAAAGTGAGTCAAATCCCCACCAAAGGAGAATGAGAACAAGAAGAATGAGGGAGGGAAGGATTAAAAGCCAATGAAAAAGGGTGTTATTAAGCTCAATGCTACAAACAAGGGGTTGAAACAGGGGGTTCATGAGAAAGAAAAATAGTCCTAACGCAAAGGCTTGGCCTGACATGATCATCTAGACTGGTTCTGCAAAGCGCTGGCCTGACACCCACAGCTGAGTCTTAGTGTTCTGTTTGATGGGAATAAGTTCACAGAACACCAACAACAGACAAGGGCACTCTGTGATTATAATGGATTAAGACAACCCAGAAAGTCACTTCATAATTACATCCGAAAATGGGTTAAACTATGAATACTGTTCTAACTATAAAAATAACCAAGAATCTCCCTAACCTGCTCATGTGAGTGACTGCTTCTTCTTTACCACTTTTAGATGAAGCCTCACTTTATTCCTTCCACTTTTAAGATAAGATTAAGCGACCCACCCAGTCATAGAATTATCCATGCTTCCTAACAGTTTCTGATATAGAATAAATCCCCATTCTCTTGAACTACTCCCAAAACACTTAACAGTGCTAAAAACACTGTCAATTCTAGTTGCCTCTTCTAGAAATGTATCACAGATGCCCATGCAACACATTCTTTCTGCAACAAGCATTAAATTCAACCTTTCCAGCCACACTGTGTCCCTGTTGGTCTTTGGCTCCAGAGAATTGACACACTATTGTGCTGGGACCTCCTAAGACACAGAAAACCTCCCAGACTTGCCCATCAGACCATAATACCTGTAGATTTGGGTTAATTCTTCTGTTCTCAAGTTTACTAAAATAGTATTAGGTTCTTGAGCCTGCCAGGAAGTGACCTTCCTTATTTACTGGTAACTCTCTGGTGCTCTGTAGGTGAGATGTCAGCCCCGTTCTCCAATGGTCTTGCTTCTTTAAAGTCAACTTCATTCCTTAAAATTGTCCAGTCATATTTGATTTTATATACATCCTCAAATATAGCATTTCAGTCAAAACCTTAGAAACAAACCATGTTGCCAATTGTTTCCTGTTATAAGGGAAGCAGATTTTTTATTGAACTGTTGCAAATAACCATATTACTATGAAAAGCAAATTACCAAGTTTCCAAATTTTGCCAAGGATTAAGAGAAAAAAGTAAATGTATCACCTTTGTTCACAATATTATGTGTCACTAAATTGCTGATAGCTTAAGAGAAAATTAAAAAAAAATGGTTTAAGCTTTAGGTTTATATGAAAGCAAACAGAGACATGAGTTACTTCTCATCAAATCAAAACAGAATAAAACCATTACTACAAATAATTATAATATTAAATATTTTATTATTAAATATTTTATTTTATTTATTTTAAAAATATTTTATTTATTTATGCATACAAGAGCTGGGGTACAGGCGGGGGCGGGAGGGGGGCAGTGTGTGTGAGAGGATTCACCAGAGACAGAGCAGGGAGCATAACAGGCAGACTGACTGAAATACACTGCTGAGGGGAGCAGCGGATGAGGCAGGAGAGGTCTGCTGTGCCATGTGGGTCTCTTTCCTGGCTGGTGTTCAAACTTGCTCTGCAGTGGCTGCAGAAGCCCCACAGTGTGGCAGTCAACCCCTTTGGCCACCAGGGAGGCCCAATATTAAATTTTAAAGAAGTTACGGCATCCTGTAGGAGATACTAGGTAACTCTGGCATTCTCTAGTAGAACACAGTTCACTGCTGTGCACGTTACTCAAATTTCAAAGCAAAACTTTTTGGTATGAATTGTTAGTTTAAATATGTACTGTTTAAAGCACAGACATGCATGCACATGTGTGCATGTATAATTGTAAGTGAATACACTTTGTGTAAAAATCAAGATACCTCCAAAAGTAATAAGACAGTGTTCCTTAGTATAAAGTTAAACTGCATACTATAATAATACAATAGCAAAAATAAGTTATTGCTTAAAAAGTTCGAATACATTCAAAAACCAAAATACAAAGATCTACTTTTTCATTATTCTAATATTTCTTTACCTGAAATTATGCCACGAAAATACTGTAAATCCATAGGTCTATTTGCATTTGAACTGAAAAGTTTTACAATATTTGTACTGACATAATTGCATTCATTTTTTTCAATAGTAAAATTCAGGGATAGAAAAATAATAACAGATACACTATTTAAGGCCATGGCATGAAATAAACTGGGAAATAAAACCATCCCTTCAAACAACCCAGTATCTAGCAAAAACAAACATGGATGTGTTGAATCTAATTTTAGTTCTTTAAGGGAATGATAATATTTTATAGTATTGCTTTTCTTTCTAGTCATAAGGCATTTTCCCAAACTCTGAATGTCTACTTATTAGGGGGGACGTGTTGAAATAAAAATAATAACTAATTCAATAGATTTAAAATATAAAGATCTTATCCTGATAATTTCTTTTCCTAGAAGGAGAAAGCAACTTCTAGGAAGTCACATTTGTTCCATCTTCCTCATGGAATCAATTAGCTGTTCTACCATAACCAAATGAAAGTATTAACATAATATTTCTATGCCTTGTCTGGTTTCCAGTGCTGCTCTCATATTAAAATTGCTTTCTAAAAGCATTGCATAATTTCTGCCTCTTTTAACTAGGCTGGCAATTTCACACTTATAAATTACCCAAATTTAGCCCTCAGAGACTCTTAAATGCCTACATGTTCCCTAAGAGTCATTAAACTCACCAACATTTACTCATAGTAACATCCTTTTTGCCAAGTCCTTAATGAGTAATTCACTCTACTGATTCATCTCTATATTTGCTCAAAGATAAAAACTGCTTTGAGAGGTGCTTAGCCTTCTCAAATGATTGCTAAAATAGTTCCACAACAAATACAGTGGTAGTACCAGCTATGCGATGGCACCTCATCACCTTATTGTTGCTTTGTAGCCTGGTTTTAGATGTGCCACACACAGCATTTCATGTTTCTACAAGAGTCTCACATGCCCAAGGTGGCCATAATGTTTGTTCTTCTCAAATTGTTACTAATAGAAAAATAAAAACAAATGAAATAATAATAAAAATTAGACATGAACATGTAAACAAAGAAAGATCCCATGCATAATAATAAAAATACATCCCAGCTAATAGAAATCATAAATCACAAAAAAATGTAAAGGAAATTAAGTATTATAACTCTAATAGGTTCTTGTAAGTAAATATTATTTGAATATACATCAATAAATGATTGATGCCTTTAGCAAAACTATATGCCATAAGTAAAATAACTTATTTGAAAGAATGAATTAAATACAGCCATCATCATGCTTCAAACTCACAAGCCTTTTTATTATTTTGTGTACATTATTACATTGATCATCACTTTTTTTCTTCAAAATGAGTGCCAACGTAAACATCAACTGGTGTAAGATATCGTACATCCTAAAAGAATGGTGATATTACTATAAGGGTTCTGAAGTCCTTGAAGACATTGCCTTTTTAATATATGAGAAAGAAAGTTACATTAAAAAAATGCTAATCTACCTTCTTAACTACATAGAAAAATTATATTAGAGGCTAACTTCAAGACTTATCACTGATAATTTGAATGTACTTGAAATTAAACAACTGAAATAGTTTATTTGCCTATATTGTATAAAGCAGTAGCTCTGTGTGTGACTAGAACAGTTGAACCCAACAGAAGATCCTTAGGGCAGCGTTGGACTATTTTTATTGACAGTATTTTTTTAAATAGACAGTTCTTTGTTTGCACACATAGTTTACCTACTATGTTGAGAATAATGCTTGGCACAATATTAAAACTCAGCAAGTTTATGTTAAATAATTAAAGGAATGAACTGGCAAATAACATCCTTTCCCCATAAAATGGGGGCAATCTTAATTGATATTCAGAGCAAATATGATAGCTTATAAATATTAGAAATAATATCTGACACAAGAGAAATACAATGCCTGGCAGTGTTAGTACTCAAAAAATGGTTTTTAAAAATCTACTTATAATTGAATAAATATCTAACTAATGCTTACTATGGTCCTACCTTTTCTCACCACTCCATTGCCAGCAACTGCCCGCCCCCCACCCTTGCCCCCTTCCACTAAGCAGACAACTTGTCTCTGACTTCAAGTAGAAAATAGAAACCATTAGGTTGGCAGACCCTCAGCTTGTGCTTCACGTCTACAAACATAAGTGAAGGCAGGTCCATCTTGGATTCTTCCCTCCAATCATGATAAGAATGTCTCCTTTCTCAGGGCTTCCCATCTTCTCCTATATTTATGAAGCCCAAGTTTTTGCTGGGTAGCTCTTAATGTGTACGCTCTGTTGTAGGCATACCATCTGATAAAAACTTTCACTCCTGGCTCACCTTTGTATTCCTTCCTCTAGGATCTGCCATTTCCACTCCACGATTGCTTTCTCTACAGTTCTATGATCCACCTTAACATTAAGTTGGTGTCCTTGCCTGGGTTCCTTGACAGTGTTAACTCCTATGTCACAAGAAAATACCCTCCCAAGTCAATAATTTTTATACAGTCACATCTGAATTCCCTTGATCAGGACCCCGAAAAATTCAATCACAAGTGTATCTCCCTGGCCCCTGCCTAGTGCATGCCAACTTTCCCCACTCCTCTGTGGTGCTATTTCATTCCTTTCTAAACAGGCTTGTTTCGGGACTTACCTCTAACTGCCAGATGGACAAACAGAAAAGAGGGTGGGGCATTCATTATGGTGATTTGTATTGCCTTGAAGGGGAGAGATCTTTGTAGGATCTTCCAACAAGGAGAAGCAATTGTAATTTGAATTACAAAATTCTGTGTCTACTGCTGAGCTGGCTATGCTCTGCCATGTAGAAGATAAGAGTGTTCTGAGCAACCAGAAAGTCCCTATGATGACTAACTCTTAACTATTTATTATTTACCCTCTATTTCCCACTTGCAAAACATCAGTACAACTTAGTGCAAATCAGTCCTCTACCATTCTGATTTTCCAAATCACAAGTGAAATTTTAAGTAACTGAGGCTGTAACTATACCAGGCTTTCCATTTCTCTCACTATGAGGTCCTTGTCGCTATCTAGGCAAAGACCCTCAAACCTGCCTGTTTTCTCAGACCCCTCTCAACACTCCCTGTGACAGTGTCTGTCTTCTGAGAAGCAGGTGCTAAACAAAACTAGAAACAGGAGAGATTTATTGGGGGAAATATTGTGACGGCTGAATGGGAAAGTAAAAGGATGAAGCAAGGAAAACCTTTCGATCGGGGTGCTGATGTGGCACCCTGAAAAGAGAATGGGAAGGAAGTATTGAGTTAGAAAACCCCAGACTATATGGGAGTTGTGAGAAAGTCTCAGCCTGGTCAGTGGGGTTGGGAGTTCCCAAGCAAAGGCTGCTTCTTGGCGCTGGGCTGGAAGAGGCCATTACATTCCTGCTGTGCTCAGTCACTGGCTGTGAGCCACCCAGGGCAAGGTGCCCTAAGCTTTCACAGGAGCAGCAACTAGAGGCAATCCTACGTTCACTGAGCTGATCCTCTCAAAGGAGATGTGAGCAGTGCATGTTCCTGACGACCACACTTAGAATGCTAGAACAGACTGAGAAATGAGAGGGGATCAGCAGTCCTGTTGGGGAATTTGGTAATAAATTAATGATGAGTGCCTAGGAAACTAAACTTGACAATTGGCAAGGAGTAGATAGAACACATTAAAACTGGTACAAGAAATGTGTTCATAGTTCACTATGGTGCAGTGAGCAATTCTATTGGAATAACCGTCGTAAGTATGGAATTTAACCAAGAAAAATGCACCAAATGATTTCATCAAAACTGCATTGGAAGGATGGGAAAAGAACAGTGTGAACAAAAAGATCGGGGGTTGGAAGCGACCGAAGTTTATGTCTTAGACAATAGGAATATCACTGGATAATTTCTAAGAATTTAGAATTCAATATAACATTTTAAGGTTATCTTAAAATATTAATATAACTCTATTTTATTTTAACAACCAAAATGATTGAAGGTGCTGTCTTTAGGACCAGGAATCTGTAATGTAGAGGGGTTAGCAAAGGACTTCTGTTTTTCCTTTTAAATCTATTGTATTATTTGACTTCTTAAACTCATTTTTTTTTTGGAAGTAATATTGGTTTACAACACTTTATGGGTTTTAGGGGTACAGGTTCACTTCTTCAATTGTGTGGTATCACACCACACTGGTTCTAATAACCCTCCACCACAATCCAGTTGACCCCTTACCCTTTGCTCACACTGCACCCTCTTCCCCTCTGGTAACCACAGTTCTGTTGTCAGATTTCAAGGGTTTGTTTTTGTTTTGTTTGTTCATTTCCTTTGTTTATTTATATTCCACATATGACTGAAATCATCCAGTATTTGTCTTACTCTTTCTGACTTATAAAAACCAGGAAGAAATACATATGAATTAATTTGTCAGTTCTAGTATAGTTCCCATTGTTTTTCATGATATGAAATAATTTAAAACTATTAGGGGAAAACTAGAATCTCAGGATTAAGGAAAGTTATTAAAATGTTGTAAGAGGAATATTATACTCTGTGAGAAATGTGTACAGTCAAGAAGAAAAACAAAATTTGCAAATAAGGTAAAGGTATTGGTAAGGTAAAAATTTGATAAGGTAAAGGTATTGATAAGTACCAACTATTGAATCAACTGGATAAAGATAAACACAACACAATTGAACAAAAACACCCCGTCAATGTTTAAATTTGATTAAATTTTAAATGACAAAGACTCTTCAAAATTTAGTTGTAAATTCTAATGAATGAGTCTAATGATAGTGATGTTTTATGCCAGCCTCAGATAGTCCACTATAGAATAGTGCATGAATGCTTATAATGTATACCTAGCTCATATTCAGTAAAGGGACATGCTTTTACTCTCATTTTATATTTCATTGTTTTTAGCACACAAAATTTAAAATGTCATCTGTCGTGTTATTAGGAGGTTTTAAAAGACATGTTTTCAAGTTAGAAAGTGGGGAGTTTTAAGGGGTTTTTAGTTTGTTTTCTGATAATACACTCTTGGCTTAAAATCCACATGTGTCAGCTGTTATCAGCTGCCTATGTGCGTCACTGAGTTCACTTTGTGGTATTATCTGTAGCCAAAGGAAACACAGAGGAAATCATCACAGCAGTTCCACACATTCTGATTAGTAAAAAAAAAAAAAAAAAAGTGCTCCCCCACTGGTATTTTCACACATACCTACATACCTTCACTAGCAAGCCTATTACAGTATAGCAATTTTTAACATGCAGAATGAAAATTGGATATGAATCCCGATAACTGTTAACTAAACCTTAAAAAAAAAGAATTTCGGGCCTGCCTTGGTGGCGCAGTGGGTTAAGCAACGCACTATGAAGCAGACCGCAGCCACTGCAGCACAAGTTCGATCCCTGCCGCCGGCCAGGGAGGGG
>JAGFMF010011861.1:5466169-5492382 GCA_019455555.1 Galemys pyrenaicus
TGCAAGCTGGTCCAACCATTATGGAAAGCAGTATGGCGGTTCCTCAATCTACTAAGAATGGAACTTCCATATGATCCAGCAATCCCACTCCTAGGAATAATTATTGTTTTATTTTATTTTTTTGAAATTTTATTTATTTTTCATATAAGAACTGGGGTACAGGCCAATGGCATGGTAAGGGCACAGGGGTAAGAGGATTCACAGAGACAGAGTGGAGAGCAGAACAGGCAGATTGACTGAAATACACTGCTGAGGGGAACAGCAGGCAAGGCAGAAGAGGTCTGCTGTGCCATGTGGGCCCCCTCCCTGGCCAGGATCAAACTCATGCAGATCTCAACCCCTTGCCTCACCAGGGAGGCCCCTTATTTTTTTATTAGCAAGGCAGTAAAAAAGAGCAAATGTAAAAATGTATATGGGATATCACTGAGTACAGATATATACAAATATGGCTCTGTAAAATATAAGACAAAAAAAAAGCTGTGAAGATGGATTGCAAAATTTACAAAAATCATGTTAATCATCGTGTTTTTTCCTATATTTAAATAATTTCTAACAATTTTACAATGAAAAAGTGTCTGGCATATTAATATTGCTACCATCATATGCTCATATAAAGTCTTTATAAAATCATCTCTGATATCATGACTACATGTTCTTTAATAATAGTTATTTAGTTTCTTAACACATTTGGGCCTTTTTTCTCATTTGGAATTCATCAGAGATGATTCAGAACAATCTAAAAACCTAGTCATTTATTCTACTTAGTCTGATAAACCAGCTATTTCTTTTCTATTTCTCAAATGTATGTCTCGAATGTGTGTAAATACCTAGAGTTTCCAGGTTATTTCAAATGAATCATATGCCCTGCCTGAGCCTTGAAGTTTATATTATCTCAGGTACTAAGAAAATGGTATTGACGGTAATTTGCTACAAGACCAAATGCAGTCTTCATTAATTATACAGTTATTATGATTTTATTACTATACCACTGTAAGAATAAGTATCAACTACCATTCAAAATATGAAGATTTTGATCTGTTGAATATGTTTTAGATGAAGAAATATGAGAGATACATATTAGCTAAGAATCACTTTTATTTATTTAAATGTAACAAAAAGTTAGTAAGTAGCATATAGATAGCAAATGCATGCAATGCCTCATTCTTGTTTGCAAAGACCCTAAGGAGACATCCAGCCTGATCACGACCCTACCTATGGACTACATAGGAAAAGATGAACAAAATCATGTGGGCAGAAATTTAAGGGGAAGAAGAAAAAGTTGCAAAAGAAGGAAACTCCTTTTTATCAGTCATTCCTTCCCAATCTTCTATCTGAGCTAAAGAGTTCTTGAATGCAGAAATAAATAAAAATATATCTTTAAAAAAAGAGAAAAAGATCAACAGTCAAATAGGAAAATAGGCAAAAATACTTCATTTAGAGACTTATCATTATACTGGGAATTCCTTTGCTAATATTCTGTGATAAATACCCTTATTTTGACTTATTGCAAATTTCCAAGGAGCACATCTGCCAACAGATTCCTGAGAAAGTGTGGAAAGGAGGTAAATACTTTGAGACACTGATAGTCTGAAATTATCCTCATTCTATGATTTGTTTGATTGATAGTTTTGCTATGCATAGATCTCTATGTTTGAAAAATAATACACATACATTGAAGTCCCATTCTTAATTGGCTACTATTTCACATTAATAGGTTGTGTTTGGTATTTGACACTTCACACTTCAAACCTTAGAATCAGAGTGGACACTGTAACCCTTCTACACTGTAACATCATTTCCTGTCCTACACTGATTTCATAAATACATGCTCGAAATTGCATCAACCCAGTTTGCAAAGTTAACAACATTGAAATGAATGGAGCTCAATCTAAAGTTGGAACTGTGAACCCTCTCAATCTAGTATCTCACCAAGTAACCAAGAGATATCATTATCATTGCATTTTCCTCAAGATTAAAAATACTCCAGTGACATCCTGTCAGTTTGCTTTAGTGTTCTGGGACAGTTCACTGCAGTTTGTGAAACTTAGGGATAATTTTCAGGTGAAAAATAAAGTTAGAAACCTTTCTTATGTACAGCATGAGAACATTTTTTTTCACTGTTTGTGCACATATATACTAAATATGCATATGTATTATATATATCATAAGTATACATTTAACACATGATTATGTGTATATTTAGTACATAGATATATACACAAACACACATGCACACATACCTACACACATATACAAATGTGTGATTTTCTGTGTGTATATGTAAAAATATATACACACATATATATTCCATATAAATTTAAATGATTTTTAAATCATGCACTAATGTGCATAAACATGAATGTGGTGAGATTATGGGTAAGTCTCATTTTTTTCCTTTATGCTTCCTGTGTTATTTTATATTTCCTATGAGATTCTATTTTATAATAGATGAAGACACATCATTTTGAACAAAAAAATTAAATTGAAAACATAGGATCAATGTTCTACCTAACTTCTCTATTTAAAGAAGAAAAGTTTAGGGGCCTCCCTGGTGGTGCATGGGGTTAAGCAACACACTATGAAGCCTCTGCAGCCACTGCGGCATGAGTTCGATCCCCGGCCAGGGAGGTGACCCACAAGGTGTGGCTGACCTCTCCTGCCTTGCCCTCTGCTCCCCTCAGCAGTGTATTTCAGTTGATCTGCCTGTTCTGTTCCCCACTCTGTCTCTGGTGAATTCTCTCATCCATGGCCTACACCCCCATTCTTGTATGCATAAATAAATAAATCTTAAAAAAATAATAAAGAAGAAATGTTTAGAACTCACTCAATAAGAGGATTTTCCTGCTAAGAATAAATTTGAACCATTTTAAATATTCACATTAGGACAGATTAGAGAAAAAAATGTAATACTCAATATTTTAACTAAGAGGCAAAGAGAAGAACCTCCCTCACTCATAGTTCATTTATAACGAAAACAAAAGAAATAAGCATGGGATCGAAGCAAAAATAAATATAGGAAAGAAATATGACCCAAAACAGGTATAAACTCACAATACACATTTCAACTATACTGGCATGAAGCTGAATTATTGGAGATTCAACTGGAAATCAGAGATTTTAACGAAATAATGTTCTCTTTAATGCTAGAATTCAGTGGGACAGGGCTGGGTAAGAGTGAACAGGAAGGAATAATAAGGCCATCACAAAAATGAAAGTCACATTTGAAAGCAATAGAAAGTGAATAGAAAAAAAATATGAAATCAGGGTCAGGAAGAGTGGACTTCAAGAAACAGAGCCAAACCAAAATACTTTCGAAGACTAGAGTGAAAATATAAGCTATAAGAGACCAAATAAATCAAATATAAACTCATTTGGTGTTCCTGAAAATGAACATAAAGACAAGGATGTGTTAAACACTCTCATTTAAAAATAATTTTAAATATTTCAATTAATCAATTCAAAGATTACATTGTTTCAACTGATCAAACTGTAAAGTCCCTTTCTTGCTTAAGATGCTAAAAATTTCAAAGACAAAAAGAGAATCTAGTCATCTATAAGGAATAAAAATCAAGTAATATTTGTCTTTCCTGCAGCCATAATATTATGCTGAAAGATGGTAGAGAAATGTCAGGTACTCAGGAAAAAGATCATACACTTCAGATATTTTCACTGTCAACATAATGATAACATTTCTTTTTGACAGGAACCCTAGCTGATTTTCCATATTTCTGCTCCCAGTTCTACAGACTCCCTCTGAGATCCAACCCTGGGACTTGACACTGTTCCCTCTGACAAGAGCCCAGAAATCTATGGTCAGCTTCCTGGATTTCCCAGTCTCAACCAGTCCTGTGTCTTTATGGCTGAGTTCCAGTCATCTAGAACAGCCTAATTTGATGTCCATATATTAAACTGTTTTCCAGAATTTTGATGGGGAATGGCAGAATCCTTCAAATCCTTCCATAATCTAGACTCTTGGACATTGTACAAAACTAACTTCACTGGAAGTCCTTTGGCAAGACATGATCCCTGGCTCCAGCAAAACAAAACAGTAGGAAGGAGTTCACACTTGGCATGTGACCCACACATCAGGGGGCTGAGAAAAGGCTCAGAGAAAAAAGTATTAAAATTGGTTTAATTTTCTAGGGCTATACACTAATGCTTGGTATTCATAGTTTTAAGTATTTAAATAGTACTTATACATTATGCTTTTAGTATGCCATTTTATTTATTTTGAGATGTTTAAATGAAAATAGTAGACCCTAAGAGTTATAATTTTAAGAGCAAACATTCAAAGAAATGAATAAAACTAAGTTTTTAGGTAGAATGTAATCAAATTTCAATCACAAACTCCACTTGGGAAGGAGTTTTAAATCTTAACACTTAGGTAGGAATTGCTGACAAGGGTTCTATGAAAGATCAATGAGCATTAATAAAACAGTGGTTAATTATTCTTGCTTAATAAGGAATCACTGAAAACAGTATCATTGTGACTTATTTTTTTCTATGTAGCAATTGCTACTTCCTATATTTTAAGTAGAACATTTCAATATAAGATTTTTGAATGATATTTAGAATCGTCTACTATAATTTGAAATGGTCACAACCACTGGTTCATTAACTCAATGTCTAGAAATATATCCAACAGAAAATAATTACTGACATGTACAGACATGTGCATACTCAATAACACTATAGCATTTTTTCATAAATCTAAGAATTCGGAAATGAAACAAATTATCCTCCTAAGGAATTGTGAAACAAATATGATGTACTCGATGGAATAATATGTAGTGAGTAAAAAGGAATACTCATTCTCTTTGATATATAAAAAGATTTCCAAAATGTATTTCAAAGTAAAAACAAAGTAGAGCTAATTGTGAAAGAGCATATACAGTATTATTCCCATTTTTATTAAAAATCCATGTTCCTACATACTTGAACAGAAATACCTATTTTGTGTTTTTCAGCAAACTTTTGACTTGAATATCCTATTAATTTATTTTAATTACTAATAATTTGGATATATAAATATCTAAATATACAAATACAGCTAATATTGGTAATTTTGGAGCAATGCAATAAATTTGTGTGTGTCTTTTATAATATTCTAGTACTTGCACACTTATAACTACAATAAGAAAAATAAAGATTCATAAATATTTTAGACTGTTCCACTTGCCTTTGCTATAGCATTCTCTCATAAATGAGGTTACTATAAAAGATGAAACAGGTGCAATGCTTCCAACACAAGAATAATTCAGAAAATGTCATTCCTCTATCAAACCCTTAATATACATTGAATAGTGTTCTCTAAATATTCTTACACTGAAGATTTGTGTTCCAATGAAAAAGGAGAGATTGGGACACCCACACAAACACACACAGAGGACACCAAGTGAAGATGATGACTGAGATCAGGGTGATGCTGCAATAAGTGGGAAAAAATAAAAGCAAATTTACCATCAGTTCATTGCTATAAACAAGAATTAATTTCCTGTAGCTTATTTCTAGCTCCCAAAATATCACCAAACATCCAAACAACTAAATAACACCAAACACTTCCAATATTAAACACCAATTTGTATGCATTCATTCATTTATTCATTCATTTTCAAACTGTTTATTCCAGTTCAGGTTGGAAATGATCAGAGACGATCAGGGTATCTCAGCGAACCAACCCTAAACAGGATGTGTGTGCGCACACACACTGCGGAACAAGTGAAACTTGCCAGTGAACCTAACACATACACATTTGAAATAAGTCAGAAAGTGAAAGACAGTTACCGGATGGTTTCACTTATCTGTGTTGTATAAATAAACAAAAAGCATATACTGGCAAAGCACAGCAAAAACAATTCTTAGACTCTGGGAAAATTTTACTGTGACCAGTGGGAACAGGAGGCAGGGAGCATGGAGCAGGGGGAGGACAGGGATAGGACATTGTGGGGAGGCTTGGTGGAGAGTGAATGGAGCATGTGCACATATGGTGGTGTAAAGTGTTACTCCAAAGTTATGTAACAGGTAGACAATTGACAAATGTATGAAAAAATAAAAGTAAAATAAGCAAAACATATAAAAGAACAGTTTAAGAAAAAAAATTGCCTCAAATAGAAAAGAATTCTACAATCCTTTTAAAGCTCCTTTCTTTCCTCCTTTTTCAACAAATGTCCACTTCTCTCAATCTGTAAAAATTCTACCCATCACCTTGATACAATCAAATCTTATCTCCTTGTTTCATTATCTTAATGTCAGGGTTTCTCAACCTTGGTATTATTGTTATTTTGGGGCCAGGTACTTTTGAGTGGGGTTTCTCCTCTGCATTGCAGGATATTTAGCAGCATCTCCCGCCTCTTCCCTGAAAATTCCAGTTATAGCTTTCCCCCTTTTCCGAACCCTTTTGTGTCAACATAATTTTTTTTAAAAAAATATTTATTTATGCATTCAAGACCTGGGGTATAGGCCAAAGTCATGGGAGGTGAGGGGATTCACCAGAGACAGAGTGGGGAGCAGAACAGGCAGATGGACTGAAACACACTGCTGAGGGGAGCAGCGGGCTGGACAGGAGAGGTCTGCCGAGCCATGTGGGTCCCCTCCCTCTACAAGGCCCCTCCCACGCCCTGGGGGATCGAACTCTCGCTGTTGTGCAGCGGATGCTTCACAGTGCAGCACTCAACCCCCAGTGCCACCTGGGAGGCCCCCTCAACTAAAAGCTCTACAGAAATGGCCAAATACCTCTCAGTGTGCAAAATAGTCCCTGGGTCGGAGTCATTGACTTATACAACACCCAGTAACCCTGGGGCCAGAGGAACACCAAGGGTCTTATTCTGCATTGCCAGTAAGAAGCTTTTACCATAGTTGACTTTCTTTATTTTCACATTTGCTTTTTTCCTAGGTGAAAGATAAGGGGAAAAAGCATCAGAAAAATGAAGGAGATTTTTAGAAATAGGCTAGCTTAAACACATTGTTCTTTGTTAGACTGAAGGGGAATTATTTAGCACAGCTGTTATGTGAATATTGCCACAAATCTGCTCTATATTAAGAGAGTGAAACAATTATACAGATAAATGTGTGCTTGTTCTATTTCATTGGTTATATGTTAAAGAAAATGACAATCTCTCAAGATCTTCCTCATGAAACCCAGGGATTCACCCCTTCTCAATTAAGAAAAAAAATAGAATGAAGCGAAATTGCAGTTCTTCACAATGAATAACAGCACGTTGCAAGGAAGCACCATCCAGCCACATGAAATATAGATAACTCGTTCTGATGCTTGCAAGCTCCTGGCCGCTGGTGCACAGCCAGAATTTCACTGTGACACCTGGAATGACTGAGTACGTCAACTCTTGATGTCCCACATCAGATGAATACCTGTGGGACCGAAGCGGTCTACTGTCTCCATCCATAATTTCAAGTGTTTGAGAAATTGTATTTGACTCAACCTAATTTCTATGTCTGTTACTGCAGCAGAGGTAGGAGTTTGCATAAGTTCTATTTAATAAATTTAAGATTCTCTTCTCTCATAACACTGTCTGGGAATTTTGCCACTTGCTTGGGTTTTGCCAAGGAAAGGTTGTGAGGTCCGCCTGTATCAAAGAGGGAGAGGGATAGAAGAGTACAAATGGAGGCCTTCGGCTAGAGCCCCCAGGTACCATCCTACTGGGTGGCCTTCATGTTCCCTGAGACCCACCCAGACTTCCATGCCTGTGCAGGCCACACGGAGGCAGAGGCAGGGACAGGCACAGAAAGCTGCTTGGGTCCTGTGAGCAGTGGAGCTTGGCGTGATCGGGTGGATGCTCCCTCCTGACCCCGCAGAATCAGAAGCCCCAGCAAGGTCTCCAGAGGTTCAGAGATTTGAAGGCTGTATGCCCCCCACCTTGCAGCCCAACTACTGTCACTATTACATCATCTGTTTCCTTTTCCTCCTCCTTTCTTTTTTTTTTTTTTAAAGATTTATTTATTTATGTACACAAGAGCTGGGGTACAGGCCAGAGATGTGGGTGATGAGAGAATCCACCAGAGACAGAGTGGGGAGCAGAACAGGCAGATCTACTGAAGTACACTGCTGAGGACAGCAGCGGGCGAGGCAGGAGAGGTCTGCTGCGCCATGTGGGTCCACTCCCTGGCCGGCAGCAGGGATCGAACTCACTCGTGCTGCAGTGGCTGAGGTTTGCTTCATAGTGCGGTGCTTAACCCACTACGCCACCAGGGAGGCCCCTCCTCCTCCTTTCTTACACATTTTACAGTCTTTCCCTCTCCATACGGTAGCAACAGTTAGCCATGATATTTCTCTTAATTTGTTTACACCCAGAGTCTCTCCATGGTCTTAAAGGTATGAACAAACCTTTAAGGTATAAACAAACAATACACAATTTTCCCTGAAAAACTGAACAGAAAACAGTTTAAATGACAAGAGTAGTATTAATCCTTAGGGGAGAAAATAATCTTCCATTTCTAACAAATTTATAATCAAAATATTATATGTTCTTATAAGAATTTATGTTCTTATTTATTCGACAGTGTCTGATATCCTGAAATCTCATTTCAAATACAATTTTGGAATATATTGCGAAATTTCTCTCTCCTGAATGCACTTCCTGTGAGTTAAAGCTATAGTAGTGTTGCTACTGTGTACGTAAGTTCGCAAGGTTTATAAGAGAGGGATCATACATGGGTAATTATAATAAGAAAATATAAAAATCCTTAGTCGAAAAATGCCCAATATTTATACCCAGGAAAGACAGGGACACATGCTGTAAAGTGAAATTCATGAATATTTAATTGCCTCTCTTGGGTTTCTAGGATTTCTCCCAAGACAGGGTAAATTCAAACCATAGAGGGCGCTAGTAAGCCCGCTTTCCTATCTCTGCCAGCAGCGACTGTTTATACCATAAGGCAATGACCTAGGGAACTCATTAATTCTGTTCCCTCCACATCTGAAGTAGGAGCTCTTCCAAACGACTTTATCAGCTAAGTCTCTTTGGCTGCAAGCAATAAAAGCCAATTTTAGCTAATTTAAGATTTAAAAGAAAGTACTGATTCTCATAGCTAAAAATTTTAGCGCTAGAATGGTTTTAGACAAGTGTGATTAAGACCTTATCCTGGGTCCTCTTGCCTCACTTGAGGCAGCAGGAGGGAGAGCCAGCTCGCTCTACAAGGCCCAGATGTCCACTACTGGCCCTTGTGCTGAATCGTTTTATGCAATCGTGGGACCAGAATCATACAATGGTCATCTGGGGCTAGGGTCAATAAATTTGTTCTTTGAACAGTCAGATAGTATTTTTGACATGGTAGGTCACATGGTCTCCATCTCAACAATTCAAATTTCACCTGTAGCAAAATGTAGCCACACAGAAATGAATCAACATGACCGCATTACTATAAACTTTATTGATGGAATTTTATGGTATTTCCAATACCAGGTGATATTATTCTCCTTCTGATTTTTGTAACTATTTAGTGATATAAAAAAATTCTTTAAAAAATTTTTTTTTCTGAGATTTTATTTATTTATGCATACAAGAGCTGGGTACAGGCTAGAGTCAGGGAGGTGAGAAGATTCACCAGAGACAGAGCCAGGAACAAAATAGGCAGACTGACTGAAACACACTGCTGAGGGGAGCAGTGGGCAAGGCAGGAGAAGTCTGCTGTGCCATGTGGGTCCCCTCCCTGGCTCGTGGCAGGGATCAAAGTCGTGCTGCAATGGTTGTGGTGTGATTCATAGTGCATTGCTTAACCCACTGTGCCACCAGGGAGGCCCATAAAAAACATTCTTAACTGACAGGCTTTATGAAGAGACATCATGCAGGATTTGGTCCTTGGGTTGTAGTTTGCTAACCTCTGCTCTGGGGTAACCACTTTACTTGAAGCCATAGACTAAGAGTGCAGGAGAAGTAGGCCCTCAAAGCAAATTAAAACAATGAGTGCTCTAATGCTCTGGGGTACACAGTAAATGTGTACCCCAACACCATGATGCTTCATGTTTTTAGGCCACCAAAACTTCAGGTATGTTGCCCAGAGAACTCACAGAATTCATCCTGAAGCTAAAGGACAATGAGTGGCCCACCTCCAGCTCCTTGTTGCTGTTCCTAACCAGCTCCCACTCACCACCAGAGTCAGAAACCATATAAATGTCTAGTGATGTGGTTCCAGAAAACGAGCAAAATACAACTCAGAATAGTTCAACACTTTCTGAGCAGGGATCGCTCAGTCAGTGCCTGGTTCCCAATGAAACTGTTACTAAGAAATCATATGGTTTGGGGATATTCCACATATTCTTTCATTTATTCAACAAAAATCTAGTTACAGGTCACCGATCTGTTGTTCGAGGGTCTGGGGATAGAATAGAGAACCAAAAAGGAAAGAAACATGCTCTCGTGGAGCTTACTAATTAATTGAGAGGAAACAGAAAAAAAACAGAATAAGGTGTTAGAGAATGTTGAGTGTCATTTTACATAGGAGGTCAAGGGAATTTTTCCTGCAAAGATGACATTTCAGAACATGTTTGAAGGAGAAGGAGTGAGCTCCCCAAACAACTGGGAGGAAAGTGTTTTCGGAAGACTAGCAAGTTCAAAGGCCCTGGGTCAAGAGTATGGCTGACATTTAGAGAGGGGAGGTTGATGAGAGCAGGGTGAGCTGAGGGCAGATGAGAAAGGATGAGAGCAGAGGAATAGGAGGAGAACAAATCACAAAAGTCTTGGGGAGTGTAGTACCAACTTTGAATTTTACTCTGAGTAGAAGAAATATAGACGTGTTTTGCGCAGGGAAGATATGATTTGACTCACACTCTTAAGTGATCATTTTCACTGTGATGTATTGAGAATAAAGTTTTGAGGGGCAAAGGTTGGAGTCAGAAGACAGACTAAGAGGCTGTTACTCTCAAGCAGACAAAATTCTACACGTTGAGGCACAAATCTGCCTTCAAAAGAGCAAGTTTTCCAAGTGTAGCTAATAATAAACTAAGACATAATATAGCTATGAAGCACACCCAATCCGTGGCTCCAAACTAGTTGTTTTGTGGGCAGATATTTTTATGGGTGCCGGCTGACACCCCCAGAACTGCACCCAGGGAGCTGTGAGATACAGCTGTATGTAACCTGATGTGTAGCCTGGTGGAGTTGCAGTCCCACTACTGCTTTCTAGCTTTGTCTGACCTGCATTTTGGCTCGAATGCCCACTGCCAGCTGTGTATATTCTCTCAGGTCCCCACTCATCCATCGTTCTCATTTCTGGGACTGAGGAAAGTTAACCAACAGGCATCATATTTGCAAAAAGAGGTAGCAAAGATGTCACCACTGAAGTCTCATTATGGATGAATCTATATCTTCTTATTGTGGGCACAGGGAAAAATTTCCTCACCCCATTTGGTTTCTTCTAAAGATGGATAAATAATTTACATTAGCCAGATTAGTGAAAAGTCCAAAACTTAAGAACATATGTATGGAGAATTTGCATGGCTATAAATTCTAAATAATAATGGAATGGACCAGAAATATCTACTGTGCAGTTAGGGACCTGGGACATGGGTGTGTGGGGGTGGGCAGGGGGAACTGAGAGTAAAGATGAGATTCTCAGAGGACATAATCACTGATAAACCTACAAATGGGTGAGACCCCCCCCCCAAAAAAAACCTACATTATTCTAGATCATAAGAAGAGTACCAATTGCTTTTCCACTGGGAAAAGGACGAAAAATCTTAGAACTTGACTCTCTCTTTTTTGATTAGAGAATGGCAAAAGACTTAGGTGAGGCTAGACACATCTCCTCAGTCTCATGGGACTTCTTTGCTCTTAATTCAAAATACCCTGCATGCCAGAGGGGCACATCTTGAGACACCAGTTCTTAGAGTCTTGATCATCTGATTTGGCCCCTATGACCAGCATGCATAAGTCCACTTCGAGCTTAAATATCCCGTACGAATGCACAGACGCTCATCATAAGCTCTGTGTTGCCTTTGGCCCTGCAAGAGCCCACACTCCTCAAAATGAAGGGAAAACAGTGTCACGGCTTTTAATCATATTTCCAGACTGGGCTAAGACCACCAGCTCAGCGGCACCACCTCAGGACTGCGCTGAGAAGTGTGCAACTGGGAATGTGAATGTGAAAGTTCTTCCATCCATAACACCCCTAATGTCATCAGAAAAGAGCAGTGTGGCCTTAGACTGAGTGTGTTCCAAGATGGTCAAAGATGCCTAATGAATCCTAGATATGGTGGAAATCAACGCCATTTCTCTCAATATCTGCCCAAATAACTGCCTTCATTGAAATGGCAAGGGTCTGAATGATGCTCCCTTCATCTGTGAACTTATGGAAGGTGAAGTCATGTTTACTGCAGACCAGCTGCTCACCTGCCCAATCTTACCCTGAATGTAGGCCAATGGTTTCTGTTTTAGAGATTTATTTATTTTTGCATATAAGAAGTGGGGGGTAAGCCAGAGTTGTGGGGGATGAGAGGCTTCACTGGAGACAGAATGGGGAGCAGAACAGGCAGAGCCACTGAGATACACTGCTGAGGGGAGCAAGGGGGAGACTGGAGAGGTCTGCTGAGCCATAAGGGTCCGCTCCCTGGCCAGGGATTGAACTCAGGCTGCAGTGGCTGCTGATAGCTTCATAGTGCTATGACTTAACCCCTTGCACCACCAGGGTGGCCCAGGCTGGTGTTTTTAAAAAGACCTGTGCAATAATATGGGAGGTGGGGGGAAGTAAACAACACTGAAGTTGGTGCTTCTTCTCAGGCAGTTAATGCAGAATTTCTGTGAGAGGCTGACATCACTTGAGTGATTACAATGTGCAGACAGGTTTGAGAACCTCACCCCTAGCTATCAAAACTCATGCTCCCATCCATAAGTGGGAGACAAAGACACTCGGGAAAATTCAGGGGTGCAACCACTTTTGTCCCTGAATGGAATTCCACAGAAAACTGGTCCCAAGCAGGGTCAGTTCTCCCTGGGAATGGGAACTGTTGGCTAGCGAAGCCCTCTTTGAGGTAGGGAGGCACTCTGCCTTTGCTCCACAATACCACAGCTAACGCAAAGTTATAAATACAGTCCCCTGCCTGTTCCATCTCCTACCCAGGAAAACATTGGTTCAGTTTGCTTCTTGACAAACAGCTTGGCTGCCTTTGCACTTGTGACTACCTCTTCTTGGTGTGCTCCCCTCTGTATATCACACTTCAGCCCACTCCTTCTTCTTTCAACTAACTTTTGCTCAATGTAATGAGTTTTTTTGTGATTATGAGAGATGACCACCAATGTGCTCTATAGCAACTATTAAAGCACATAGAATACTGTGTTATTCTACTTTTCATCAAGTTGAAGACACCATCAATTAGGAAGTACACTTATTTTACAGAACACTAAAGGACAAAAAAGCTGTCAATAAAATGGCAAGAATGGTTTCTTATAACTTAGAATTTTCATTTCATGCATATTGACAGAATACTTTCAGTACAATTTTGAGACATTTCAAAGAGTCAAGGTTTTGTTCACATTTCTTATTTAACCAACTAAGTCTCAATTATTCTTCATTTGAATTGCATGTCACCAGAAGTTAAGCAGCTTCTGTTCAAACTCTGAAGGAGTTTCTGTTACTAGAGTTTGACACCTGAATGATAGTCCTGTCTGATAAATGAATTGGTCACATCAACTCCTGTTGTTTTGAAAATTTTTCATCTTTTCAAAGGTATCAGGCAATTTTTTCTGCTTTCAGCTGATTGGTTTGGTATGTGATATCCATATAACTTAGATTTTTACTTTGCATATCTATAACTTAAAATGCAGGTCTCCATAAAATGCAGATTCTGATTTTGTAAGTCTGGGGTGAAACCTGAGCTCCTGCATTTCCCCCAAGTTCCCAGATAACACTATTCTTGGTCCAGAGATGTGCATGGTAGAGCAAGATGATAGCTGTCCTGTGCACATATGTCTCACACCTCACTCAACTTATTCCGCTTATATTTTACTTCCTTAGAACCCATCAAACATTTTATTAATTTACAAGAAAATAAGAGATGGGGCTCATCCCTCCAATGATATCTACCTCATTCATACCAAATAAACACCCCACCAAACTGTTTTTATCATTTCTGTACCAACAATAACTTTTCATTCTCATGCTGCATTCCAGTGCAATTTAAAAGCATTTAAATAATGGCCAGCTCAACTCAAGCAGTGTCAACAAGATACACATCAGAGAAAGGAAAACAGTAAGAACAACTGTGATCAAGTTTGCAGCCATGCAGCCAGAACTACTTGTGGCTGCCACTTAGCCAGCAACCTTTGTAAAATGACATCTGTTGGAACATGCACCTGATTTCTGAAATATAGAACTGCAAAAATAGAAAATACCCGCCTTAGCCTCAATGTATTTGTGGTTGTCTGTGTTTTTGCCACTTCCCCCAACTGTACTTTGTCCTTGACTGCAAGAACTAAGCAAGCCTCTGTCCTCAGCACAGAAGTCATTGTCAGACCCAGAGAAGTGTGTGAGGTGCTGCTAGGCAGTCCTAATAATCATCTGACAATGTCATTTGATTGAGCTGCAAGCCAGTGACTCACACTTATTTGTACACATATTTGGAATCTTCTCTGGCTATGCCTATCCAGTGTGTACTGTGAGTAAAGTGGGAACAAACAATGTGACTTGTGAGCTAATACTGGTGGTGGAGTAGATGGGAGTGGTATTTTTAAAAGGGCTCTTATATGATTCTTGGAGATGCAGGGGCTGTGATTTGCCGGACTAAGCTATGTTTCATTTCTCCCTATTTTTCTGGTTGATGGTCCAAATCAAATAGAAATTCAGTATATTTTATTCACTTGGAACTTCTAATTCATGAGCTTCTCTGAAGCAAGTATATGAGTCTCCCACCTCCAAAAGTAAATGAAAGAAAAATTTTAACATATTACAGAAGCATTTCATGAAACAGTTTGTTTATTAATGTGGAAGTTGGAAATATTAGCCTTAAATAAATACTGCTGAGGAAATCATGCAAAAATCTCACTAACTGTAGAAAATTTGCTTTTTATCATCTGATTTTTAACTCCCAAACCAAGATACATAACACCTATTCAAATAAGAAAAATCCTCCATCTAAAGCCATCTCATTGGAATTCAAATGGACATTTTATAGACCAAAAGCATTAGAACTGAAATGGAGTCCTTATATTTTCCAGCTGGAAAGGACCTTAACTAAACTCTGCAGATAAAAGTGTTGGGATCATTACAGCTCTTTTCATTCTTACAATTCTAATTTTCTTTAACATTTTTCATTCATATGAATATATAAGACTGTTCAAGCACTTGATTCACAATAACAAAACCTTTCTTTTTATATATGTTTAAATCATAATATTTTAAATTAAATAGTCCCTAATAGCAAAAGGAAGTGAAAAGATCACTACAGAAGACTGTGCCTATAAATAATGGAAGCTGTTAAAAATGCAACCAGAGACCCTTCTAGGACAATGTATAGTCACTAATCTTACTACTTGAATATTAAATGTAATATTAAATCTTCCAAGATCTGATAAATAAACACATCAAAAGAATATTCCATTTTTATATTTAGAAATTTTATATTTATTTGAGAATAATTTGCTTGTTCTAAGGGTGGGAGGAAATATGTTCATATTTTCAGCTTTTCTCTAAAACAAATTTACATTGTCTTATAATAATCATGTCTATTTTAAAGATAATCAAGGTTGTTTCTAAAAGAACACTTACTTTTAAATCAAATTCTTTATAGAACTGTGACTACTTGTGTCTAAAATCCTCCCAAGAAGTAGTTAAATCTAGCAATGATTTTTTTTATAACTTTTAACATTTCTGTATTTATTCTTACCCAGAGAGTTATTTATTGAGGGTGGGCTTCTTTCACAACTCTGTTCTATCATTCTAGCATATGCAAGGACATTGAGTGTCAATCCATGGCCTAACAAGTGTTGATGTGCCTTTGAAAGGTTCTAATTTATGACTCATGAAGCTTAGTTATTGAGATCAGAAGGTGCCTGGTTGTTTCCCTCTCTTTTCATGTATAAGCTATGTTAAGGAAAGTTATTTGGAAGTTCATGCAACTGTATTCCACAGGATGACTGACCCACACAATGAATGGCTTCAGATTTACAGAGACTTTGTCTATGACCATAGGTCCTGATCCTTTACAGGCATGTTAATTGGAGCAGACTGGCGGATCTGCATAATTTGCAGCCAAAAAAATGGAAACAAAGTGTTTTTCAATTCCTTTGCAGGATGGACAAGATGTCAGAAAATTACATTCCAAAAAAACTGAAGCTTTGGTGACCTCTTGTGGGCTCATTTATGAGCAGTCCATAATAAAACAGTTCCAGAAATGAACTGGGATTGAAACAGGGATTTTTGTTTGTTTGATTGATTGATTTTGTGAACCCAGTGCACTGATGTGCTTGCTGAGACCTAGTGGAATTTTTACAAACTGGAAATACCTATACAGTTAGCCCTTGAACAACACAGGAGGTAAGAGTTCAAAACCCTGCCCTACTGTGAATACATAGTCAATTAACATATTTTGTATATTATATGTACTGTGTCTGTGTGTAGTCTAACAATAAAGTAAGATGTAAGTAAACTAACATCATTAATATAAAGTAATGCAAAAAGCCTTCTTCAGCTTATTTATTTTTCATTTAAGTTCAAGTTTTGAGAAACTAAGGTTGGTAGCATAAGGTAGATGTGTAGTGCAGTTACAACTATGGGCCAAGCACTATGATAAAAGCATTGCGTACATAATTTATGGCAGATTGACATTAATTGATGTGCTACCCATTTCACCTTCTACCTTCCACTTGAATTTAACTTACATAATAACTTACATAATCACCCCTGTATCTCCAGCTGCTGCAACAGCACTGAGCACACAATAAATGCTCAATAAATATTTTTTGAATGACTGCTTGTACTTCTTCACAGCTAATCCATATTGAGGAATTTCTGGGTTATTTTGTCATTATATTGCAATAGTAGGTGACTTTACATGTTTAAGTCAGTAACAGTAGAGTCAATCTATCGAACTCTTAAAATATATTAGGCAACAATGAGGTGAATTAATTATACTGGTGACCCTACTTAACCTTTAAAAAAATAAAAGCTATTACTATATACCACAACATTATTATTGGTACAGTTTTAATAAACCAAACATTGGTAGATCTCTACTGTGCCCCAGAGCAAGTGGTGAACATCAAGATATAATAGGACATGGTCTTTCCTTCCAAGGAACTTATAAGTTAACAAGGAAGGTGAGATGTTCTTGTATAAGAGAGGCACAAGCAAAATGTTAACACGGCACAGAAAGTTGAGTCAGATTACATTGCTTGGGATTCCCCAACTCCCAATCTGGTAGTTATTTGTTCTTAGGAATGTTGCCTTGCTTGTAGTGTCGGTAAAGCAATATTAAAATAAGGATAATAATAGCATATTTTTCATAGAGCTTTTGTGAGAATTAAGTGACATAATTATATAATATGCTTAATGAAATAATAAACATATAGCAAGAACGCACTGAATTCCAGTTGTTAGTACTAACAGTTCCTACTAAAGGATTCCTTGATATAATTAACTAATATAAAATTTCTTTACATAAAGTTGAAAATATATGTGCTGGTATTACCTCTGGTAATTACAACCTTTTCTTATTTAAATAATTAATTTTATTCAACAAAGAGTAACCTTTATCTGAACTTCATAATATACGCCTCAACAAGAAAGAAAATTACTATTCATAAATTAACATAATTGAATAAAAAGTGATTATGTGGGAGTGAGCAACTTTCTCAACTAAATTCTCATCCCATCTGCCAAATTATGGGAAAAGCAGAACTTTTAGAAAAAATAGAGAATTATTAATGAAACTAAGAACCTTTGCTAATCTGTCCTCTTACCCCAAGAGTTTAGCTCACTAACCAGCAAAAATAACAATTGTATAATACCATTTACCACTTACTTCCTTCAGGTACTACTCACCACTATCTGCCTTTCTCCACAAGATAACTGGGCTTTGATTTACAAAACATTGTGTTTAACCATAAATACCTGGGTCAGAAAGTCTTGGGAAGCAAAATACTCTAGGAAATACATTGGGATAGCATCAGAATTATTTAAAACTTGGTTCATTTCTTAGTACTTAACTATTATTCTTCCCTGAAAGTTTCAGTCATGTAGGCTTTTATGGGCACAGCATCTGAAGCATAAAATAAAAATATTTGTTATTTCTGAGTCAAACATCATCACACAGATATGAAAAGCCATTAAGGAGATCTATTTCAGTGTTTTCCACTATTAAATATTTGAAAAACAAAACCCAAAAAGTCCTAATGTTCAAGCATATAATTAAAATTCAACATTAGAAGTCATTTAATGAAGTTTGAAAAAGTCTATCTAAAGAAGTTTGAAAGTGATACAATTGGCTTGGTTTGTATCCCGTAGAGCAAACACAGATGTCTCCTTATTTATCTTCATTAAGGTGAGGGTGGTAGAAAAAGTAAATACCAGTTACCATTGCTAAAAATCTAGAACACCATTTTAAATCTAAATAATCAAATTTGACTTCTGCCAGATGTTATTTGATGAAATGATTATATCAAAAAGAAATAAAACATGAGAATTTTATTGCACATAAGATCCCCATATTCTTTCAAAGTAAAAGAATATGAAAAACAAGCTTTTTGAAATGTCTTTTAGTGGCAAGACAATCTGAACTGGTCATTTCACAGAACAGCAGATGAATGTGTAACTTAAAAGTTTTCACATTCATATGATGTGGTTTTTAGAGAGAGTTTTCACTTCAGTTATTTATTCAAATATTATCATAATCCCAATGATAATGTTTTGTTTCATCATCCTATTTGAATCAGATGTAAGCACACAACTGTAGCATGTTTAATTTCAAAGGACAAAATCAATCTAGCTTTATTAGTTGGGCTTCTTATTCTGTATTTGAATTTATTTTTCCTGGAAAAGGAAAATAATTAAAGCAGCACCTGGTATGGTGCCATGAACATAATAGAGACTTAATAAATATTTATTACTGTTGAGGTTAGAAGGAACTCTGGTCTGCAAGAAAGCATAAACATTTGGTGTAACATCTGAATCTTAGACAATCTTTGAAAATGATTATTTTGCAGAAAGTCCAATCTGCTACATGAAGGATAGAATATTACTTATAAGTTTGATGAAGATGCATGGAAATCTAAAGAACTCTTTAAGAAAGCAGACTACCAGATGCTGAAAATTCTTGTTCTTCTGTATCTCATTGGCCTTGGTTGTGGATCCAGAAGGGAACCTTAACTATTAAACCTTAGGGGAGAAGGAAGTAAGCCAAGACTGCTAGGGGGAGGGCCACCCTGATGGATATAGCTATTGAACTTCCCCCCAATTTCAGCTTCTAAGCAGATACACCAAACTTCAGCCCAGTTCACCATAATGTTGATAGTCATCTTCTCAAATATGCGAGGTGGGAGCATGACACCAAAATGGTTTCGTGGGAAATGTTATTTTCCAATGGATGACAGTTTTATGTTTGGAATGAGAGGGGCTGTCAGGATTGTTAGAGGGCCTTAGCCAGTGGACTGCAGAGGAGAAAATGCTGGGATAGGATCCAGATTCCCCAGAGAATAAGGGCTGGCAAGACTAGTCAGCTTCCCAGGCCCAGACAATTTGGCTGGAATCCATTACTAGCACTGGATGAAGTGCAAACACAGAACAGAGGCAAGAGATTAGGTAGACAGTGGGGTTGGGGTCAGGACCAAGGAACTTAATATTGGTGGCCACATGGATGTTTACACAGACTCACTTAGTAGCAGGCTTAGGACAGTAGATGAATTCCAGACATTGTTTATGGAAGAAATGGAACTCCTGACATCCCGCCAAGCTTGAGGAACAACTTGATGGTGTTGTGTCTATAAATTGACATCATGTAGCATCTGCTTTTTTGGGCATGGCTATGCCAAAGCTAAAAGTTTGAGGAATTATTTTTTTTTATTTTGGAATAAATATAAAGTCCAAAACTATGTTAAAATTGACCACTGACCATTCTTTTATATACTACAATGTCAGAGCCACAAAGAGATCCTTGTCTCTCTGTTCATTGAAGTCTGCCATGTACAGCTAGCATTCAACAGTATCTGTCAAGTTAAAGAATGAATAAAGCAAATATTAAGACCTGAATAAATGACCTGACAGCTTCTGTGTGTACTCTAAAGGATATCTTTATCTCCTGTAGCCATGAGGCTGAAATTGCTGGAAACTAAACACAGAACCCAATTCAGGGACTAGCTGACTTGCAATACAACTTGAATTCCCTGCCTTGCAGGGAGCCTACTGTTAGAGGGAGGACATTGATTAGGAAGGGATAAGACTCCTCAAGTTGGAATAGGGATGTGTGGGAAGATTCTGATGCTGGAAACATTCAACCCCTACATTCTGGTAAGTTTTCTTTGCCAAGACCAATGAATGAGACCTCTCCACCAATGCCTGAGGTGATTAACTCTGCCTTGTCTGAGTAAACTTTAATGACCTTCTCTTAAGCACTTTTCTTGAATAGGACAAAGCTTTTTCTTTGTGGCATAAATCACTACCACTTCTTTTTTTGCTTCTAGATTTGTAACTAGACCCAAGTCTAGGGAGATCTCTAAAAGTAAGGTACAAAGTGTGAGTCACGAAAGATGTGCTACAGTAAAAACATGTTTTTCCTTTATTCACTTTTCCCTCAACCAGAAGATTAATGGTCTCTCTCTGGAAGTTACTATGTCTATATATCTTAAATTTCTCTTTTACCCTTTTTAGTAGTTGATACATTTTTTTAAGCTCACAATTACTTTCTCTATTTAAATTAGTGGTGTGGTAATTTTTGTCCCCTGTCAGAACCTTGACACTGTAATAGTCGATAAAATAATCTTTAAAAGTTCAACACATACACTGCCTTCCTCATTGTCTTAATCTCTTCTGCTGCGATGATTTCATTTTCCATTTTTTTCCTGTTTATCTCTGGCCTCTCAAATTCTGCAGCATTTAAAGAAGTGTTTTGAATTCCTTAGTTACATATTTGTCAAAATAAAGTAATGAATGAAAAGCTGGTTGAGCACTCTATGGAAGGTGTAAAGTTGCCAATATCTTAGACAGTGAAGTGACAAGAGATACTATGTGTATTTGATAAAAGAGTAAATATATTAAGTTTACAAAAAGAATTAAATATAGTAATAATTACATTTGTGTAGCGCTTTAAATATATTTTATATACACGATGGAATATTACAGTTATAAAATAAAGATAAAAATGGCATTTGGGACAAAGTGGATGGAATTCAAAGTGATTATGTTATGTGAATAAGTTAAAAAGTAAAAGACAGATATTGGTTGGTTTCATTCATCTGTGGAATATAAATAATAAGAACAACACTGTGGGAAGGAAGGGGTAAACCAGGGATTTGTCATTTTCCCTTAATAGTCTTTCTGTTCTAGTAATGCCTCACTTTAATAATAATTCATTGTAAACATTTTAAAAGACATAAAATTATAATAAATTATTTCAGGCAAGGAGAGTATAAATGGAGTGATGAAAGTTAAATTATTTAAGAAAATTATGCGTGTTTTTATTTTGCAAACTAATTATGCAAAGATGATCTTGACTGTGAAAACAATTATGATGGAACCATCTGACCAAAGTCCCTCAGTGCAACTTTTATAAATTCAAACTAGTAGATTAGACTTTGTAAATTAAATGACTTTCATAGCAAATAGGTGTATAAGATGTAATAATGAGGCCTTACCTGCCTATTTTTTTACATTATGTTTTTAATACATTAATTTTATATATTAGTGAAAAACTATATGCTTCATCTAATCATTTTCTTCTTTGGTCCAAATAATTTTTATTTTTAATTATTTTCTTCTTTTTAATTTTCTTACATCATTGTTCATTTTTGTACAATATTTCATGGGATCTTTTAGGTACAGATCAGGATATGGCATATTGATATGCTGCCATCTAGTGTGCTCATTGCTTTATAAACCAAGGTTGACTTTATTCTTCTTTTTTTCAGTACTCTATCTTTAGTCTCTGCAGCAATTTCTGATTTCTGTTTTTCAGGGTAACTTCTGAGACCTAAGTCGAACCTTTTCCTAATCAAATAGTATTCATGAATAAACAACAACTCTTTGTACAGCTTTGTGGGGAATTCACTGAATTCTGATCTGGCTCATTATCTTAGCATTTCATTGCAGAGGGAGTTTATAAAAAGATTCACTTATTTCAGTGTCATCTGCTAAACTTGAATAACAATCATTATTGTAAGGCAGATATTATTAACTCGTAAAATTCTCTGAAATGTGTATTTAGAGTTGAGAGAAAATAAGCTAGAGATACTCTAGAAACAATATTTTGCAAATCAGCTAGAATTGTTGACTAAATTGCATTGTTGTGCTTATTACATCCAAACTGAGGTGATGGTGCACTGTTGATATGGTGATGGGGAATACATGGGGATTACAATTGATGTCAAATATATATAAATAAAAATGTTAATATAAAAAAATAAACAATAGCACAATTAGCATAAAAAAAGAGAAGGTCACATCTTTAAACAAAGGAGTGCTTTGATCTAAAAAAAAAAAAATAAAGAAAATCTGAAGGGTCCAAAGAGAAGAGAGAACTGAAACAGGAGTGTTGAGCCAGGACTGAAAGTATTCTTACACTAGTGGCCTTTTGCTGAAACCTCAATGTAGTCCTAGAATTTCACTGCCTTCTAAAACAGGCTTTGAGGCCTCATTCAGTATGAGAACTAAGATCTTTATATAAAAATGTGATCCTAAAAAAATTATGACAACAAAGGGAGACAAGGAGACTTGAATGTCTGTACTAAAGTTTGGATTAAGAAAAATATTTTCCCTCTGGTTATAAACAAAGTCTCTCTTACAAGGAATTTGGATTCAAATCTATACTAACATGATAGATTGAATATGTAGTGTAAGAAAAGGAGACAGGTCAGAAATTACTGCAAAGTGTTTGGGATTTGGCTTGAATTAAAGGAAAAATGAATTGCCATTATATAAAATGGAGAAATTTCAAGTGGTTGTCTGAGGAAGTAGAAGATTAGGAGTTCAGTGTGAAAGAAGATAAGTTTGAAGTGCCTATTAGTAGTCTAAGTAGAGCTATCTAGTATCCAGTTGCATATATAAATCTAAGTTTTGGAGAGAAGAATGGGCTGAGGCGATACCTTTGGGAATAATCTGTACAACTACTAAAGTATAGAAACTGGAATTACCAACTAAGTAAGTATAGAGATGTATAGAGAAGAGATCCACGAAGTTAGCCCTGGGGTATTCTGTTATCAAGAAGTCAAAGACATAAACAATTACTAACAGCAGTGAACCAGAAGGAGGGAAAGTAAGAAAATGGACAATAAGCAGTTGTAAAATATGAGCAGTTATGCATTCAAAATAACTCCAAAAATATATTAATGAAGAATAAACTTAACAATAATATGAGCGACTTAATGAAAGCTCTTAATTAAAAATTTTAATTAAGTATCATAGAAATTTAATAGTATCATAGAAATTTAATAGTATCATAGAAATGCAAGAAAAGTGACAATGAGTTTTGGGGTGTGTCTGGGTTTATTTTGTTTGGAATTCCTTGACCTTCCTAGATCTGGATGCCTTCACCTGTTTGGGGAAATTCTCAACAATTAGTTTTTCAAGTTGAATTTCTGTTCCATTCTCTTCTTCTAGAACCACTATGATGCAATATTGCTCTTGATGCTGTCCTCTAAAGATATTATATTGCCTTCATCTTTGTTAATTCTCTATGTTTTTTGTTGGTCTTTCTGGACACTTTTCTCTAGCCTATCTTCTAGAAATATTACTGATATTTTTCTTAGCTTCACTGAACCTACTGTTGAACCCTTTATTATATTTTTTAGTTCGGTCATTGTATTCATTATATTGTTTAAAAACCAAGAGCTGGATGCTATGTGCTTATTACTTTTAAGGTATCATTACTCCTAAAATTTTGTAGCAGTTAGGGAAGATGGAAAGATAGACAAGAAAGATATACAGACAGAGGTTTTTCTATATTTCTCTCTGCATTTACATATATATTGAAAACTGTGAGTTCTCAATAACATATGAACTTCCAATTCAGTATCACCATAAGCATTATCCTGGAATTCCTCCTTTCCCATTTGTAATTCCCTTCTCTGTTAGGATGAAACATAATCCACAGCTTCTGGAAGGATCGCTATGTATTTCATCTGTTGAAATTGCCAACAACTGTTCATGAAAACCAACTACTTGGTAGATACTGCAATAGATGCTGGGGCTGTAAAATTAAAATCAAAGCAAATGACTAAAATGTAATCTATAGAAAATTTCCAAAGCATAAAAAGGCATACTAGGAATTTTTTTAAGGAGTTAGTGAAACTGGTTACAACTCAAGGATAGACAACATTTTGGAATGAGAATACAAGAGTCAGACTTTATAAGGGAAGGATTTGGGGGCCAGGGGAGAGAACAAGATGTGCAAGAACTGAAGCATGTAGTTATGAATCATTTTGCATGGTGCATGTAAATCAATATAGGTGAAGCATAAAACTGAAAAGGCAATAAAAGAACAGTCAGGGAGATGGTATGCTGTATTCTAGACAAAGTAATTAGATTCTCTCCTACAGATCATCTTTGAAGAAGTTTCAGGATGAGAGTGGCCTTTTCAGATACATACTTTTAGTGAGATTATTCTGGTACCAGTGTGAAGAAAGGAATTGTACTGTCACAATAAACCCAGCGAGAAGAGACAAAGACTGGCACTAAACATCGGAAGTTAGGCTGGATGGGATATAAACACTGGCTGTTAAAAAGACAGTATGACCCAATCCTACAAGGATCTAACTACAACACTGAGACAATGGAAGTGGCTTACATCAAGATAGAAATCCAGAACGGGAAGTAAGTTTTGAGTGCAATTATGAATAGTTATGTTTGGGACTCAATTAGGTCGGTAAATTTCACTGCCTTTTCGTAGGTTTTGGAGACACATTTTAAAGTGTGGTGATGCCAATGGGAATTGAAAAGCTATGCAACAAAATATGCAAAACACTTTCACGGTACAAACGAGGCAACAGGTTCTAGGGCCTGACTACAACCGCGTTAAACTCAGGATTTGATGAGTAATCCGCTAGTATTTTTCCATCCCCGCTGACTCCGAGTCAAAGATGGCGCCTGTGGCAGAAATGAACAAGGGGCGGGGTAGGGGATGAGGATAGAGAAAAGACAGCGATTGCTTGTGTGTTGTTATGCTTTAAACACAGAGATGACTCGGCGACGGACGAAATGTGGATAATTCTTGCCTTAAGATTGGGTCTCTAGTACAGCTCTTCAGGGGCCGTGTTTAAAAGATGTTTCATTTTGTGGGCACGGGATGGTTTGGGGGCCGGCGAATCTGTTTCTTTGCTTCATTCAGGTTTCTTAGCCTCGGCGGGTTCCAGGACAGCCTCCTCGCCTGGCTTTATCCCTCCAGTTTTTCCCAGCGCTGGCCGCCGCTGTGAGGAACAAGACGCTTCTTTCGCGGGTGACCGCAGGGGAGCGTGGCTCACGCTTCGAGGATTACCTGTCCATTCCCGGGGTCCCTTCCCACCCGCTGAGATCACCGTCGGCCTCGCGCTTTCCGCGCGGGCTCGGGGCCGGGCGCGCAGCCCGGAGCGCGTGCTCGGCCTGAGAACCCGCGGCGGGAGCGCGCTCAGCCTCGGCGGGAGCGCGCTCAGCCTCCGCGGGCGCCGCGAAGCCGCCCCTCCCTGCCCAGGCGTAGGCGGGAGGGGCGGAGCCGCGCGGAGGCGCCGGGTCTCGGCTGCGGTCCAAGTCCGGTGCGCGGCCGCCTCGGTTGTCATGGGAACCACGGCGTAGGCAGGCGCTGACGTCAGCGGCGGCGCGCTGCCTGCACTGCAGCACTCGGCCCTCTCTAGTAGCCCGGGTTAGCAGCTGGGTACTGGCCTGGCCCCTCGGCCGCCTCCATCCCTGCCCGGCGGGATTAGCCAGGGGAGCCGCTTCGACCATCCCGGTGCCGGCCGCGGCGGGAAGGGCTGTCGGCTGCTCTGCGCTCTTCTCTCCGTGAGTTGTGTGCAGGCGCACTGGAGGCGGGAGCCTGGGCTGTGGCGCTCGGCCTGCCCTGATCCTGGGGGGGGGGGGGGGGGGGGGGGGGG
>JAGFMF010011861.1:5492396-5504314 GCA_019455555.1 Galemys pyrenaicus
GGCAGCCGGGGGGCTCTCGGGTCGAGGGAGTGGGGACCCCACTGCGCCGCCGCCCGCTCGCCAGCCAAATTCCGCGGAGGGGAGGGATGTGTTTTTTGAGCTGTGCCCTTAAGTACTTTCCCGCTCCTCGCTGGGGCTCCTTGTCTCCAGTGCTTGTCTTGGTGTCCAAAAAAGTGAAGGCAATCGTTGCCGTCCCTGCACGAGATTCTGCTTTAAACTCTTTTTGCGTACTAAGTGCTTTTAATTCCTTTTAGGCTGTCAACCTGGTGCTGAATCTTGAACCTGTGAAATGCCTTCTTGATTACATTCGAGAAAAGGTGATCGATGTGTTACACTTATAAGAAAAGAACAGTTACATTAGTAGGGTCGTTTCCATATGTGTAAAAACAGAAGAAAACATGCCAAATGGAATCCTTACCACATGGTTGTGTGCATTTCAGCATTACTGTGAAAACATTTACTGATGAGTTTGGCCTTTCCTTTTTTGAGGCAAGGATGCTAACAAGTTTGTCACCTGTTGCATTAACGATTGCTGTTACTTCTTGGCCTTTCAGAAAGAAGATTGCTTAAGTGAACTTAGGAAAATTATTAAAAACAACATTTGAAAGCAATTTACCCGAAGCCTTTTAAAAGCATATTTAGACTATTGTTTATTTAGACCCTTGTTTATTTAGTGGTTGAATTATGTATGCAGGGTTTTTGTTTCCCTTTCTTCCTGCTGTAAAATTTGGCTAAGGAGTGAATTGTCAAAGCCTCTGCTTTCTCTTCCTTTGGCCTTTAGGCTTGTATGGACTGCTATTAAAGGGGTCAGAGAAAAAGTAGAATGAGGTGAAGGTAATGCAGTTAATTTTCCTCTTAGCTGCTCCTGTGAAAGGGTTTGTGAAGGAGAATCTTTAAAATAATGGATATAAGGGGCAGCGTTGTAATTTTAAGTCTAATTTTATTTTTTGCTAATGATAATACTCATCAAATATTATTCATTTGTTGATATATTTGTTGTAGTACTCTTTAACATCTATACATGCTTATTTCTGTAATGTATTTGCTGTGTTATTGTGAAATGATATTAGCACATGTTAAACTACTTACTATTAAAGTAATAAAATTGTACATTAATTATTATACTTTAAATTTCTAAAAGTAATTACTAAATGTGAATGCACAGTTTACTTAGGCATATACTTTTTTTAAAAAAAAGATTTATTTACTTATGCATATAAGAACTGAGGTACAGGTCATAGGTGTGTGTGTGGGGGGTTAGAGGACTCACTAGAAAGAGAGTGGAGAACAGAACAAGCAAACTGACTGAAATACAATGCTGAGGGGAGCAGCGGGCAAGGTAGGAGAGGTCTGCTGTGCTATGTGGGTCACCTCCCTGTTTAGAGACTGACCTCATGCTGCATTGGCTCAGGATGCTTCATAGTAAGGTGCTTAACTCCTTGTGCCACCAAGGAGGCCCCTAGGCATGTACTTTTAATATTATAATAATTGACAGAGGTAACTTACTGAACATCTACAATGTGTCAGACACTGTAGCTTTCACTTTGCTTGTCAATGTTTCCTTTTCCTTCCATTGAATAAATGTCATTTCAATTTCCCAAGCAAAAACAAACCTTAGTGATATTAGTTTGCAGAAGGCCAACTCAGAAAGTGGCAAAAACAAGAGTTCTTTTGACTCTAGAAACGATGTTACAGATGCCTCCTCCCCTTTTAAAATGGTAGTACATAGATGAAGACAGCACAGGCCTTTCAGAACTAATAACTTGGTGGGGGAGGTGGGAGAAGTTGAAGAGAGACCTATAGAGCAGTTTACCAGGACAAGAATCCAGGTCTGAGGTACAGTGAGGTATAAGATCAAGATGCTGTGGGATTCCACAGAGGAGAAATTTTTTACTGCCCCTCAATATTACCCTGCTCACAAGAGAAGGTATCATTTGCACTAAATGCCAAAGTTTAACTAGGAATTTGTAAGAGCAGCAAGGAAGGAAGGACCCTTTCCAGGACAAAAGTGTGTTTAATGTTATAAACACAGGGAAAAAGTTTGGCACATTGAGGGCCTGCAGGTAATGTCACATGACTGGAGTACAGAATGAGTGTGAAAGTGTGGCTGGAGAGGGGACATAAAAAAAGCAAGGAGTCACTTCATAAATTGTTTTGGGCCCTAATGGTAAGGACTTCATTATTTTTTTTTTAGTGACTGATGGAAGAATTTTAAACAGAGAAGTGGTTCCTTCCCATTTGTGTTTTAGAAAGTTATTCTGGTTGCTGTGTAGGGGATGATTCATTTTGAGAACGGTGGCGTGATAGAGGTATGGAAACAGTCTTCAAACAAACCTCAGAATCCTTGCATAGTCTTTTTGTCTCTCAAAGCTACTACCTTATGTTACTGCCTTTGTGGGTGGGGTGGAGGTAGACAGATGGCAGAACTGAAGTGTTAGCTAGGAGTTTCTTCTATAGATTTCATTGTTCCCCCTGCGGCTATCAGCTACTGTCCTCTGTGAATAGCTTTGCACAGTGACTTCCTGATTGTAGATAATGTGAAAAAACAAAATAAAACAAAAAACAAACCAACACTTGAAGCAATTCTTGTATCATACAGAATAGACCATTTATTTCTTAAAACGCTTTCCCTTTTGATTGTCTTGATGCTTTTCTCTCATAGCTTTTCACCTGTCTCTTTGATTCTTTTTATTTTGTGGGCCAGAATACCCTGGACATTTAAAAAAAAAATCTAGCTATCATACACACACACACACCCTCCATATATGTATGTATACACACACGCATATACTAAATCTTAAGCCTAGCTTTCCCCGCTGGATTACTATATTCTCTTGCCTATCAAGTGAAACTGATTATAATATATACGTATATTTTCATATAGTAACAATGGTCATTATTTTTGAAAAGCTTGCCATGCTCCAGGCATTGTACTGAGAGTTTTGCGTATTATTTAATCTTTACAAAAACCCTATCAGTTTTACTTTTTTACTCTTTTTCAAAAAGGATTAGGAAACTGAGGTCCACAAAGATTAATCACTGGCAGGTAGAACTGGGATTTGAATACAAGGATCTGACAGTGAAGCTAATGCTTGTAGGCACTTAGCACCCCTCATAAATATACCAGTGAAGCATATCCCACTAAGCTTTCCCACTGGCCCCATAAGACATTATTATAATCAGAGTTAGTGGTTATTGGTTCTTGTTCTAAAGAACTCTTCTGTGGCACTTAAAAATCATTTGACCCTTAGTGTATGCTTTTGGGAAAGTTAATCCTGAGATGGAGTTACTTAAAAGTGTGTTGGAACATTAATTATTTACCTGATATGTTTTTAAAAATATATTGATATACCAAGTTGTATTTATTTCCTTTCCAAAAAATTTGTTTCAAATATATATTATATTCAAATATGTTCTGATGTGCTCCACCTTATTTTTTATCTAAACTGGTTCACATGTATTCAAGTCACTTGCATAAGATTGGATTAAGGGATCTTTATTAATATAAACATGATGTAATGGACAAGGATAAATTCTTGCATGAAGAATACTTTATTATTTCTATTTGGCAGTTACCAATTATAAATTAATTCTCTTTGTTTTGGCAGGATCCTGATTGAGTCATTGCTTTACAGTATAACTTAATGTTCTTCATAAAGCTAAGCTATGCCCACTGGTAAGACTTTCGTGAAATTTTTTCACATGATGTATTTTTTATTTAAAGTCTGGATTATTTTAATGGGCTCTTGAACCAATTAATGAAGATAATAGATATCACTGACAAAACATTACATCTAGAGATATTTAATAATTTAACAATTTGGTATTCAACTTTCTATTGAATGTTGGTGATTATTAGTATGTATTCAGTTGATAGCAGTTTGGTAAATAATAATTGCAGCATATGCTTAGTTTGTACTCTGTCATCAAAATGGATGCTTTATTCTAGAGTAAGTGTCAGAAACTTCTTCCTAAAGGACAAACTTTAGTTAGTAGTTTAGATTTGGTCTTGTTATGACTACTAAATTCTGCCATGGACGCATGAAGGCAGCCATAACAAAGCCAAAGTTTTTCTTTGAATAAAACTTTCAGTAAAACAGGTGACTGGCTTGCAGTTTGTCAGTATCTGCTCTGGGGCATTCAGTTAGTCAGCATTTATATATTTAAATGTTTACTGAGGACTTAATCAGTGCTAGAACCTTATGATAGTTGATAGTTATGAACTATATAGAAGAAACAGTTTACTGAACATTCATAACTGAGTAACCAAGTATTGGCATTTTTTATGCAAGATGATCTTTGACATAAAACTATTGTAGTTTTACAAATAATGAAGATCAAATTTAGAGATGTAAATAACTCAAGACCACATAATTAACATGGTTGATGTTAATACATCATAAATAAAAAGTTTTCTTAGCAGAGGACATTTTTTAAGAAAGGAGACCAAAAGGTAAGAGAGGTAAGGTGGTGTGTCACTAAATTTGAAAGCGAAATTTTTAAACCAGATTGGTGAGTTTTGAAATGCAGATCGGAAACTCAGGCAAGTGTTTATAGGATTGTTAATAATGCAGATGTGTGTCATAATAGAGTTGTATAGAAAATGACTTGAGTCTTTATCATTTGTAGTTGAGAGTGAAGCCAAACTAAAAACCAAAGTTCGCTTTGAAGAATTACTTAAGACCCACGATGACCTCATACATGAAAGAAAAAAGCCGAAGAAAAAAATTGTCAAAGCTGGAGAAAAAATATCAGTGAGTAATTGATAATTTATAACGGTGACATAAAATTGTCTGCATTAAATTATAGCTTTCATACTAAAACTCTGTGGAACCTTGCATATTAAGATCAGTAAATTTATGTCATAGTCTATAAAACTAACATTAGTCGACATCACTTTTGAAATGTTGAGTTCAGTCTTGAGTCCTGCCCTAGAAGAATAACAAACTGGTGAGAGTGTCTACAGTTAATGGCAAACTCAAAACTGATTTTATTATATATATTTTTTTAAAAAATTCAAGATTGTTAGCCCAGAATTGAATTAAGAATTTAGGAAGTAATATCTTACTCCAGATACTCAGTTGCTCTGTTAATGATTTGTCAGATATTTCTTAATCAGAGTGTAGATCATTCTGCCAAAGGAAAATAGCACTTCAGATGTGAACAACTAATTCACTACTTAGTTTACTCGTTTAATCTGAACATTTACTGTCAGAGATTGCTAATGTAGTGCTGGGAGAATGAAGTAGGGCACTGTTCACTGGATGCTCTAGAATCACTGTTTTCAAATGAGAAATGTGATAATCTCCCCAGTGTGACATAATTGGTGTGCTTTTTATATCCGAACTATGCTTAGCTGAAACTATCACTGTGTTATTTTTTTTCCTAGCTTGACAGTGTGAGAAGCAATCTTCAGAATATTAGAGACATTGAAAGTGATGATGTAAGTCCTACTAACACTAATAATCCAAAGAACATGGAAGTCACTAAAAAGAAAGCAAGGAATCTACAGTCAACAACTGAAAATCCAGATGATGGTGATAGTGTAGAGGAAGACAAGCAGGAAATGGCAGACAGAAAGGTTATTAAAACAGCGCTCCAGGTGACTTCACAGGAGATGGACCTAAAAACCCCCGAGAAGAAGGTGGGTTCCCTGCATCAGAAAGCACAAGCAAAGGTACCGACAAGGGATGTTTATCAGAAAATTGAGAAGACAAATGAAGAAAGAGAAAATCAAAATTTAGATGAAGAAGAAGAACTAATGCAAGAAATGGCAAAGGAGATTAAGAAGAAAATAAGGAAGAAACTCAAAGAGCAGTTGACTTTCTTACCTTCAGATACTTCATTGCATGATGACAAATTGAGCAGTGAAAAAAAGAAAAAGAAAAAAAAGAAAGTTCCAGTCCTATCTAAAGTTGAAACAAGGTACTTCAAATTGATAAATATGCAGGGTCCTCTTAAAGAAACATTTATTTTCAGCTTTTGAGTGATACTGGTAGCTTGACAGAAAATTTTTTGCCTTTTGTTTGTTCACATGGCCAGTACAACAACAGCTAATTTTTATGTAGAAACTTACTGTATGTTAAGCACTGTAGGAGTGTTGTGTTAACTCATTTAATGCTTATGATAACTCTTTAAGGAAGAGTAATTTATCTTATATTGCAGATGAGGAAACACAGGGATTTACATTACAGAATGGGTAGGAAGCTGAGCCAAAACCGTGGCTGACTTTCTACCCTTAACTACTCACTTACATCTGCTTTTTGAATAATAGAAATTTGATTTAATTATATCCCCTTTTTTTGAGTCACAAATGCCTTTTTTTGATATCTAAATATAATTTTTTCCCTATTAGACAAATATATTTGCCTATTGTAGACCATATAGACACAAAGGAGAAAATAACAATCTACTAATCCATAGTCAGTAATTTTGTATTCTTCTAGTCTTTTTTTTCTATATGTTGCTTATACATATATGCTTGCATATAAAAGATGAACTTTGGTTATTATATTTAATGTCTTTCCTGGGGAAATAGGAATGTCTTTTAGCTACCATAATTAGCTTTTTCTGCATTCCACATTTAGATAAACAACTTGAGACAATGAACATTTTGTATTTGATATTCCCAGTTCAGGGATAATTTTATCTAATATCCCCATCTGAAAATAATTCCCTTCTTATCAAAAGCTAGACAACTCATGGTAATAATAGAGAGGCCAAATAGAGTTGCTGTAGGGATGTGTTAGTTTATTTTTTAGGTATCTCTTGCTGCACTTAAAAATTATCACTGAACTTAGCAGCCTAGAACTACACACACTTCCTGTTCAGTTTCTGTGGATTATGAATCTGATTGTGGTTTAACTGGGTGCCTCTGACTCAGGATCTCTCATAGGCGTCAATCAGGATGTCACATGACCTTGTTGGGGATAGTGGGGTGGGGATTTGCCAAATAATGAAGCTTTGGAAGGCTTGGCAGATCCACTTTTACACACATTCATGGCTTTTGGCATGTCTGACTAGTTGTTGCCCAGACACATCAGTTCTTTGCCACATGGACTGGTTCATGTGGACCACTCGTAACCTGGCTGTTGACTTCTGCAGAGTGAGGGCTCCAAGGGAGAGCAAGACCAAAGTCAGTGTCCTTTTACAACCCAAAGTTAGAAGTGGCATTCATTACTTTTGTCCCATTCTGTCTTTGAGAAATTAATCACTAGGTACAGTCTACAGTTAAGGGGAAGGCTAACAGGAAGATATAAATGTCACTGGAGGCCACACAGTTCTATAAATCCTCTTTCTTGTAATAGTTGCTTATGTGTATATATGAACTAGTAAGTTAGATCCACTATTAAATAATGTTAGTTCGTGAATTTTAACCAAAACTGTGTGTCTTGTATGACAGTGGCATGCAAAATATTAGTATTTGGTAATGTAATAAAATGTCATGGGTTTCTGAAATTACTAATTTGAAATATTTCTCTAATCATATTTTCCAACCTCTTTGTGTATATGACTAATTATATTAGAAGTCAATTTTATTATTTAAACAGATTGATAAATCATAAATAAACAGGGACTATACAACTCAGTATATTTCTGGACTGCTACCACTTATTTATCAATTCTTGTGATATAGATTTTCATTTTCTTAATTAAAGCAATTTTCTTAAAGAAATCTTTATGAAGGTGTAGCGATATAGCACATTGGAAAACATAAAAAATTCATTTTTACCTATAAATCAAAAATTGAATATCTGAAAACATCTTTTTTTGTTTCTAAACAAATTATTTAGAAATCATTTACTTGAAAGTAGAGTGAGGATGCTTTGATCATTATTATCTAAAAACAAACTCACTGTTTATAAATTACAATTTTATTTTTTGCTGACATTTTGCTCAGTTTAATTTGGTTCATAAGGTATGTATATATAACTTATCAACATGTATAAAAAATGTCCATAATATTAAGTTTGACAGGTAACAATTTGACAGGTAATATAAGAAAATAAATACATTTTTTAGAAGGAGATAATACTTATTTTAGGGTGATCTTTTATTTACTATTTCCTTTGCTTTATCATGAATAATAATAATTTATTTGTGCTGGTTTGTACTTGATGGTTATATTTTCAGTACATTGACCAAGTCTGATGACACAGTTGAAAATGATCAAAAGGAGGAACCTGCACCTGGAATAGTTACTTCTGATTCTCATCAAGATGATGAAATAAATTCAGTGTCACAAAACATAGAAGATAGCATGAGAGAAGACACAAAATCCAAACCCCCCAAGAAGAAAAAGAAGCCCAAAGCAGGTTTGTTATCCAAATTAAATGAAAATATGTGTGTTGGTAGTAAAAAAATTGATTCTAGGACTTTTCATACTTAAAGAACCTAACTGAAAAAATCCAATATAGAATATTTGCTATTCTTGAATTCACCTGGATTAAAATACTCATTTATTTGTAACTCTGGGTCTCTGTGATGAGTTAGTATTATTTATCTCTAATTTTTGACTGATTTTAATTTAGCTCTAGAATGATGTTTTCTTTATTGTTGATATTGTAACATAGACTATTTCTTCTTTATACAATTGTTTAGAGCCCCCTAAACAATTAATAACTAATTCATAGTTATTGAAGCTATCAATGGTCAACAGCCAATAAACATTTCAGAAGTTAAGCCTGTATCCCTGTATCCATCATGGAAGCTAACTAAGCTTCTTTCCTTTCTCCAATTTTTTTTTTTTAACCTGCTTGTTTTCACTCTATCTCTACACACTTTTCTATTATTTTCCTTAATAACCTTGTAATGTATTATCTTTCACTTTTCTCTGTCATTAGATTTAACTTGTTGATAGTTCATTTGGGATTTTTATATCTGTAGTGAGAAAGTGATTATTACTTTAACCTTCTTGAAATACCCAGTTTTCGAAAAGTGACTTTAAGTGTAAATTAACTATGCCTTATAGGGCTTCATGTTTACCAGATTTATTTCAGGCCACTACCCCTGGTCTTTGCTGGGGAAATAAATATTCTTCACCCCATTTAATACATTAAAATGTATTTTTTATGTATGCTTTTTTTTTCCTGGCTTTTTCTTCCCCCTTTTACGTTCCTTTATTAATCAAAATAGATAATCATGGGTTGTAAAGGTTAGTTATGTATATATTCAGCATAAACTGTTAAATATCTTGTTATGGGAACAATTAATAATTATTATTACCTGTTATAATTGTAACAGCTTTTCTTATATGTTTGTAGTTTCGGATGATAATGAAGACACTGATGGTGATGGTGTTCATGAAGTCACAAGCCGAGACAGTCCAGTTTATCCCAAAGGTTTGCTTGATGATGACCTTGTCCTGGGAGTTTACATTCACCGAACTGATCGACTTAAGTCCGATTTTTTGATTTCTCACCCAATGGTAAAAATTCATGTGGTCGATGAAAATACTGGTCAATATGTCAAGAAAGATGATAGGTAATGTTTTTTTTTTTTTAAAAGATTTATTTATTTATGAATACAAACACTGGGGTACAGGCCAGAGGTGGGGGAGTGGGTGAGAGAATCCATCAGACAGAGTGGGGAACAGCACAAGCAGATCAGCCGAAACACACTGCCAGGGGGGCAGAGGGCCAGGCAGGAGAGGTCTGCCTTTGCCATGTGGTTCCCCTCCCGGCGGCGGCAGGGAGCGAACTCGTGCTGCAGTGGCTATGGTTTGCTTCATAGTGTGTTGCTTAACTCACTGCGCCACCAGGGAGGGCCCCAATAGGTAATGTTTTAAGTTGAAATTAAAACTGTCTACAAAAGTCATTTTTTGCCATTGAAAGTTACAGGGAATACACCTATGGACATGTATTAGAAAATAGTCTATTATTTGTGTGTGTTCATCAAACATTGATATTGATCAGTATGATTTGTATTAGAAATGGAAAATATCTGTTAATTCACGGAATCAAGAAAGTGGAGGAAAGTTGAGGAAGCAAGTTAAATGACCAACTTATGGCATTTAACTTGCATTGTAAATTATCTTATTTTGCTCTTTTGTCTGTTTTCATATTTTTCTTATGAAATTAATTTACCTGGGCTCCAGATGCGGTAAATGAATCCTGAATTTAATTTTTTCCTAGTACTATTCTGTAGCTAACAAGTTTGAAGGTCCAAATAAAAAAGTACAAAAATATAGATTGTAATGCTAAAATTAATATACGTGTGTGTATATATACACACACAAACATATTTACTTGAAAATATAGATGAATAATCATGATGATTATCAAAAAGGTCATTGAATCACGCAGTTTTCTGAGGGCATGCAGAGAAAATGCGATACATCTTAAAGATTTTGCAATCCTGTTACACTTTTTCTCATTTTTTGATCATACTATTTTATCACAAACTCTTTTATGATTCTGAAGGAGTTACTTTATTCAAGCTTTGTATGCTGAAGGTATGATCTTACTTTATATTTTTGTGCTAAAATAATTTTGTGACACCACCGAAATATAATGCAAGGTGATAGTAAGGTATTACCACTTCTATGTTTCCTAAAATTCATAATTTTCTAGATGGACAATCAGAATAATTTTTCTTTTGTATCATGACTATTCATTATTTATCTTAAGCTATTTTTGTTTTTTCTCATTTCAAAATTATATTAAAGAGTTGTCTTAAAGGAAATAATTGTTTTTGAACAGTGAACGGCCTGTTTCATCTTACTATGAAAAAGAGGGTGTGAATTACATTCTTCCTATTATGACCCAGCCTTATGATTTTAAACAGTTAAAGTCAAGACTTCCGGAGTGGGAAGAACAAATTATATTTAATGAAAACTTTTCCTACTTGCTCCGTGATGTTGATGAGAGCCCTAAAGTCATCCTCTTCTTTGAGGTATGGATTAAATAGAGCAGTTTAAAGTAAATTCTAATTGATAAATTTTATGTAAACCCAAATGTTTTTAATAGTTTAATAATACAGCAATACAATAATATGACAAATTAGGGTGATAATTTAATCTCTGATTTAGTGTTGGTAATATGATAGTGGAAATACAAGTAAGGGATACAGGTAATACTTGCTGAGTATTTACTTGTGTATTTAGATGTTCTATTTACTCTATATTATTTAATACTACTTGGATATAAAAAGGTAACAATACATAGATTAAATGACTAAAACAATGTAATGCAATAGATAACCAAATGAAATAGAACTTAGATATGAAGGGTTAGTGGAGGGTCAGAGGCAGTTAGGGAAGATTTCTATGGAGCATTTGATCTTTGAGCTGGCTTGTTATTCTAAGTTTTACTGTAAAGAAATAAAGTTTGGGGTATAAAATAACTTTCCCAAAAGTTCTCCAGTTTTAAGTGCAGGTCATTTGTATTTGAAAATAGTTTGAACCTAAAATTCTACCTGTTTTCCCTCTACTTCATGTTAGCTTTTCGTAAGTGAGGAGGAAAAGAGAAAGCCTCTTTTTCAGTTTAAGCAAGATGGAGAATTTTAGCCTGGGAATAGTATGAGATGACCAGAGCCAGTAGCTCCTTTGGTCAGGTTACTTGTATTTATAGCCTGAACTTTCAAATGATACAAATATGCCACCATATACATATATGATTATGTTTTGGGATTATTTTAAAAAACATACATAATTTGTATTTCAAGAAACTTTTTATTTGTGGTAGAAACTTGTCGTTTATTTAATAATCTTTTTAGTTAGTAAAACAAAACTTAAAAATGATTATTGGATTATAAACACTTTGGTTACTTTTTAACAATATGTTGTTATCTACAAAACTTTCTTGATTTCAGCTTTTGAAAGATTTTTTTTTTTAAAGATTTATTTTATTTATGCATACAAGCACTGGGGTACAGGCCAGAGGTGTGGGGGTGGTGAGAGGATTCACCACAGAGAACAG